>CM061028.1:35843385-36205885 GCA_030763125.1 Hippophae gyantsensis
AAAAGCAACAATTTTTTTTTATATTCCAACTTAACCAACATTTTGGATCATTAAATTTACACGGGAGATAATCTCCACCATTAAATTCATTTAAGAAATATTTATTTTGATAACCATCCCAACTTATAGATGAAGGGGATGTAAGTTCAAAATGTGTTAAAGTTTCCTCTTTATGTTTAGTAAAAATATTATATATGTTTTTTTAGAAAAAAAATTGTTATTTCAAAACAAAATAATAATAATAAATGTTCTTAAAAGAATGGTTAGCACTTTCATTTTCTTGTATAAAATAAAATATTTTGAATAATTTTAACAGTAATTGATACATTTTAGTTTCCACGTTTCATTGAAATTATTGTTAAGTTTAATTCAAAAATATATTAATAATTTAAATATAAACGTGAAATAATTTTTCAAATAATCGTTTCAATTTTTTACTGTTATTTTAACCCATGAAATAATATAAATAATATAAGTATAGATGTGTATGGACTATTGACTTTCTACTCAATAGTAAAGACTGCGCAAAAGATATTATTCTCCTCCTGGCTCATTCAAGCTACAAGCATACAAATTATTATTTGATTTTAAAAAGTAATATCTATTTAGTCCCAAGAGAAAGAAAAAAGAAAGGGAGAAAGAAACAAAGTGGAAATGTGGAATCACTATCAAAGTCGCAAGCGGAATATATGCCTTTCCTCTAACCAAATAGGCACTCGGCTCTTTAGAACACTTGATGATATTTACATTAGGGGTTTTGTCCAAAATGGCCATATCTCATATAATACTTTAAAAAAAGGAGTATTGGTGTTATAGTTTAAAAAGAGGTAAAATTTGACTTGTAACTTGAGAATTAATTTTTGTGTAGGTTTTTTAACTTTCAATATTTTTAATTTATTTACCAACTTGAATAATATAATTTCATATCTATATAAATTGATAAAATAATTTAAAAATTAAACAATATAAATCAATAAATACATAAAAAAATAAATTATAACACTATTAAGTATATAGTATGTATAATAATGAATATTTATATATTTATGCATGGTATAATAAATAATAAATAAATTACATAAAAGATAAAAACTATAATTTTTTTAATAAACTATAACTTACATAACTATTTTGTAAAATTTTATAAACATTAATTTTTTATCTTATTATAATAAAAACAACCTAAAAATTTATATTTAAAATGTTATATCATCATATAGCAATGTTTACAAAAAGACGACAAGTAAAAAAAATAAGAATATCTTGCATATATCTCAATAATGTTTAAGGGTGAAAAGACAGAGAGGGTTCTACAATCATCTGAAGGAACTGACTACAAGTCCTTGTGTTATGACCACCCCTTCCACACCTACTGCATAATATGACCTTCTTAATTATCTCCCCACGTGAACGTATGCGTCGCTTTCGTGGTCTTCCACACTTCCTCTTAGTATTAGGAGGAAGTTCAACTAGGTCAATTATCTCTGGTGGAATGGTCCATTCACCATTATCAGTTGCCGGAAAAATAGACTCACCATATGCTGTAATATAACAATTTACAGTGTACTTATTATCAACAAAAGAATGCACATCAACATCTTGAAACCGGGCAGCTGCAATGGCATGACAACATGGGATCTTGTGAACATCAAACTCCCTACAACTACAAATTTTATTAAGTAGATCCACATCATCACTGTTGTCACCATGTATAACCTATGAGGGTTCAAAGTGTCAACATTAGTACATAATATATGTAATAAAAAGAAGATTGTATGGATATTTAACAAAAACGATGCAAATAGATAAACATGACAATAGGATAAGAGCTGGTGAATGAATCATTTACCTGGAAAACATGTGCATTAATTCTGAAAACCCTGTACCTCAACGACTTAAAGTGATTTGCACGCATGATTGATTGAACTTCATCCGTAAGGAATCGATTTCCCCATCTCATTCCAACCTCCCTACGTTCCACAAACCATTGTTGTATTTTGCTGCGGTAATACTCAACAAGCATAGTTATGGGTAATTCACGTGCCGATTTCATTACATTATTAAATGATTCAGAACCATTGGTGGTCATTATCCCGTACCTATTTCCTGGGAAATGATATCTTGACCATTTCTCTTTACCTGCTTCCAATAAGTATTTCTCTATCAAAGGATCAATCTCTCTCAAATCTCCCATGTACTTGTCAAATTCACCCTTTGTATAAGCTCTTGAGCAGCATCTGAACAAAGGTACAATGTCACGGTTCTTAAATTTGTGATTTAAATTCATCTCCATGTGAAATGCACAATAACCATGCATTGCATTAGGAAATGCTTTCGGAATAGCTTGAATAATACTTTGATGTCTATCCGAAATAATAACAAGGTCGTCAATGTGCCCAACTATAGATGATAGTTTTAACAAAAACCATTCCCAAGCATCATTATTCTCTGAATCTCCAACCCCAATGGAGATTGGATATATATTGTTATTTCCATCAGAACCATTTGCTACAAATAATGTCCCAGCATACCTACCAGTAAGAAATGCACCATCAATTGTAATCACATGTCTTATGTAGGATAAGAATCCTCTAATACATGGACCTAGTGCAATGAAAAAATACTTAAATCTTCCCGACTTGTCAACTTCAATATGTGTGACGCTTCCAGGATTTCTTTCCTTTAGAACATGACAGTAGGAAGGGAGTTTGAGGAAAGATTCCTCTTCAGTGCCCCGTAACAATCTGAGAGCTTTTTCTTTAGACCTGTATGCTGTGGTGTAACCAATATCAATCCCAAACTCATTCTGACAATCATCAATAATATCTTTTGGCTTATAAACTCTTCCAGGTCGCACCAGTTTCATCTTAATAGCATTTGCTATCACTCTTGAGGTCGCAGTCCTATTTTTGCTCATGTACTTATTAGGATCACAAGTATGTCTTGATTCAAACTGTTTTATCCTGAATCGATCTGATCCAGTGATCTTATTACATCTAATCATCCAAGTACAATTAGCTTGAATGCATTTTATCACTACACGGTCTTTCTTGCTTGTTAGTGTCCTCGTCTCAAAACTATTTCTTATGGCATGAAGCCCAACATGTGTAGTGAAATGTATCTTATTGTCAAATACTTGATCAACCTTCAAATCAAGCTCTACATGTGGCACTGAAGAACCAACATCACCATTTGAAAAAATATCCGTGGGTGTACATGGTCGATTAGACATTACTTTATTACTGCACTGAACTAAAGTTGTTCCTTGAGATTGAGATAAACCATTTTCAGAATCAACCCCTACAGTGAGCCTAGAAGTGATTGATGAAATAACATTGTTACGGGGTTGCACTAATGTAGTTGTACAATCCTCATTTACATCACTCTTGTTCCTAAAAGCATTACCTATAAATTCATTAGGATTTGAAGAATGGTCAACACTTCGTGCATCACCCATACTCTCAAAAATATTGTCGCAACTTACATGACCATTTCCAAAATTAACAAGTTCTTCACAACAAATAGAATGATGTGTATCTACAGATCTTATCTCATTTTTTGTAACATATACAACAGCCTTGCTTTGATTATCTTGAACATGAAGGTTAAAAAACTCATTGAGATCATCGTCATCGCTTATTAAAATAGTAGGTAATGTCAGATCATTCTTATAGAAGTATTTCATTGAAATTTCATACTTGTACTTATCGATCTTCAACTTTTGAAACAATTTATCTTTAAGGTCATTATACATAAATTCCTTTTTTATCCTTATCACCGAACCTTCACCTCCTCGATATATTTCTTTGTCATCTTTCTTCGACCACTTACCACCGTGAATTATTAGAATACTAAGACCATCCATTCTCTAAAAGTTATAAGAAAAATTATCAAATAATAATACATCAATACTTAAAATTAAATTAGTTTATTAATTAACACTTTATAAAATATTAAGGCCTAATTCATGGAGAAAATTTTTATAATAATATTTTTATTGTTAAATTTATAAACTGTCTAATTTTGATAATTTAATAATAAGATATACAAATGCAAAAATGTGTATAATCTACACTACATGGAATGAATGAAAGAAACAAATGACTATTAACTCTTTTTTTCTCACAAGTCACAACTAGTATATTCCTCAATTTTTCCCTTTGAATCCAAAACGCAGAATCTAGTACTCTACTATTATCATATTAATCTTTAAGTCCCTATCTAAAACATGTTCATAGATAATACAATTTTTTAATTATATTTTCGATTAATTAGGATAATAGATAATATAATTTTTCAACTAAAAATCTCATTAAATAACCCTAAAACAGTTTCGGAGAAAAAAAACATCCAAATAGTTGAAAAAAATTCAAAAATTCTCAACCTAATAGCTCCCCAAAGGGTTATAAATCTAGGAAAAAAATCAATATTTACATGCTAATAAAACTAATAATAATTTACACAACTCATATAATTAATATCACTAACCTTATTTTGAAAATATTCCGCTTGTAATGAAGAAATGGACAAAAAATTAGAGAACATAAATGGAAGGAGTATAGAGAAAGAATAAGAAGAAAATGGAAAAATAGAAGAGAAAGATGGATTTTTGAGTGTGGAGAAGAAGAAAGAAGAAGAAAATGAAAAAAAAAGAGAAAAAGAAAGGTGAGAGGTGAAAAGAGAGAGAGAGAAAAGAAGAATAAGAAAATAAAAAAAAAGATTAGAAGTGGGAAAGAATGTTTTACGCGTGGGTGTGGGGGAGGAAAGAGAATGAAAATATAAAAAAACAAAAAAAAGATTAGAAGTGCGTGCAGAGTGTATAGGAGAGAGACAAATAGACAAAATTTTTGGATACCGGTTATATCAGTTTTCTTTTGCCTTTTTTTAAATTAAATTTTAAATACGCCCCTTTCTAAACTATTATATTTAATACGGCCATTTTAGACAAAAACCCTTTACATTATTAGCTTTCACTATCAAGTTCGAGTTACGGGCTTCTAGCTAGATTATTAGTTTTTTTTTTAAACATAATCACATTATCATTTTGATACAGCATCGAAATATCAAAAGTAAATGAAGTAATATTATATATCACTATTAATGTAAAAAATTATAATAGGATTTAATAAATAATAGAACCCTGAACATCGGGATAATTCTTAACAGTCGATATTTTTTTTATAATTCGATCATCATAGCAAAAAAATGATGAGTTTTGAAGGAAAGAACCACCAAAGAATTTTATTATTTAATCAATATTTTGGATAGATAAATATCATTTTTGTTTCAATTACTTCAAATGTCATATATTTTTTATTTATACCAATTTTTATTAAGATCAGGTATGATTATTGTTTGTAGAGTCTGTAAGATGAATAAACTGTTAGGACCTTAGATTACCTTATCATTGCTTGAAAAAATTATTATTTCATGATTTACTTACACTTAAATGAAATAAATAAATTTAAACTTGCATGATTTTATCATTATTTAAGCAACTCTATGTCTTCGGAATCATAAATATGTTATGTTATTTTTCAGGTATTTTTGGCCTCAAAATTGATTCAAAAGATAAACACTTGAAGCACTCATTTTCAATTTAGAAGTGTCAGTCCTATTGTACTCAATTTCTGTGTGTTGGCAACTCTATGTCTTCGGAACCATAAGTATGTTATGTTATTTTTCAAGTATTTTTGGCCTCAAAATTGATTCAAAAGATAAACACTTGAAGCACTCATTTTCAACTTAGAAGTACCAGTCTTATTGTACTCAGTTTCTGTGTGTTGGCTTCACATGTACAAATGATGGTGTCTATTTATTTTTACTAAGTGTTCTATCTTCCTCTGAGTAAGATTGGTTACTACGGATTAGTAATGCACACACACATATAGTTAGGAACACTGTATTTGAAAACATGTTTTTACACACCATAAAGTTGATTGTTTTTAGTATGCATGCTAGGTTGAGAGTGGTGGATTTTGGTTCGTTTCGAGTGTGGGTATTCGTGGATTTTACTAAGCATTTTTGGTAACAAAAAATATCTTTTTTTGGTACCTCGCCACCATCTTTGGCAAATTCGTTGGCAAGGTGGCTTATGAGATGGTCAACCGAGTGTTATAAATACCCTTTCATTAATTGTTTAATTAATTTGAAAAACCTATCAAATCTTTGCCAAAATTTATATTGATTCGAATACCATATTCATTATTTACTTTCAAATGCTTTAGTAATTGTGATATGTTTGTATGAGCGTCAAATAATGAGAGTACCTATTTTTATGTGGTAAATGAGTACATCTCTATGTGAGTAGTATTCAAGGGTTGTGTTAGTTTATTATAGACATTACTATTCTGTGGTATCTTATCACATCACATTGGTGGTGTTAGCTATAAAGGAAAGTAAGGTTCGTATGTTGAACCAAGTCATTGTAGAGCCCACAAACAAAAACAATAATAGGCAGTTTGGATATAAGTCCAAGCTGATAGAGGTGATAGTGGTTTTATTTCTTTCAAAATTATAACTATTTTATTGATTAGTGAATTGTTTACTATTGAGTGATTATCTTAAGTAACCCAATGACGTTACCACATAGGTACAATATCTATGTGGGTTTAGCTTATTATATCTTACGTTATGCATGCTCTATTATTATGCTAGTATAATCTGAGTTTGAATTATATCTATTACAACATCCTATCGCTTAGTTCTCATATCATATCTGTTATTGAATGTTATTTGCATATTCGATATTATATCATCATTACTTCAGCTAAGTGTTCTGTTTTAAGCTTTTATTTTTTCGACTACTTATGGAGACAAATTCATTAGGAGTTTGTATCTCTTTATCCTAGTTGTGTATTGGGTTGTGGAATCTTTGAATTGGTATCAAAGTGGGTACACCATGTTTGGGCCTAACCATTCTCATGTTGATCCTATCCCCTTTCTCTGTGTATTTAATTCTTCTAAATGTCTTGTAATGGATGATATGTAAGGGTTGATCAATTGACCACCTAAATTCAATAAATTATGTTAATTTTACTAGCAATCTTAGATGTGCTCCTACTTGAGATCTACCAACAATAATTCTTGGTCTTTGGTTGAGGATGGTTAGAAGTGCCATATGCACATGTCTAAAACAAGTGTTGTTTACTAAACCAGTCAATATCTAGAACAAATAAAAGCTACATCTCAATAATTTAAACTGCCAATGGTTACACCTTCTTATCAACTTAATTACTATAGAAGATTCTACTCTATTGCCAATTTTACGACTATTAAAGAAGTATGGGACTTTTTGAAAAACAAATATGATGGATGCATTCCTCAAACAAGCATATCTTCTTTAGAAATGATAGTGAATGTACTTCTAAATGCTATGCTATTATGGCTTCCCACTCTAAGATGTACCATCTAGTTCCTCTTATTGGACTAACATTGATGAAAATGAACAATTCTCTCTCCTATGACCAGCTTGTGTACGATAATCTTAAGTTGAAAAAGGTTATGTCCAAGATCCATAGTAATATTACTGAAAAAGATAAGGAGCATTTGAATCTCTCTGATCAATTGCTCAATCTCACATTGGATAGTGATAAAGTTATGAACAATTTGAAATTAAATTTGGACAATCACATCAAGTCTCTCTAGATTCTCCTTGGTGATAATGAAAATTTTCTTGCTCGTATAAGTGAGCTTCAAATTCGATTCAAGATAAAGAATCTGATGCTCTCAAAGATCAACGTACTTCAAAGTCATCCTCTTGTAATTCAAAATCATATGCAAACTTAAGAATTTTTTTTTTGCATCTTGGAAGATGGAAAGGCTATTTTAGAGTACTTATTGGAAGATTGTGATGTGAATTGACTACATTTCATACTCATATTGAACCTGATACTACTTAAGTCATTTTTCTTGAATCTAGCCTAGCAAAAAAATATGAAATGGTTGAGACTGTTCATCTTCAAAAATATGATTTTGAGAGAAAAATTAAAGAATGTCTTTGAAATTGGTAACAAATGGACCTTTGGAGATACTTGTTTTAACAAGTTATTAGAAGTTAAAGATATTCATCCCTCCTCTTCTACTTAAACTACAGTTCAACAACGTTCTCATGTCATTGAGTTCGATAATGATTCCATGATCAATGATTTGAGAGCTTGGAGCGTTTCTCTCTCCCTTATTTCTTGCAACTTATGTTACTTCACTTCCTCAAAATCTTAAAATGACTCTCCTATTTATGATAGGGATATGTTGAGTCATGTGGAAGAACTATTGAAACATTTTATTACATTGACTAGTAAAGCTATAATCCCACAGAATGATGCAATGTTGATTTTAAATGAGTTTAAATCCTCTCTTGGTATTAATACATATGATGAAGATCTCAATGGCAATGTGGTTCATACTACCCTAAAAGCGCAAGTTTCCAATTGTTGGTATTGATAATGGTTTCTCCTAACACATGACAAGAAATAAGTCTTTCTTTACCAAGTTAACTTTCATAAATGATGGATCTAATACATGTAGTGATAGAAATAAGGCTTTGATCTGTGATAGAGGATTTATCAATGCTTCTTGTATCTCTAAGCTTAAGGATGTCATGTATGTGGAAGGACTGAAGGATAGTGTTATCAATATTAGCCAAATTTGTGATAAAAAGTACACTATTAAGTTTACTCAAATAGATTGCACTATGTATGACGAATTGGGCAGAACTTTAGTTAGAGGTATCAGATCTGAGGATAATTGATACCATGTAAGAACCCCTCCCGAAGTTATATTTAACAAGCTAGTTTTAACTACCGAAGAATTGTGGCATAAACGACTAGGTTATGCCAACTATAAATTGTTGAAGAAAATTTCAAACCTTAAAGTCATTAAAGATCTTCCTTTTCCTCCATTCTTTGAGCACATTTGTGGTCCTTATCAGTTAGGCAAGCAAAGTAAAAGTCAACACAAGAATAAACAATTATTATCTACCATAAGACCATTCCAACTTCTCTATATAGATCTGATAGATCCAATTCAAACTACAAGCATTGGTTGGAGAAAGTATATTATGGTTATTGTTTATGATTTCTCTAGGTACACCTAGGTTCTATTTCTAAGAGAAATATCTAAAGCTTTTGATAAGTTCAAATCTTTATGTATTAAGCTACTGAAATAAAAAAAATTGAATCCATTAGAACTGTCATAAAAATCAGGAGTGACCATGGAAAAGAATCCAAGAACTCTAAATTTAGTGTCTTTGTGATGAAATAGGAATTCATCATGAGTTTTCTACTCCTAAGACCCCTCAACATATATCATTGTTGAAAGGAAGAACAAAGTTAATCAAGAGATGAAAAGAGTCATCTTGGAAATTAAAAACTTAGGAAAATATTTTTGGGTTGAAAATGTTAACACTACTTGTTATACGTTGAATCATTGCTTCCTAAGGTCCAACACTCGTCAGTCTTCATATGAACTCTTGCATGGAAAAGACCAACTATTCATAATCTTCATGTGTTTGGAAGTACATGTTATATTCTCAAGAAAAGAGAAAATCTTGATAAGTTTGAGGCCAATAGTAACCTTGGCATTTTCATTGGATACTCTAGTAACAGTTGTGCTTATAGAGTCTACAACCTAAGAACCTCAACTGTAATGGAATCAATCAATGTTGTGAGAGTTGACTTTGGAGCAACCAAATTTTTTGAATTTGATGATAATGAGATATTTGGAGTTTGGGACACTCCTAAAAATGTTGTCAAAAATGTTGTGATACCCTCAACTACTCCTACTGATTCCTCTAGAACCACTAAAGAAGAAAAAGGATGATGAATAGGAATATTCTTACCTTACTAAATGGGCTAATAATTCCCATTCTATAGATGATAATATCAGTAATTTGAAAGGTTGTGTTAAGATGAGATGTTAGTTACAAGAAACCCTGAACTATATGTGCTTCACTTTCACCATCCTTCCTAAGAATGTTAAGGAAGCCTTGTAGGAGTACACTAGATCGATTTCATATAAGAGGAACTTAATCAATTTTAGTAAAATGATGTTTGGTACTTGGTTTCCATGCCTTTTCACAAGCATATTATTGGTACCCGTTGGCTGCATAAAAATAAGGAAGATGAAAATGGTGTCATTGCTCAGAATAAGTCCTGTATTTTTACACAAGGATACATCCATATTGAAGGAATAGACTTTGATGAAACCTTAACCCCTGTTACATGTCTTGAGTCTATTAGACTACTTCTTAGTCTTGCTTGTTTCTTCAGATTTTAGTTGTATTAGATGAATGTCAATAGTACTTTTCTAAATGAGTCATCAAAGAAGAGATTTATATGTAACAACCAAAAGGGTTTGAAAACCCTCATTTTTCAAACCATATAATGAGATTAAAGAAGTTGTTTCATGAAAAAAGCTCTACGTGCTTGATACGAGCATCTTATCACATTTCTCCTCAATAATAATTTTCTAAGAGGAGATTGTGACAAGACTTTATTTGTTTCAAGAATTTAAAGTGAGGTCTCATCACATTTCTCCTCAATAATAGTTTTCTAAGAGGAGGTAGTGACAAGACTTTATTTGTTTCAAGAATTCAAAGTGACGTCTCATCACATTTCTCCTCAATAATAGTTTTCTAAAAGGAGGTAGTGACAAGACTTTATTTGTTTCAAGAATTCAAAGTGAGGTTGTTTTTGCTCAAGTCTATACAGATGACATCATTTTTGGATACACTAAAGATGATCTAGCTCAAAAATTTGCTACTACTATGTAAACTAAGTTCGAGATGAATTTAGTTGGAGAGCTAAAGTTATTTCTTGGGACTTAATCAAACAAATGGAGGATGGGATCTTCCTATCTCAAGCTACGTACGCCAAGGATTTTGTTAAGAAGTTTGGTTTTGATACCACCTCTCCTACTCGGACCTCTATGGTCACTACTCTTAAGCTTCATCAAGACCCTTCAGGAAAGGATGTAGAGCAGACTTTGTACAAGTGTATGATTGGGGATCTTATATATTTGAGTACAAGTTGCCCTCACATCTACTTCAATGTAGAAGTATGTGCTAGATACCAAGCTAGCTCCAAAGAATCACATCTTATTGATGACTTGTATAATTTGACATAATTTATCACTTTTTATCTTTAACTTTAGTCTAATTTTATTTATTTTTTATTGATTTTAGATTTCATTATTATTATTTAAATTTTATTATAGATTTAAAGATAATGAAGATCCAAAATTTTAGAAGCATATCATTTAAAGACTATCAAATTTAAATTAATATATATATATATATATATATATATATATATATAATATAATATAAGATAATACTAGGAGATATGTATTATATATATATATATAATATGGCCGCTAATAGATATTAATATATATATATAACAAAAAAAAGATTTTTGTCTATAATGAGCATAACTCATTCAAAAGTTTAAAAAGATATTCTTTGTTAATTTAGTTTAAAAAGAGGTTCTTTGCAACCTATCAAGGTCATTTTTGTCTTCTCTCTCCTCTTTCAATTCCCAACCTAGTTTTTTTTCTCTCTACTTATTTTAAAAAACAAGACAAAAAAATATTTTAACTATCCTTTGCAATTTTAAAGTGCCGAATACAAAAATTATAAATTTTTAATAAATAAAATTTTAAGTGAATAAAAAATAATAAAAATAATTTATATTTATAAAATACAAAAATATATTTAATAATAAATATATAATTTGTTATAACAAATAATTTATCAAAATTTTATTATAAATTAACTTAAAATAATAATAATAAATTATAAAATAATTACAAAATTAATAATAATTATTATTATAAAAGAAATTATAAAATCTGGGTTCATAATTATAATAATATTATATTAGATAATGTTTTCACACAAATTTTACGATATAATATTCTATGTTTGTATTGTATATTGTATAAAGTTGGATAGAGAGGTTTCATAATTTTTTTTAATAATTTAATTATTTTATGAATATTATTTTTTATATCATAATTATAATTAATATTATAATTATTTATTAAATATAATTATAATTATATTTAATAATAATAATATATTATTATATTATTTATGAATTATCAAAATGCTTAGCATATCATTTTAAATATAGGTATAAATTTATATTTATTTTATTATAAAATAAATTATTTTTTATTTTTTAAAATAAAAATTTTAATATATGATATAATAAAAGAGATTTATGTATTTAAAATTAATTATAAATTTATAAAATGTTGATGTTTTTTTATGTTTATAATAATTATCTTTTACAAAATGGAGCTAATATATATATATATTAAATAAAATTGATTAAAAACTTTGCTTTCAAGTTTAAGGTAAGATTTTGCCTATTTTTAAACTAATTCACAATTAAGTCCATTTTTAAACTATCATGTGAAAAATGGCTATTATAGACAAAATCCTAACAAAAAACGGAATAGAGAGGTAACGGCCAGGAAAAGATTGAGAAATCAAAAGATAATAGAAAGAAAGAGAAATAGATGCCGCGAAGGAAGAAAGAAAAATAGAAAAAAAAAACAGCAAAGAAGCAAATAGAGAAAGGAGAGATAACAACTACCCAAAATTAAAGCGAAAGCATTTTTTTTTTTGTGAGTCAATTTTTTTTAATTTCTCTCCGAAAATTATGGTGAATTCGTTTTTGTTAAATTTAATTTTTAGCACAAACTAATTTTTCTTTATTCTAAGAAAAAGATGTAATTTAATTCTGAACTATGCTTGATTTTCTATATTAATTTGAATTATTTCTCTTCATGTTTATCTGATTTATTCTGAGTTTAATGCTTCTAATTAATTGGTCATTAATTAGATGATTTTAGTCTTGTGATTTACTATCGAAAGAAGAAATTATAGTATAGATCTGAATATTTCGGTATAGGTAAATATAGAAATCGAAAGACTTGTATGAACCTGTGTAGTTTTAAAAATTGATCTTAATGCTTTCTTACTTTATTAAATTGTATACTCTTTTGTAAATTAATGAACAATATTATTTCCAATTGACTATCGAAATAGACTTTTGGATATTTTTGGAGATTACTAATAAATAGAGAGAATTAAATTCAATTAGCTTGATGAGTAAAGCATAGTGATGGATTAGGTAGAATTGATTTCCTAGAAGTTTTCTTACTATTAATTTGATCTTTGAATAATATCTTTATTTTCTTTTGTGCATCTTTCTTTAAATTAATTTTATTTTAAATTTCAATTACAACAACCTCAATGATTTCTTTAGATAAAATTAAGATTAATATAATTTTGGTATTTTTCAAAAATAAGTTACCAATCTCTGAGGATGGTACTCTACTTATCACTTTATTATAAAACTACGATATTATGCACTTCTAGTTTTGAACCGATTAAGTTTTTGGCGGCGTTATCGGGGATTGATTTTTTCTTATTTTTGCCAATATCGATACAAAGTAATCTTGGTTTTAATTTAGAATTATATTTTTATTTTTATTTTATTTTTTTCTTTTCTAGGTGTGTTTTTGATGTTGGATGCACTGCGCTAGAACTTGAAACATTATTCATTTTGATCCGTAGATTGAAAGAACTTTTAGATCACGAAGAAAGAAGAAAGTACTAGCCATGGCTCAAGGAGAATAGAATGCACAACCACACACCTTGATGGATTATGTAAGGCCAATTATGAATGATAACTACTCAAGTGTAAGAAGCCAAACCATTAATGCCAATAATTTTGAGCTCAAACCTACGTTGATCAGCACGGTGCAACAAGCTCAATTTAGCGGATCGCCACTTGATGATCCCAATATTCATTTGGCAATGTTTTTAGAGATATGTGACACTGTACGTAAAGATGAATGGTGTTACTGAAGACACCATTAGACTAAGGTTGTTTCCTTTTTCATTGAGAGACAAGGCCAAAGGTTGGCTACAATCTCTACAATCAGGAAGTATCACTAGTTGGCAAGATATAGTAGAAAAGTTTCTTGCTAAATTATTTCCACCTGTAAAAACAGCCCAACTCAGGAGTGAGATTGGTCAATTAAAAAAAATGATTTTGAAACACTTTATGAAGCATGTGAAAGGTATAAAGATATGATTCAGCGTTTCCCTCAACATGGATTGCCAGATTGGTTGTAAGTTCAGATGTTCTATAATGGGTTAAATGCGAAAACTAGAACCATAGTTGATGTTGCTTCTAGTGGAACTTTGATGTCAAAGACACTTGAAGGTACTACTTCTCTTTTGGAAGAAATGACCTCAAACAACTATCAATAGACAACCGAAGGATCTATAGCAAAGAAAGTTGTCAGGGCTCATGAATTGGAGCCATTTACTGCCCTTTCAGCTCAAGTAGCTTCTCTATCTCATCATATTTCTGCCTTGACAACCCAAAGAATTCCACAAAGTGCAGAATATGTTGCAAATTCAAGTATGATAGTTCCGATGAATGAATCAAGTCAAGAACAAGTTCAATACATCAACAATCAGAACTATAATTATTATGGTAATCCTATGCCAAATTACTACCATCCAGGGCTTCGAAATCATGAGAATTTTTCTTATAGAAACAAAAAGAATGTGTTACAACCTCTTCTAGGGTTTAATAGTCAACCGAGCGAGAAGAAGATGTCACTTGTGGATGCCATGGTTTCCTTTGTTGAGGAGACCAAAGCAAGGTTTATAAAGAATGATTCATGGCTAGATAACATTGAGACTCATTGTAACAATATGGGAGCCACATTAAAAAATCTTGAAGTGAAAATTGGGCAACTAGCCACAACCATCAATGCTCATCAAAGAGGAACTTTTCCTAGCAATACAAAAGTGAATCCAAAGGAACAATGCAATGCCATTACACTTAGGAATGGAAGATAAATTCATAGGTCACCATCAAAGGAAATCGAGTCCACCCCTACAGCTCCAAACAATGGCCAAAGCAATAATAAAGTAGAAGAAGTGGAGATTTTTGATGATACACTAAGAGAGACTGACATGCCTCCATCAATTTCATTTCTTGACAATCCTCTTATTCTCTCTACTCCACCTCCCTATCCTTAACGTTTTCAAAAACAAAAATTAGATAAGCAATTTTCTAAGTTTTTGGATATCTTTAAGAAAATTCACATAAATATTCCTTTTGTAAATGCCTTGGAATAGATGCCAAATTATGCCAAATTCTTTAAGGACATCATTTCCAAGAAGAAAAAGGTTGGAGGAGTTCGAAATAGTGAAGATTTCTGAAGAATGTAGTGCCATTCTTCAAAAGAAAATACCTCAAAAATTAAAAGATCTTGGGAGTTTCACTTTGCCATGCACTATTGGAAATTCATTTTTTGATAAAATTTTATGTGATCTTGGTGCTAGCATTAATCTTATGCCACTGTCTATTTATAGGAAATTGGGAATTGGAGAGATGAAACAAACAACAACTTCTTTGCAACAAGCAGATCGATCCATCAAGTATCCACGGGGAATCATAGAGATGTTTTGGTAAAGGTGGATAAATTTATTTTTCCTGCCAATTTTGTGGTGTTAGATATGGATGAAGACCAAGATGTCCCACTAATTCTTGGCCGACCATTCCTGGCTATAGGAAGGGCCTTAATAGATGTTCAAAAGGGTGAGTTAACCTTGAGAGTGAACAAGGAAGATGTTATATTCAACATCTACGAAGCCATGAGATTCCAGAAGATCCAAGCACTTACTTTTGAGTAGATGTCATTGAGCAATGTGTAGTAAAAGCCTTTTAAGAAGATATGCTAGCTGATCACCTATAACGATGTATCACCACTTCATATCATGCTTATGATTTCAACAACTCTACTATTTGTGAACCTGATTTACCTTTTATTAGTGAAGAATTTCTCCACTATGTATTTGCCTTGGAAGCATTGCGGTAGGTTACATCATGTAGCACAGAAGTAGAGAGGCTAGAGCCAATGATAATAAAGATGGATTATGTAATCTCTACAGAAAAAGTGTAGCAAACTACAACTCCAGAGTTGAAGCAATTGCCTGAGCATCATCTCTATGCGTTATTAGGTGATAATTACACCTTTCCAATTGCGTAATCACTTACACCCAAAGAAGAGGAAAAGTTACTACGTGTGTTAAGGGAGCATAGAACAGCCTTGGGATGGACTATCTCTGGCATAAAAGGTATAAGTCCATCCATTTACATGTATAAGATTCTAATGTAGTAACCTTACAAACCATCAATTGAGCCCCAAATAGGATTAAATCCACCAATGAAGGAAGTTTTGAGAGTTGAAATTTTGAAGCTCTTCAATGCTGGAATTATTTATGCTATTTTAGACAGCTCATGGGTAAGTCCAGTGCATGTTGTACCAAAAAAGGGTGGAATGATGGTAGTGAAAAATGACAACAATGAGTTTATTCCTACAAGAACAGTCATGGGTTGGTGTGTATGTATAGATTATCGCAAGTTGAATAAAGCAATAAGGAAGTATCATTTTCCACTTCCATTCATTGATCAATTGTTCGATCGATTGGCTGGATATCCCTATTATTGCTTTTTAAATGGTTATTCAGGGTATAATGATGAGTGAAAACCGGCATCGTCGATTCTTGCCAATACTTTGGTTTTATTTTATAAAACTCTCGCAAGTGCACGAATCATTTCGTAGAAAATGATAAGTATACTCCCAAGGTCGATCTAAGGAAGGAATGTATGTGGTTTTTAATTTATTATTCAAACTTTTAAAAACGAAATTAAATCCTAAACATCCTATCACGATATTTTGGGTTTTGTGTTTTTAATCTAATTACATAAAAATAAACATAGATTCAATAAACATTTATGCAAATTTTATCATTTATAATGGTGGAGTATTTATGGATATAATAATTAAGTTAATTATGCTTGCTCATATTATTTAGGTTATTAAAGATATGAATTGATATTTATTGATTCTCTCTTTTTTATATGAATACCACCTTTGGTGGGGTTAGATATTCTTTGTTAACTAAACAAATCAATTAACACCTATGGGTGGGGTTGATAATTAATTTGGTTAATTAAATTAATTTCTTTTTCTAAGAGATTGAAAATGAACCATTTAAATGCCACCTTTGGTGGGGTTAGACAGTTTAAACTTTATTCAAGGTGTCCAAATTAAATCTAAGAATTTAATTATCCGAGTACTAGCTTTCAAGTTTTAAAACCACTACTGAAAACATGTTGTCAGTACATTTTCAGATAATAATTCTTATAAAAACTTTTGAAATAGAGCTTCACTCTAACTATCGGGAGATTGTACCAACAAATAAAAGAGCACTACTCTAAATTAGACCGGATAATTAAACCTTAAAATCTAATTTTTGGATTTAAGTTTGTAATGAAAAATAATATATTTCTCTCTAACATTCTTAATATAAAATCTTGAATAAAAATAAAATCAATTCATTTTAGAGATTTTTACCTATTTAATATTTCGCAAGCATAACAATGTTATTATTACATCATGTTTATAAACAGCCAGCAGAGTTAAATTTAATCACAGACAAATTAAATATAACATGTAAGAATAAAGCATAAAAAATAACTGTAAAGAAAATAAAATCCTTACAGAACTTCGATGCTATTCCCGTTGGTGGAAAACCTCCAAGCGGAATTTGCACTCCCATTTATTGAATAAAAAAGCTAATAAATTACAAAAACATAACTAGCTCTTCCCAAAAACGGAAGAACTCTAAAACTAAGAGAAATTAACTAAGAAAAACTAAAAAATCTAAGAAAAGAGAGAAAGAAAGAGAGAAGAGAATGTGTTTTGAGGTGTGTTTTGAAGTGAAGAGAAGGGGGGTATTTATAGGTGAGGATGGAGAGAAAAAGTGGGTGAAAAATGATGAAAACGCAGAGTGGTGATTGCTGACGTCATACTGATGATGTCAGCATGACATGAGGCGGCTGTGCGCAGATGGGGCGCAGCTGGGCGCAGGCGCGCGTAGATGGGGCGTTGCTGGGCACAGGCGCACGTAGATGGGTCGTAGAGTGGATGCAGGCGCGCGCAGATGGGAGCAGGCTGGGCGTTGGCATGCGCGGAAGGAGGATCTGGCGCGCGTTCTTTGGGCGATGCTTGATCTGGTAGGCAGGTGGGTGGTGGTAGCGCGATTTCTATTTTTTTGACATTTTTGACATTTTTGACCTTTTTGACCCATTTCGTTCAATTTTTCCATATTTGTTGACCTTTCCTCATTTATTTATTAATATATTTGTGATGTATTGCTTCCAGTATTCCTTTTTGTGTCTTTAAGTTGTGTTTTTAAGCGAAAATACCTGAAAAACAATAAAAATATCCGCGATTCCGAAAAAGAAAAATTTATATAAATATATGATAAAACATATAAATATATATATTTTTAATCAATTAATGTGTATAAAATCATGATAATTTTAGTACTTTTTGAGCACTCATCACAACCCCTAACCAGCTTCTTGCTAGTCTCTTAGCAAAAGAAGCGATAAAAACTAAAAATTAAACTATCCTAAATCACTTTCGTGGATTGACATGGTTGCATTTAGCCTATGCAACAAGCCTTTAAACCCCTAGGTTGCCCTAGTGGACGAGTTTGAGTCTCGTGAGGGTTTTCAGTAATGATACCCACAAACATTGAACTAAATACAAAAATTAAAAGAAATAATAAAAACAACAACTTAAAAACTAAAATTACAACAAAATCAAAAATTAATTTTTAAGAATAAAAGAAAACAACATAACACAAAAATGTCTCATACTTTTTAATCTCCTTTAAGATCATAATTAAAATCTCAAGCATAAGTTATTTTAATCTTCTTAAACAATCATGATTTATTATAATAATTAGTCGAAAATCATTTTCATATTTCATATCAAAAATGTATCAATTTAATTTCACCCAATTTCAGTGTCATGCATCCGAATTCGCTTCGACTCTATTCCTCACAAGTCAATACTCTCAAAACACTGAATCCTATGGGTTCAAACACTCATACTAATTTATATGCGAAAGAGTTGATGTATAGAAATGAACTAATATGTTCGCATATGTATAAAGAATAAAGGCTCAAAGTGTTATTTTGACGTTGATCTCATGGAAGGAATCAAATGTATAAATTATAAAGATATCATATATAAAAATTATTTTCATGCATATATCAAACTCATTAAGAAAAAATTTCAAGATATATGCCTTTTACAAATGAAGAAAGTGCAATGACTTTTTAGGGAATTACTTTCTCATCTTTCTTTTGTAATTAGCCTTTACTCAAAACTTTGTAGGCAATGTGGGTCATAGTATGTAGATTATACTATATATTCTTTATCTCTCTATATTTTTCTGAAGATATTTTTCAATATATATCATTTTTTAGAGAGTCAACCCATGTACAGATTGTACATTTTTTTTAGGATCTTGGGTAATGCGGGTCATAGTATGTAGATTATACTATATATTCTTTATCTCTCTATATTTTTCTGAAGATATTTTTCAATATATATCATTTTTTTAGACAGTCAACCCATGTACAGATTGTACATTTTTTTTTGTGAGTGGTTAATTTTGTGGCTTTTCTGTTTGATTTGGTTTAGGTAACCCCAGATATATCTTTTTTTTTGTAGCAGTCATGCATGAATGAGATAAAAGCATATACTATCAATTTCTACTCAAATAATTTAATCTAAGCAAAAATAATAATAAAAAATATATGACACTTTATTAAGATGAGAAAAAATTCATACATTCAAGGCATTAGAGATCATCTAAAAATTTGAAGAAATAAGAAATGTGTTTGGAGTAGAAAAAATATATATTTCACTCCGAATAAGAGAAATTAGGCTCAAATTATATCTCACAAAGGTAGTCTCCACTAAAACAAATTCATAAACACCGATTTTGGGTTTAATATAATTTCTACATCTTATCAAGAAATATTAGTTATGACAAAAACTAAGTTATTATCAAAAATAATTACAAAATATTTCATGATATGTTTTCAAAAATTAATCTAAAAGTACAAAAGACTTAACTATTTACTTAAATTTGATTTAAAGAAATGATAAATTTTTGTAAGAATTTTTTTTTAAATTTCAAAAATTACTAAATCACACAAAGAAAATAAAACCAAACACAATAAAAATGAAAATGTGAACATAAAAAAGAAAACATTATTATTATTTATTTATTTATTTTTAAATTGTTAAAAGTTTTTTTTTTAAATTAAGCATAGTAACTTTTCACCACCCCAACCTAGAACTTACATTGTCCTCAATGTAACAACTGTAAATTAAAGATAAAGAGAAAAGAGAGGAAATATTACCTATTTCTTGAGAATGTTGCAAGTGGTGATGGAGAAATGCAGGTGCATCCATCATGTTCATTAAAGTGCACACAGACAGATCGTTGTGAACTTCTAACATCTCAACAAATTTTTTTTTTTAGTTTTAACAATTTTTAAAATTATTCAATTGTAATTAAACTAAAATAAAAAATAAAACAAAGAAGAGGAAATTACCTAAAATGATGGGTTGCCTCCCATCCAGCGCTTAGTTTAACGTCTTAGCAAGACGTAACTTGGGGATTTCATTTTAAGTAAACTCAATGTCCCCTCATCAATGAGTCAATCAAACCTACAAGTAAGATAAGTTTGTCTACCTACACTTTTTCAGTCATGTCCTATGGATTTTCAAATTTTTTATGTACTTAAAACTAGGGACATGCTTGTGAGTTTTAGATAATCCACATCTAGGTACAAATCAAATAATTAAAGGCATCAAAACACAATGGTACCTAGATCAAACAAAACAACTAACTCCTTAGATTGTAATTAAAACATTAAAATTTTGGAGATAGTTTGAGACTTTTTTTTCGGTTTTTTTTGTTTTAACTATAATGTCTAAGTTAAAATAACATAATCAGTATTAACCAAGAGTGCTCCCAGGAAAGAATGGTGGGGCAAAGGCTCCTTAAAAACCATCCTCCTAGACAGAGCAATGTTCCTAGGAAAGACTAGTGGCACAAAGGCTTCCAGGAACTAGTCTCCTAGACAGAACTCCCTTAGATCTTTACTTTTCATGCTATTAAAATTAAGTTAATTAAGTTAAGTTAGGTTAAAATTTAAGTTAATTAAATTAATAAAAAGATAGGTTAATTAAGTTAATGAAAATCTAAGTTAATTAAGTTAGTAAATTAAATTAATATAAGTTAGTAAATTAAGTTACTAAAAACCTAAGTTAATTAACTTAAACGAAAATTAAGATAAAAAAATAGTTAAAAAAAAGAAAGAAAACAAAATTTTAAAAAAAATTAAACCAAAAATAAAATAAATTGAAAAAGTAAAAGAAAAATAAAAAAATAAAAATATAAAGAGAAAAAATTTTTAAATTAAAAATTAAGCCAAAAAAATAAAATAAAAGAAAAGAAAAAAATTGAAAAAGATAAAAGAGAAAAAAAGTAAAAAGAAGAAAAAATAAAAAAATTGAAAATAAAGTTTTTGAGTTTTTTTTTTGAAAAAAAAAATTATTTTTTAAATAAAATAAATTTTTTACTTTTTTTATTTTTATTTATTTAATTTATTTATTTATTTATTTAATTTAAAATTTATTTATATTTTTTTTACTTCAAATTTCAAAATTCAAAATTATTTTATTTATTTATTATGAAATTGAAATTTTTTATATTTTTACTTTTCACAAACAACAAATTTTTTTATTTTTTTTAAATAAAAAAAATCACAATTATTTACAATACAAAAAGTTTTTAAAATTTTGATAAATAATTTGGAAACGTTATTCCTTCCCCGGCAACGGCGCCAAAAACTTGATGAACGAAAACCAGCATCGCCGATTCTTGCCAATACTTTGGTTTTATATTTATAAAACTCTCGCAAGTGCACGAATCATTTCGTAGAAAATGATAAGTGTACTCCCAAGGTCGATCTAAGGAAGGAATGTATGTGGTTTTTAATTTATTATTCAAACTTTTAAAAACGAAATTAAATCCTAAACATCCTATCACGATATTTTGGGTTTTGTGTTTTTAATCTAATTACATAAAAATAAACATAGATTCAATAAACATTTATGCAAATTTTATCATTTATAATGGTGGAGTATTTATGGATATAATAATTAAGTTAATTATGTTTGTTCATATTATTTAGGTTATTAAAGATATGAATTGATATTTATTGATTCTCTCTTTTTTATATGAATATCACCTTTGGTGGGGTTAGATATTATTTGTTAACTAAACAAATTAATTAACACCTATGGGTGGGGTTGATAATTAATTTGGTTAATTAAATTAATTTTTAATTCTAAGAGATTGAAAATGAACCATTTAAATGCCACCTTTGGTGGGGTTAGACAGTTTAAACTTTATTCAAGGTGTCTAAATTAAATCTAAGAATTTAATTATCCGAGTACTAGCTTTCAAGTTTTAAAACCACTACTGAAAACATGTTGTCAGTACATTTTCAGATAATAATTCTTATAAAAACTTTTGAAATAGAGCTTCACTCTAACTACGAGGCGATTGTACCAACAAATAAAAGAAGCGATTACTCTAAATTAGACCGGATAACTAAACCTTAAAATCTAATTTTCAGATTTAAGTTTGTAATGAAAAATAATATATTTCTCTCTAACATTCTTAATATAAAATCTTGAATAAAAATAAAATCAATTCATTTTAGAGATTTTTACCTATTTAATATTTTGCAAGCATAACAACGTTATTATTACATCATGTTTATAAACGGCCAAATAGAGTTAAATTTAATCACAGACAAATTAAATATAACATGTAAGAATAAAGTATAAAAAATAACTGTAAAGAAAATAAAATCCTTACAGAACTTCGATGCTATTCCCGTTGCTGGAAAACCTCCAAGCGGAATTTGCACTCCCATTTATTGAATAAAAAAGCTAATAAATTACAAAAACATAACTAGTTCTTCCCAAAAAGGGAAGAACTCTAAAACTAAGAGAAATTAACTAAGAAAAGCTAAAAACTAAGAAAAACTAAAAAATCTAAGAAAAGAGAGAAAGAAAGAGAGAAGAGAATGTGTTTTGAGGTGTGTTTTGAAGTGAAGAGAAGGGGGGTATTTATAGGTGAGGATGGAGAGAAAAAGTGGGTGAAAAATGATGAAAACGCGGAGTGGTGATTGCTGATGTCAGCATGACGTGAGGCGGCTGTGCGCAGATGGGGAACCTGTTGGCCAGCAGCGTAGATAGATGGGCGTTGCTAAGCGCAGCGCCGCGGATGGGCAGATTGGATGCACGCCAGAGATGGGAAGCAGTGTGGCGCTATGATGGCAGCCAGCTAAGCGATTTTGACCTTTTGACCTTTTGACCCATTTTGTCCAATTTTTCCATATTTGTGATGTATTGCTTCCAGTATTCCTTTTTGTGTCTTTAAGTTGCGTTTTTAAGCGAAAATACCTGAAAAACAATAAAAATACCCGTGATTCCGAAAAAGACAAATTTATATAAATATATGATAAAACATATAAATATATATATTTTTAATCAATTAATGTGTATAAAATCATGGTAATTTTAGTACTTTTTGAGCACTCATCACATAACTAGATTTCCATAGCTCCCGAAGATCAAGAGAAAACTACATTCACATGCCTCTACAGAACATTTGCTTTTAGAAGGATGCCCTTTGGATTGTGTAATGCCCCAACAACATTTCAACATTGCATGATGGCTATTTTTTCTTATATGGTGGAAGATATAATGAAAATTTTCATGGATGACCTTTTGGTTTTTGGTACATCTTTTGATCATTGTTTGCATAATTTAGCTCTTGTTTTGCAAAGTTGTGAAGATAAAAACCTTGTCCTAAACTGGGAGAAGTGTAATTTCATGGTTTAAGAAAGGATTGTACTTGGACATAGAGTGTCATCTAAAGGAATTGAGGTTGATCGAGCTAAAATTGTAACCATAGAAAAATAACCACTTATAAAGAATGTAAAAGGAATCAGAAGTTTTATGGGACATGTGGGATTTTACAGAAGATTTATAAAGGATTTTTCTAAACTCTCTAAACCTTTATGTAATCTTCTTGAAAAAAATTCTACATTTGACTTTGATGATATTTATTTGTAAGCCTTTAATGCAATCAACGAGAAACTGATTTCAGCACCAGTAATGACTATACCTGATTGGAGTCAACCTTTTGAAATCACTTGTGATGCAAGTGGCTTTGCAATTGGAGCAATGTTAGGACAAACGCGAGACAAACTGTTTAGGGCTATTTACTACGGAAGTTGGACAATGACTGAAGCCCAATTGAATTATAGAACAACTAAGAAGAAGATGCTTGTTGTGGTGTTTGCTTGTGAAAAGTTTTGGTCTTATCTCATTGGTTTAAAAGGTGATAGTGTTCACTGATCATGTAGCACTTTGTTATTTGTTTAGCAAAAAGGATGCTAAGCCTAGATTGATTCATTGGATTCTTCTTCTTCAAGACTTTGATTTGGAAGTTCGAGATAAGAAAGGAAGTGAAAATTTAGTTGTTGACCATCTCTTTTGGTTGGACCAAGAGGAAGTGAAACCATATTTTGAGATTCAAGAAGCATTCTGTGATGAGTAGTTGTTTACATGTGAGATCAAGCTTCCTTGGTATGCTGATATTGCAAACTACTTAGCTTGTAGGGTATTGCCACCAGATCTTACCACCAAAGTTAGAAGTTTTTGCATGATGTGAAATATTATTTTTGGGATAAACCTTTGCTTTTCAAAAGATGCCCTGATCAAATCATCCAAAGATGTGTGCCTGAAAAGGAGATGGAAACAATTCTCCGTCATTGTCATTCCTCATCATATGAAGGACATTTTAGAGTAACACGAACAATAGCTAAGGTACTTCAAAGTGGTTTCTTTTGGCCCTCTATTTTTCATGATTGTTATAATTTGGTGAAGACTTGTGATCAGTGCCAATGTATGGGAAATATTTCAAGGTGTGAGGAGCTACCATTAAAAAATATATTAGAGGTTGAGTTATTTGATGTTTGGGGAATTGATTTTATGGGTACTTTTCCTCCCTCTTTTGGCTTTGTTTATATCTTGTTAGCAATTGATTATATGTCAAAATGGGTGGAGGCAATTGCTACAACAACAAATGATGCAAAGGTCATGCTTAGATTTCTACATAAGAACATATTCACAAGATTCAGCACTCCACGAGCTATTATTAGTGATGAAGGGACCTATTTTTGCAACAAGTTATCGAAAATCTTATTTCTAAATATGGTATGAAACACAAGATAACACTTTCCTATCATCCTCAAACTAATGGCCAAGCCGAGATTTCAAATTGAGAAATCAAGAATAGCCTTGAGAAGACGATCAACACCAATAGAAAGGATTGGGAAAAGAAGCTTGATAATGCTTTATGGGCATACCATACAGCTTTTAAAACACCTATCAGGATGTCTCCTTATCGATTAGTGTTTGGAAAAGCATTTCATCTCCCTGTTAAGTTGGAGCATAAAGCTTATTGGGTTGTAAGGAATTTTAATTTTGATTTGAAGGCAACAGGGGAAAAGTGACTTCTTCAATTGAATGAGATGGATGAGTTTCGGAATGATGCTTATGAAAATGCAAAGATCTATAAAGAATGGTCAAAGAAGTGGCCTAACAAACAGGTTCTTAGGCGTGAGTTTTCTCCAGGACAACAGGTTTTTCTTTTCAATTCACGACTAAAACTCTTCTCGAGAAAGTTAAGATGAAGATGGAAAGGTCGTTATACAATTGGCAAAGTTTCCACTTTTGGAACAATAGACTTGAAGGACAAGGCATGGAATATATTTAGAGTTAACGGTTAGAGATTGAAGCACTATTATAGAGAACAAGTGGAAAGGAATTGTGCATTTATTCCTCTTCAAAATCCTAATTGATGAAGATTGAAAAATCTAGCTGTAGACTATAAAACAAGTGCATATGTGAGGCAACCCATAAAACTTTCTTTTGTTCTTTTATTTTATTATTATCTATTTTAATAATTTGGATTTTAATATTGATTTATTTTGTAGGAATAAAAAGATAAAACTTACTAACTAATACAGATCTACCATAAAACTAGAGAAGTTCTTTTTATTTCTTCAATCTATCTCACTTTTAAATTTACAATGAGGACATTGTATAGTTTAAGTTTGGGGGTGTCAACTCCTATAGTCTTGAGTTGTTGAATTATCTTATCAAGCATGTATTTAAGTATGATTGAATTCGTTATGACTATGAAATTTGTGATTGAGGATAGGTTTGAGAATTTTTTTCAAAATCTGCTATTATGTTAGTTAGAGTTTTGTGGATACTTTGATTTAAATCTTTGTTCTTGAAAATAATTAAGCACATAGTAAAATTTTCTCTACTCTTTTTGTCTATGAAGAGAAGGAGTTGAATTAACTGGGTTAGGAAAAGTTTAATCTTGCTTTGTTCTAGAATCTGTTATAGATCCTTGAGGCAAAATCCTAATTGATACCAAATATTAGAGAAATGATCTAGGCAATTTTTTCACAACCAAAAAGTTTTCCCAACTGTCCTAATTATTGTGCCATCATTGTATGATGTATTCCCATAGTTAACCCCTTGAGCCTTATTTTATATAAACCTTATTTGTTCTTTTAATTACATAAACCATTCCTATTTTAAGCGTGAAAAACCATTAACTTACCTTAAATTTTGAGAAAATATTTTGGTAAAAATTTGTATTTAAAGAGAAAGTTAGTTCAAACTAAATAATTCATATTATGTTTGCTCTATTTGATCAAAGATACAAAAAAGAAAGAAAGAAAGTGAAAGACAAGAATCGAAAAAGGGTTAAAATGGTTGAAATTAGTAAAGACTATGAGTATCAAGGCAACCACATCTTCAAAAAAAAAGCACACTACTTATTGAATATGACAAAAATATTGTCATCAGTATGAGCATATTGTTGAGAAAGAGCTATAGTGTGAATCTTGTGGATATTCTTTTTATGGTTTCTTTCTACCAAGTATTTTCCCAATTTTTTTCTATTTTTCATATCTATTTCTTTCTTAGCCCTCACCCTATGACCTATCATTACATCCTTAATTAAAGACCTTTTGATATCTGATTTTGGTATTTGATTACATTAGTGGAGAGAATTTCTGAAAATTGGACTTATGGAGTTAAGTTTTGAGAGAATTCTTCTGATTTCAGTTGTTCTATTTTTATTTGAATTTACTGGTATTTTGGAGTTAAATTGACTATTTTGCACACACACTCAAGGACTTAGTTTTAGGTTGAAGTAAATGCTTAACTCTTACTTGACAAATTGTTGAATTTTGATTGATTTTCTTGCTATCTTCAATGTAAAAAGAGTAAGTTATTAGTGATGAAATCTAAATTTAAATCATGGCTTGGTGAGTGATGGTAGTTCTCTATGGGATCTTGTTGACATTGCCTATAATTTTCTTTTCTTTTATTTTCTTTCTGTTTGAGGACAAACAAAGTTTTAAGTTTAAGATGTTTGATGACTTGCATAATTTGACATAATTTATCACTTCTCAACTTTAACTTTAATAAATTTTATTTATTTTTTATTAATTTTAGACTTCATTATTATTATTTAAATTTTATTGTAGATTTGAATATAATAAAGATTTAAAATTTTAAAAGCATATCATTTAAGTACTATCAAATTTAATTAAGATTTAAATTAATATATATATATATATATATGGAGATATATAATATATAAAAGAAGACGGAGATATGTATTATATATATAATATGGCGGGCTGATATATATAAGAAGAAGAGAGGATAGGTTTTAATATATATAATATAATATAACAAAAAACGGAACAGAGAGGTAGCGGCTAGCAAAAGATTGAGAAATCAAATGAAAAAAAGAAAAAAGAAAATAGACCCCGCAAAGGAAGAAAGAAAAATAGAAAAAAACAGCCAAGAAACGAAGAGAGAAAGGAGAGAGAATAGCTATCCAAAATTAAAGCGAGAGCAGATTTTTTTTGCGACTTAATTTTTTTTCAATTTCTCTCAGAAAATTATGGCGAATTCATTTATGTTAAATTTAATTTTTAGCATAAACTAATTTTTCTTTATTCTAGGAAGAAGATATAATTTAATTTTGAACTATGTTTGATTTTTTATGTTAATTTGAACTATTTATCTTCATGTTTGTCTGATTTATTCTAAGTTTAATGTTTCTAATAAACTGGTCATTAATTAGATGATTTTAGTCTTGTGATTTACTATTGAAAGAGAGAATTTTAGGATAGATCTGAATATTTCGACATAGGTAAATATAGAGATCGGAAGACTTGTATAAACCTCTGTAGTTTTAAAAATCATTGGGCTTAATGCTTTCTTGTTTTATTAAATTGCATACTTTTGTGTAAATTAATGAACAAGATTATTTCCAATTGACTATCGAAATATGCTTTTGGATATTTTTGGAGATTACTAACAAACAGAGATAATTAAATTCAATTAGCTAGATGAATAAAGCGTACAGATGGATTAGGTGAAATCGATTTCCTAAAAGTTTTCTTCCTATTAATTTGATCTTTGAATAATATCTTTATTTTCTTTTGTGCATCTTTCTTTAAATTAATTTTATTTTAAATTTCAATTACAACAAACTTAGTGACTTCTATAGATAAAATTAAGATTAATATAATTTTGGTATTTGTCAAAAATAAGTTATCAATCCCTGAGGCGATACTCTTCTTATCACTTGCAGTTTTGCACTGATCACTTATGATAGTCAAAAGAATCATCAAATATGTTAACGATGCTTTAGAAGTTGATGTTTGGTATCCTAGAGATACTATTAGAGTTTATTGGATACTTTGATGTCAATTGGGCTGAATGTAATAATGATAGAAAAAGTACATATATAGGCTATTTATATTTGAGAAATTCCTTGATTTCATGGCATAATAAAAAAAGTAGAGTTTAGTTTTTCCCTCAATTACTGAGGTTAAATATAATGCTACTGGATTGTGTTGTTCATAATTACTTTGGATGAAACAAATGTTATCAGACTACGATATCAAGGTTAAAAATCTTCTTTTACATTGTGACAACACCAGTGCTATATGTATCTCAAAAACTTCAATCCAACATTCAATGACCAAAATATTTATATCCACCATCATTTTATAAGAGATCTTATTGAATTAAACACCTTAACTTTGCATCATATCAATATTGACCACTAATTTGCTGATATTTTTACAAAACCTCTAGGCTTTCAAAGGTTTGAATAGTTTAGAAAGGTTATTGGTGTTTGTATCTCTTCGTGAGAGGTTTGCTCCTATATTCTCCAGATTCTTATGAGCTTGAATAAATTTGTATGTGATTATTATTTTCTTGTGTTTCCTTTATTCTTATATGTGTTACTCTTTAGTGCTAGGCTTGTGTTCAATTTTCATCTTGTGAACTTTGATATTTTATGGTTGACATGCTCTTGACTTAATTATAATATGGCTATTTTGATATGTATATTCCTCGAATGTATGGATAATTTTTTGTATTCTATTTGAAATGAACTTTTTTTCATACACTTGCCATAAGTCTATGAATTTGTATGGATATTTGAGAAGTTTGTGTGGATTTATGCCTTGATGATGTATATGTCTCTAACAAGCTCTAGAATCCACTTTAGTGTGTCTTGAGGTGAAATTCTAGGTGCTACTTGGATAGAGAAAGTATTTAGGCCATTTTTCGATTGTTTGAACCTTTCAAGCCACCAATGTTTACTTGTTCTTCTTTATCCTTATTTGAGCCTCCAAGTTAATCCTTCTTTTCTTTGCACCTATTTTTATAATCTAGCTGAAATGATTATTTCTACTTACCTTGTATACCCTTAGTTGAGCATGTATGTTCTAAGAATGTTTGTTTTACCCTCTTAGTTTCAATCACTAGAGAAGAGAAAGTTGAAAATTAAATGATAAATAAAAAAAAGAGAAATAGAGAAAAGAAAAAGAAAAAGAAGCGTTAAGTAAAAAAAAAGGGTGGGAGGGGAAAGAAAAAAAAAAGTGAAATAATGATAAATATGAAAAAGAGGGTGCATAATTACTTAATTTTATGTATAGTTCTCACAACATCATTGTTTATGAATGGCATGGACATGAACTTATTTGATTGTTTTTGTATGGACAAAGGTGTGTTTGAGCCTTAATGTCATCTCTCTTCTACCCATACCTTAATGTATCATTACAAGCTTTGAAATATCTATTGATTTCTTTTAGGTTGGCACTTACATTAGTGGGGAGAGAGAGAGAGGCTAAAAGTGGACATATGAAGTTTGGATATACTTGAGCCTATATTACTATTTTCTTGGTTTACCAAAACATATCTTGATGACATATAGAGTAAGCAAATTTAGCACAATACACACTGAGTGTTTAATCAAATATTTAGTCATACACTTACATGAATGAATCATGGATTAATGGCCATGTGAATCTTTATGTTGAGTGCATTATTTAAACTAATGAAACTTTTGTTCTTTGAACTTTCTTAGTTTACTTCTCCTTTTCTATTTCATACTTTCTAACATTTATAGTTGCTCTTGTTTTAGGGAAGAGGTGTGTGTTTGTCTATAGTGTTGCATTATTGTTAGAATTATTTCATGTTTGTATGCCTTCTCTCCTTCATATAAGGGTTTTTCTTTGAATTTCAATGTCAAAAAGGGGAAGACGTATTTGTGCATGACTCTTTTTTACCATGTTATATGTTGCATGAGTGGTGAGTGTAGGATTGCATGGTATCTTTTTGCATGACTTGAAAATACTTAGGGAAGTGTTACATGAAGTCAGCACGAGTGGTGTACTTTTCTTGTGTTGGTTTCCTATCAATGTTTACCTACTTAAGGGTGACCCAATAGTGTATGATTAGACTATATGTTGTTTCTACATGATACGTTCATGGGATATATGCTTATTTCGTGTGTATAGGTTAGAGGTGTAGATTGAAGTCTTCAAGCTTTATATGTGCTGTGTGCATTGGTGTTGAGACTCCACGTTTATGAGTGGATGAGTTGATATATGAAGATAAATTGAGTGCACAAGGTGGATGCACTTGGTGTAGGTGTGTCATTCGAGTTTTGGTGTGCATCAATGTTTTGTTCATAGGAACAAACATCTTTAGAAATCTTCATGATCATCTGATGATAAATGTATGTATTTACTTGTTCAGTGTTTTGACAATAAAAGCAAAATGTGGAGAATGTAAGTCTTGTTGTACTCAATTTATGTGTGTTGTCTTCTCATGTACAAAAAAAGGTGTTTGTTTATTTTTACCCAATGTCTTATCTTCTTTTGTGCAAGGTTGGTTACTACAGATCAGTAATGCACACACACATAGTTAGCAATGTTGTATTTTAAAGCATGTTTTTTACACACCATGTGGTTGGTTGCTTTTAGTATGCATGTTGTTAAGAGTGTTGGCAATAATGACAAAGTGGGTGATAGGTAACATGTGTCATATATTGCACCTGATGATGCTCAAGAAATGCCTACATGTGCTATGCATACTGCACCTAAGGATGACACTAAAATACACACAGATGCTACACATAATGATGCAAGGATACACACAGATGCAACACACAATAATGATGTAATGCACGTAGATGGTGCACAAGATGACACTGGGATGTGCCCAGATGCTACATATCTTGTGACTAAAATTGCTATAAATATATACGGATGTGACAGGTTCACTGTGCATGTAGCATACCTAGGTAGTGTAGATGGCAAGTGTATAGATGCAAATATTGTAAAACAATTTACATGTATACCATAACTGTAGTGTTCAATAGTGTAGCTGATTGTTTTCAAAAGATTGTTATAAATTTTGTTACATTGAAATATATGCCATTGAGTGATGTAATCAAGTGTAACATGTCTCATTGTATCTAAATTGCAACCATCTTTTCTCTATATAAAGATATGATTATCATTGTATTGTATCATCTTTTTTTAGCAAAATGAAAGAGTATTATTTAGTTTTCTTGTTACTTGTCATGGTATCAAAGGTTTGAAGCTGCATTAGCTTCTAGATTCCTAGATAAAGCATCAATGGTTGAACTACATAAAGTAGTTCAACTCCCTAATCCATAATTGGCCCCAACAATTTTCAAATAGAGTGAAATATGTTCTTTCTACAATTATTTGATTACAATCAAGCTTGATAATAGTAATTTCACAATATAGAGACATCAAATATTAAAGATTTTGAAAATTCTAGAGCTAGACAACTTTATTCTCAAAGATCAAGTAAACAAGTTTCAAAAAAATGGAACTATCATAGATGAGTACAAAAATTGGAAAAGGTAAGATGGTATTATTGGTTAATGGTTGATGAATTGCACGATAGATGAGCTTATGAAATAGGTAGCTAGATTTGAAACATCAAGAGAGGCTTAATGTATGCTAGAAAATAACTTCACATCCAAATCAAGAGCTTGCATAATTTAGTTAAAGGAAGAACTTCATAATTTAAAGAAAAGATATATAAAAGTCAATGACTATGCTATCAAGATCAAAATGCTTTGTACTGAATTGGAATTAGCTGGATGTACAGTTAGTGATGAGGAAAAGCTCAGGTATATTTTAGGAGGTCTTGATGAAAGCTTTGATAGTGTGTTCCTTACACTAACAAAAAAAATGCTAACCATGAAAACAATAATTGATGATGCAAAAACACTGTTACTTAGCCATGAGAATAGACTTGAGAAGAGGAGATAAATAATTATCTCACCTCTAGCTAGTGTAAAGGTTGCAGTAAGAAATGAGACTCTGACTAAAAGCTCTTTAATGAGTGATGGCAAAGTATCACAATCATAGCAACTCAGTGTTGTAGATTGCAATCAACAAAGTGGATGACATTATCAATAAGGAGGTAATAACTCACAAAATTGCAATGGAAGTAATAACTTTTAGTCTGGTAGTAGAGGGCAAGGATATGGACAAGGTTGCATAGGAAATATACCTTAGTGTCAAGTGTGTGGAAAATTAGGGCATATGGCCTTCAATTGCTGGTTTAGGTATGATGGAAATTTTCCACCAAATCAAAACAATAATAACAACATAGCTGGATATAATAATCCTTGTCAATTCTTAGCCTCATGTCAACCACCACACCCTCCACAACAATAGTTTCATGCTATGATTGCTGCTACCAATGGTACTAGCCTATCAATTATACCTCTTGTTATTAATACACCTAGATTGTTTCCTAGTCCTATGTCTTATTTTCCTTATCCTTCTTTGTCAGGCACAAGTAGTTTCTCTTGAGATTACCATACCTAACGCCTTGGACTACCAGTTGGGTCTGACTATTGGATGGAAAGGGCTCCGGGTCGATCCACATGTCTAAACATCAAGTCCCCTGACTCTTTTAGCTTGGGTTTTGAATAGGGGTGGAAGAGTATTGCTTGGACAGGAATGTGAACCATTCAGTTCCCTTAATAAATGCTTGTCAAATGATTGAAGATAGAAATGTAGACCTCTATTTAAGGAGAAGCCTGGGCCTCTCCTCACTTTATAATCTCCTACACATTAGAAAAAAATTAAGAAAAAATGCCCTATCACCTTAGCTTAAGCCATATAAATTTTGTGTTCGGTGGTAAGAAATTAGTTTGTCATATACTTTACTTGGGTTTTCACGAAAAAGGTCCTCGAGTCTAACAATTTTATACTTTCTTTTTAGGTTGGTTTAAAGAATCATTCCTCCCCTTTATTTCAAACTTGACCAAGGTAATCTCTATTTCTCGTGCTTTAACTTGTTTATGTTTTGTGATATTTTGTAGAGATCATGCATATAGAAGAGACTTTGGGCTTGCCCTAGGAGAGCCCACAATATCCCACTTTTCAGGTAAGCTAGAAAGTGACTTCACGAGGTCTACCAATGAGATAAGAACTTCAAGCAAAATGGAGCTATCCCCACCCGACCCTCAACCTTAACCTCAACCTCTCGTCTATAGATTGTACCTATAATTAAACTGAACGTGCCTCGAACTCAGATATCCATCCTATGGTCATAGAAGAAGGAAAGAAGGAACAAAGGGAATGGGGAGCCTACATATCGTATCAAAGGTTGGGCGACCAAGGTCAAGACCAATGGGTTGTCACCTCAAGATGAGGAGAGGATAAGGAGAACATACGATATTCCCTCGGTTCAAATAATGATTCTTATGTCAAGAGTTCATGACAATGACCCACCTTCAGCTAGGTGATTAATATTCCACGTGAAGGCCTTATAGTTGGGGGTTATATTTCCTTTGCACCCTTTTATAAGAATTTGTTTGGCTACGACTCAACTGGTGCCATACCAATTGATGCCTAATGTATGAAGGTACCTATTCCACCTTATATTCATATATAGAGAGCTCGGGGTCGAACTGGAGATGCCCAAGTTCAATAAGGCCTATGTGTTAAAGCAAAATCCTACAGACTTGAGGAATGTCAGTAAAACTAGATAAAGGCATAAATGTGACCCTCCTTGAGAATGAGAAGAATTAGAAGGAATATTTCTTCTACGTCTTAGGTTGGTGGGAAACTCCAGACAATGATGTTAGGTTGATAAGTAGCACTTAGGCTGATACCAAGGTCATGATAAGGAATATGTTCTCCTTTGTCATGATCTTGAGTCAAGAGGCGAAGACACAATTGGTTGATATCCAAAACTATCTGCCTAAGAAAACTCTATAGAGGCATCTACTAAACACCCTACATTTTGTTACTTGTGGTTTATTGGGCTAGGGCTCAGTGGATCCCCCTTATAAGAGTATGTGTAAACCCTAGGCATCTTAAAAATGTAGGACCCTTCCTACAGACTATGAGGAAGAGGTTCAAGGTGGTACCAGGTGATGGTGAACTGGCCCTGAGCCTCTAAATTGATTTTTTATTTAGCTCGCACTTGTAAAACTAACATCGGTATTTTATATTTATAGATATTATAGAGTTTAGTGCCTTTAAGTTATTGGTATAAGCACGCCCCACTTGGAAGGAAGATCTCCATGGGGAATAAGAGGGGAATAAGAGGAGTAAGTCCTTTGGGAAAGAAGGCACCCCAACCTTGCAAAAAAGGAAGAAAAGGGTCACCATCGATAAATCTACGCCTTTAAATGTTATTGATCCCTCTCTAGCATCCCTGGGTCTACACCCCTCTCCACTCATTAGCTAGGGTTAACAAGCACCTACTCCCCCTATGAGGGATTTAAGGAAAGGGAAGGGTGTCATCAACAACCTTATTACCAACGTTGAGGGAGTGGCCCTATATAAGGGCTTAGCACCAAAAAAGCTAGACTACCATATGAGCCCTCTCCCTTACATGGCATATGAGAGACAACTCAATGCCATGTGCAAAGGTATTGACGTTTTGGTTGTGCTTAGTCATCACATGTACCAGGTAAGTGTTAGTCTAACCTTGTTTTTGATTGAGCCCCGAGCTATTATATTATAATGATTTCGTGTTGTTTGTCTTAGTTTTAGATGCAACTCCTTTATATTCTAGTTAGGACTTAAGGTGTGGAAAGTTTAAAGTATGAGCTAATTATGGAAAAGGAGATCCATGCTTCAACTTGGTCCAAATACGTCGTACTATAGGCCAAATCCAACAAGTGGGAGGATAAGGCTATTGACAAGAAGGAGAAGCTATCCAAGGCCAAAGACAAGCTAAATGGTATCTTAAGTTGCTTGTAGGAGCTCAGGGAGGCCCAAATAAGGGATCAAGTTAAGATGGAAACATGTAGGCTAGAAGAGATCTAGAGGAAGAACAAGTTTGAGGCAATAAAGGAACAACTTTTCTCGAGTGCTGAGATAGGGTACAACCTGGCCATGAACTTCTTCAAGGATGATGCCAATAAGGGATGCTTAAGCAAACAATACTTTTAGATCATGAATATCTCAATGATGCCCTAGTACTTGCCTACCCAAACCCAAAATGAGAGTGATGAACATTGCTCGGACTTTGGTGCGGGTGATGAAGGACCTAGGGTAGGGGATGGAAATGGTGGCACTAGGGATCCCTGATATTGGAACTAGGCCAAGCCTACCTATATTCCAAACTCATCTTCTTGATCTCTTTAACATATTGGGGACCACACACACACACACATATACATACATACATACATACAGACACACACACACACACACACACACACACACACACATATATATATATATATATATCTCTTTTTGTTCAACTTGACATCACTCCCAATTATGTGGTCGCAAGCTCGCACTTGTAACCCTTTATTTTAAATAAGAAACAATTTATTTTGGGAACAAATCACATGTGTGCATGGGTATTTATGGAATTTATAGTACTTATTTATGGTGCTGAACCATCTCCCTATTTTGGAGGACATGTGTCATTAAATTTATCCCACTATCTTACACTATAAAAAGAGGGTTCATAGTGTTATAAAATTCAAACATTCTTTCCTTTTGTTGGAAGCTACTCATAATCTTTCTCCATCTTTCTTTGGTGATCCTTATGGATTATGATAGGGAAAATAGATGTTCAACTTGTGCTTTAAAATTGGAGAATGGTAAGCTTAAGATCGAGGTAGAGAGAATTGAGCTGACTAGGTTCAAGGATAAGCTCTCCTTTTTAAAGATACCAAGTGTGAGCTCGCCTCTTACAAGGAGTAGGTATCACAAAATTGAGCTCGAGAGAGAAGGACCATAACCAAGATGGCTGTCCTTATTGACAAAGAGTCCCGTTAGGAAAACTTCTATATGAAGAGATCTGAAGGGGTCTTCCTCAAGATGATGGGTGTTGTTGAAGAATTGGAACAGTCTGTACTTAACTCGAGCTTAGTCTCTACTAAACTGAGGGTCAATATTCACCAAAAATTTGTCAAAATTCAAGTCAAGTTATTGTCCTTAGTGGAGGAAACCAAAAGCTTGAACACTGGTCGTGCGTCTAAATGCTTAAGGGACTTTTAAATTTTTATGAGGCTGAGCTCTCCCTTGATAAACTTTGAACGGTTTGTAAAACTCGAGTAATAAATATTGTATTTTAATAAAATGAATTTGTGATGCTTAATTAATGTGCTTTATTTTTAATGGTAAGAGCTCCTTGCCTAATTATTGATCGGGTAACTAACTCTTTTTAAGGATAGTGTTCTACCTGGTCTGTGATCGAGGTGATCAACTCTTTTTGAGGAGACCATTCTACCTGGTCTGTGATTGAGGTAATCAACTCTTTTTGAGGAACATTCTACCTTGTCTATAATTTAGGTTATCAATTATTTCTGAGGGAGCATTCTACATGGTCTGCAAGCGAGGTGATTAACTCTTTTTGAGAAAAGTGTTCTACCAAGTCTATAACTGAGGTGATCAACTCTTTTTGAGGGAGTGTTCTACCTAGTCTGCAACTGAGGTGATCAACTCATTTTGAGGAGAGCATTCTACCTAGTCTATGATTAAGGTGATCAATCTTTTTGAGGGAGCATTCTACATGGTCTATGATCGAGATGATCAACTATTTTTGAGAGATCACTCTACCTGGTCTACGACCGAGGTGATCAACTATTTTTGAAGAGAACATTTTACCTGGTCTATAACCAAGGTGATCAACTCTTTTTAATGGAGAATTCTACTTGGACTATGACTGAGGTGATCATTTCTTTTTGAGGGAGCGTTCTACCTATTCTCTAACCGAGGTGATCAATTCTTTCTAAGGGAGAATTCTATCTGGTCTACAACTGAGGTTATCAACTCTTTCTGATTGAGAATTCTACCTAGTCTACGACCAAGGTGATCAACTCTTTTTGAGGAGAGCATTCTACCTAGTTTTTGACCGAGATGATCAACTCTTTTTAAGGAGAAAATTCTATCTGGTCTATATCGAGGTGATAATTATTTTTTGTGGGAGCTTTTTACCTGGTCTGCGACTAAGGTGATCAACTTTTTTTGACAAGAGCATTCTACTAGGTCTGTAACTGAGGTGATTAACTCTTTTTAAGGGAGCATTTGACATGATATGCGATAGAGATGATTAACTCTTATTGAGGAGAGAATTCTACCTATTTTGTGACTAAGGTGATGAACTCTTTTTGAGGAGAGAATTCTACTTGGTCTACGATCGAGGTGATGAACTCTTTTTGAGGGAGCGTTCTACCTAGTTTACGACTGAGGTGATCAACTCTATTTAAGGAGAGCATTCTATCTAGTCGCTGACTGGGGTGATCAACTCTTTTTGAGGAGAGCATTTTACCTGGTCTCTGACCTAGGTGATCAACTCTTTCAGAGAAAGCACTCTACCTGATCTACAATCGAGCTAATCAACTCTTTTTAAGGAGAGTGTTCTACTTGGTTTGCAACTGAGGTGATCATTTCTTTCTATATGAGTGCTCTACCTAGTCTAAGATCGAGGTGATCAAATCTCTTTAAGGAAAGAATTATACTTGGCCTAAGGTAGAGTTGATCAACTCTTTTTTAGGAGAACATTCTAGCAAGTCTTTAACCGCGGTGATCAACACTTTCTAAGTCTTTGTTTCTATTGCATTCTATCTCATCACATTCTAATATGTGATATTTAAGAATCACCATCAAGACCTCGGTGTAGGTCCAGGATTTTTTCCACAGTCTGAGGCTTATTCGATTAAGAATTCTCAATTGTACTAGTAATAGAAAATGCATCAAACATGCAGTCATCGATTCATCCGAGAGGCCACAATTACCACCAGCAAACATATTAATGATGAGGAGCATATTTTTGCTATGCTACTGATACTTGTACTTGCTCAGCTATTCTACCCTAGCCTCGTAGAATAGCAGGGCGTAAAACAAAAAAAATAGGATGATTTGAGCTAGGAATACTATATTTCATTTTATCACAATTAGCAATAAAATAAAAAGAAAAAAAGAAAGAGTAAGGCCATTCCATTTTGACAAAAGACCCGCACCTAAATTCCATAGCTTGGGTCCGCAATCCTGATCATTATTTTCCTACCTCTAAAGGGAAAAGTCTTACCCTTTTTGGCTGGTTGTGGGTGAGTAGGGATTCGAACCCCCAACACCGTGGTTCATAGCCACATGCTCTAATCCTTTGAGCTACAACCCCCATCCCATATCCATTGGATCTGTTCCCAAGAGTACCCTAAAAAATGAACCTTTCTTCTCCCAAGTTGTTTTGGGTTTAGAAGATGCAAAAATGCCTCTCTCTCTCTATATATACGAACAGTGTGTTTCAAAGTGTGAAGTGGGATATAGGGGATTTCATAATTGGGGTTTTGAATAAGATGACCTTTTTAGTTTTTTCTTTTTTACAATATGAAAAGAAAGTAATAAGAATAAGAGGAGTTAAGCTTTTTATCATCCTGGCATCAAGCTATTTTTTCGCATGACCTCCCCTACAATATGGTCATTGTAGTAGAGTTTAACCACCAAGTTCGAGATGGATTGGCGTGGTTCCTCTACGCCTAGGACACTGGAATATCGAACCATGAATGAAGAAAGGCATTAGGGAAAATAATATTGGCTAGTGATTGTGAGGCCTCAATTCTTGACTATAGGGGACACCAAAGGCCTCTGCCCTTCCATCCCTTGGATAAATAGAAGGGGAGGGAGGAGCTTTTGGTTTTTTCATGTTTTTAAAGAGTTTAACAATAAAAATAGATGGCGAGTGCCTGATCGAATTGATCGGATCATGTAGGAACATGGTTCAAGTCAATCGGTCTATTAGGATGCCTCAGCTGCATACATCACTACATTCCACTTGACACCTATCGTAATGATAAATGGCTTGTATCGCCGTGACCTTCTCTTGAATTCTCAAAACCTTTGTTGCTCCACACCCGTAGGGGCAAAAAACCCATCGCTATCTTTGTTATGCTACCAAAAGCTCTAGGGAAGTCAAAATAGGAGAGCACTCATCATGAGATGGGCTTACAACTTAGATGCTTTTAGTAGTTATCCACTCCGTACTTGGCTACCCAACATTTACCATGGTCACGATAAATGGTACACAAGAAGTGCATCCATCTCCTCTTGTGCTATGGAAAGGTCCTCTCAATGCTCTAATGCCTAAACTTGATATGGACTGAATTGTCACACGACATTCTAAACCTAGCTCACGTATCTCTTTAATAGGAAAACATGCAAACCCTTGGAACATACTACAACCTCAGGTAGTAAAGAGCCGACATCGAGGTGCCAAACCATCCCCTTGATGTCAGCTCTTAAGGAAGATCAACTTGTTATCCCTAGAGTAACTTTTATCCATTGAGCAAAAACCCTTCCACTCGGTACCGTCAGATCACTAAGGCCAACTTTTGTCAAGCTCTCTTCTACCTTTACACTCGAAGGCCAAATTTCTGTATGGCTTGAGGAAACCTTTGTACGCCTCCATTACCTTTTGGGAGGTCTATACCCCATAGAAACTATCTATCTGAGGCTGTCCCTTGGCCCAAAGGTCCTGACATAAGATTCGAATTCTGGCTCTTCTAGAGTGGTATCTCACTGATGGCTCGGACCCCCTTGAAAAGGGGCCTTCTTCTTCTTCCACCTAAGCTATGTAGGAAAGGCCCAAAATGAATCCTACGGAACAGTAAAGCTTTATAGGGTCCTTCTGTCCAGGTGCAGATAGTCTGCATCTTCACAGACATGCCTATTTCACCGAGCCTCTCTCTAAGATAGTGCCTAGATTGTTATGACTTTTGTGTGAATCAGAACTTACCCGATAAGGAATTTCGCTACCTTAGGACCATTTTAGTTACAACTACTATTCATCGGGGATTCAGTCACTAGCTCCCTTGTCATTAGATCACCAACTTCCTTGACCTTTCGGCACTGGACATGCATCAACCCCTATACATGGTCTTACAACTTTGTGGAGGCCTGTGTTTTTGGTAAACAGTTGCCTGGGCCTGGTCACTACGACCCCCTTTGTGAGAAGGCACCCTTATTCCAAAGTTAAGAGGCTATTTTAGCAAGTTCCTTAGTGAGAGTTGTCTCGCACCTATAGGTATTCTCTACCTACCCACTTGTGTCAGTTTCGGGTACAAGTACCCTTTTGTTGAAGGTCATTTGAGCTTTTCCTGGGAGTATGGCATGGGTTACTTCTGCGCCGTAGCACTTACTACTCGATCATTGGCTCGAGGCATTTTATCTACCTCTTCTTACCCTGAAAAAATAGGGGAAAATTTAATCTTTGAATCAATAACCATCTTTTAGCTAACCTAGCCTCCTCTGTCCGTCAGGACCAAAAAAGGGTAGTACAAGAATATTCATCTATTGTTCATCGACTACGCCTTTTGACCTAATATTAGGCCTTGACTCACCCTCCGTGGATGAACCTTGCGGAGGAACCCTTAGGTTTTTGGGGCATTGGATTTATTTGACTATCGGAGGAACCCTTGTTTCACTCTGATAGTCTAATAACTCAAATCAATACGGAAGAAATGAATATATTTCCATACTATTCAATAAGTGAAATATATAGAACATAATCTAGAATTGATTATGCCACATAGCTTATTCTTTCTAATGGATCTTACGAAGCCTGTTCATACATGACATGGTCGAGTTTGATCATAGAAAAGATTCTCTTCAAACAAACCAACCTATCCTCCTATAGGCTTCTGCGGTGGTTGGAACAAAGACACTTTTTTGATTATGAATTCAAATGTGGTAGATAAACACATATGTTCTGCATGACCTAATCAATAGTTCAAATCACACAGTCCCATAATCCATTTTATCTTCAAAAATTCTCTTCAACTATGAGTAATGAGTATTAAATAAATAATAAATCTAGTAAATTTTTTTAGTTGAAGATAAATATCCAAATACATGTCTTATTCTTTTCAATAATCCATATTTGTAGCAATGAAATACTATTGTCCCTACCCCAAGTGATAAATGATTCATTACAAATATGATATATATTCTTTATAATGGGCTAGAAATATCTTGCTTACGTATCATTTGGAAGTGCATTAACATAAATACCCAAAAACTTGTTGCGTGTTTTTCAACACACGAACTCGTGCAAGCATACACGGTCACAAGTAATAAAGATTTGTAAGTAAAGTATCGATCCCACGAGGATTTGTTACCATAGTTTGTGAGTACTAAAATTATATCTTTCTGATTTTATCCAAAATAATCGTTGGTTAATAAAAAAGTAAAATAAGAAAATAAAAGAAATCTATGATTGCAATTTTTCACCAAACTAATCCACTCAAATCATGTTATTTTCTTTTGATTTATATTTTTTTAGTACATTTAATTTGTCAACCGAAAACTTCTTTTTTTATTATTCATACATCTCTTTCGAGCTCCGTATAAACACACCTCGTTAAATTAATTTACTATATCTCTATGAAAATTAAATTTACCAAGATTCATTACGTTCTAAGTTTTCAAATGGCCACACATACAATTAGGGTATATCTCTATCCTTCATCATACATGTCATTCTATTTACGAGCAATATACACACAAATGCCTTTCTCAAGTTTATTCATGTGCCACGGATCGTTTTGATAAGATTCGTAAATAATCAAAAAGCATTAAGAACAAAATAGAACGAACAAATCGAACGTCTTATAAATCTAACAAAAATAATTAAAATTAAAGTTTCATAAATTTAGATTAAATGCAACCCTAGAAAAATTAAATTACTTCATAAAATTAAAATAAAAATTATAACAACTACAGAAAAATTAGATGAAGCAGAAATAAAATTAAAACATCAATTAAAACAAATATTTGGCACACACAAAACACAACAAAAGCCAAAAATGGCTTCTGCGTGTTTTGCCGTCCAACACACAAATACAATAAAAATTACAAATTGAAAAACTAAAACACTCTAAAAACTTTCGAAAATTAAAATTAAATCTCTACTCCAAAAACTACTCCAACCAAACTTTTTTACAACTAAAAACTATCTCCTATTTATAGCAAAAAATACATCTAAAATATTACATTTTTTATTTTATTTTTTTTATAAAAACGCGTAATAATTTGTATCGAAAAAACAAAAATTACGCGTATCGATTTTATTAATTAAATCACGCGTGAGCCGTGGCGCCGGTCTGCATTTTTAAATTCTTTATGCATGCCACGTGTCGGCGTTTGATTGGCTGCATGAAAATGGTGGGACACGTGGCGGGATTTCATTGGCTGCGGGAAACGGGCGTGCGAAGGATTGTCGCACGGGAGACAACGCCGAAACGTGGGCGTAATCCTGCGCTCTCGCGCTCATGATAACATGCCACGTGTCGGAATATTATTTGCTTAAATATTAGTGGGACACGTGGCAGATTCTTATTCTGTAAAAACTGAGGATGCACGCTGCTTGGATGGACCGCGTCACACTGGATTTTTACACGAGCGGCTCGGTGCGCGACAGCTTGGATGGACGCGCTTCAATCTGGACCGTTGATCTGATCCAACGGTCAGCGATCACCTCGGGGGAATCTGCGCAGCCGACATGTGGGGCCCACTCTGACGCCGGCCTGCGCGACACGTGGGACCCACTGGCACGCCGAGCCGCGCGAAGATTCTACACGCGATTTTTCCTCGTCTGGTTGTACTCGCCGAATCTGGACCGTTTAATTGATGATCGAACGGCGCGTGATGGACGTCGTGATTTGTGCGAGTGTGATTCTTTCCCTGCGCAGAAAATTCAATTTTCTTAATTATATTTTGACCCACAAATATATTTCAAATTACATTTTCAACTTTTTTTAATTACAGTTAAGCCCTTTGCTAATTTTAAATTAAATTTTTAAACTTTTAATAATTAAAATGAAGCCCAAATTTAATTTAAATTATATTTTCAACTTTTATAAATTGCAATTAATCACTCTTTTATTTGAAATTATATTTTTGGGTACAAATTTTCATTTAAGTATGCGTTTCGATACAAATTACTTAATTTTATTTAAAATATATAAAAAAGCAAAGAATACTAATTTATTAATCGAAAATTAACTAAAAACATCAAGAAAATAGCAATTATAATTAATAAAATAGGTGAAAATAACTATATAAAATACAGTTATCAACACCCCCAAACTTAAGTTTTTGCTAGTCCTCGAGCAAAAGGAAGGAAATAAAACAAAGATAACTGCATTTAAAATAGTGATTTTCAAAATATTTCTTTTCTCTTTTGAAATTACATAATTCAAAGAAATAAAAGAATTTTATCTAAGTATCAAAATCAATTTAAAAGTATATTACATTTTCACAATGAATTTTAGTGTGTGTGTGAAGTCTTTTCATATTTCATCACATGCAATCCGGATCAGTTTATACAAATATAAAATCAAACAAATTTTTAATGAAATCACAAATCCCATAAGTTTATTTTTCATTTCTCTCTCCACTAATGTAGACAAACACAAAACACCAAATCAATAGGACTTCATTAAGCTTGTAATGTATGGCTTAGGTAAAGGTTGGATGAAGGATAATATTTAGCTTAAAACTTTTCCCGAGCATAACATTTCACGATTGAAAAAGATAATTCTATCATCACAATAATTACTTCCCAAATTGGGATTTCTCATCACATACAATAACTATATTTTTTTTTTTTTCAGATTCTATATTTTTTTTCTTCCTTTTTTTTTAGAATCTCTTTTTTTTTTTCACCATACTCTTTTTTTTTTCTTTTTTTTCACCATACTCTTTTTTTTTTCAGTAACCCTTTTTTTCTTGATATAACCTTTCAACATTTACTAACAATTGCCACATGTTAGTGAGATAAGAACAATAGGTATATCTACACATATATATATTTTTAGATAGGCTTTTAAATTGAGAAAAATATATATGTAAACTTTGAGGCTCAAAAGGGATATACTATGGATAATGTATGTCAAGGTAGATAGAAAGGCTCAAACGATCCAAAGATGGCCTACATCATTTTCTTAGTTAAATGTTATCTATAATTTCGCCTCGAGAGAAAATCAAATAAATTTTAAAAACTGTGACACCACAAAAATCAATCGAATTCCATACTCACATAAACCTTCTCTAAATTATCATAGCAACTCAAAAATCCAGACTAGTGCTCATGAATATTTATTCTTGTAAAAATGAAACATACGAAAAAATGATTCATCACTTAGACAATATTCAAATTTTTCAAAGAATTATGCATCATTTAAATACAAGAAATCAAAATAAATCACTATTCATAGCAAAATATCTTCAATCAACCAAACAAAAAAAAAAAATTTTCACAAGCAATAACATCCAGAAAGTATTTCAATTAGGTTCAATATATCCACCACCCCCAAACTTAATATACACATTGTCCTCAATGTGTGAAAATTAAAAGAACATTTGAGATGGGTTTAAAGAAACTTCCTGGTTTGTTTGATTGATTAAGCCAAAATAGCTTCATTACCTCCAATTTGCACCTACGAAAGAAAAACAAAAAAATAACATAACAAAATATAAAAACTAATACATGCGAAAATAATTTAAAATAAAATAAACATAAAATAAAATAAAACACATGGGTTGCCTCCCAAGAAGCGCTTGATTTATAGTCTTCCGCTTGACTTCTCAATTTGTTTTTCTTATTGTAAGTTAAGATTTGTGTGTAACAAAATCTCAACTTACGAGAAAATTGAAAAATAAATTAAGAAAACATAACCATAAAATTTTTTTTTTCTTTTTGTGAGTTAAGATTTGTGTTTAAACAAAATCTCAACTCACGAGAAAAATAAAAATAAAAATAAAATAAAACAAACAACCAACAATAAGAAAATAAAATTATTTTTTTTTGTTTTTCTTTTCGTGTGTCAAGATTTGTGTGTCAAACAAAATCTCAACCCACAAGAAAATTAAAAAAAATAAAATAAAATAAAATAAACTAACAATAAGCAAATACATTTTTTTTTGTTTTCTGTTTTTTTTTTCTTTATGTGCGTTAAGATTTGTGTATAAAACAAAATCTCAATGCACGAGAAATTTGAAAAATAAATTACACAACCAAAAATAAGCAAATAAAATTTATTTTTCTTTTTGTGAGGTAAGATTTTGTGTCAAACAAAATCTCAACCCACGAGAAAATTGAAAAATAAAATAAAACAACAATAAGTAAATATTTTTTTTTTCTTTTTGTAAGTTAAGATTTGTGTGTCAAACAGAATCTCAACTTACGAGAAAATTTTTAAAATAAAATAAACAAGAACAATAAGCATAAATTTTTTTTTATTTTTAAATTTTTTTTTTTTTTGAATTAAAATCAAATTGATTGGTATTAGTATCAACAATGAAAATGGTAAAACAAATCCCCGGCAACGGCGCCAAAAACTTGTTGCGTGTTTTTCAACACACGAACTCGTGCAAGCATACACGGTCACAAGTAATAAAGATTTGTAAGTAAAGTATCGATCCCACGAGGATTTGTTACCATAGTTTTTGATAATATGCATACTTGTAAGGCTGGAAATTAATTGGTTTAGTACCTTCCTTAAGGGTAATACCATGGTCAACCTCCATTAATGGTGGTAAATTGGTAGGTTCTATGAACAAATCTACAAACTCCTTTAATATCTTTCTTATGCTTGGGTGAATACACTATTGTGGTTCCCTATGGCCAGCTTATAGACATAAAGAAATAGAGCATGGCTAGGACAAGTCTCTTAGTTATTTCTTCCATTAATGCCAATTGGATGTGTTGCCCATGAATCCTTACCAACCTCTTAGTTTTATTTTTCCATATGAATTCCATGGTTAACTTTTTCCAATCACAAATAACCGAACCCAATTGCTCCAGGCATTATATTCCCAATACCAAATCCAAACTGGTCAATGATGAGTGCTCAAAAAGCACTAAAATTACCATGATTTTATGCACATTAATTGATTAAATATATATATATATTTATGATTTTATCATATATTTATATAAATTTGTCTTTCCGGAATCACGGGTATTTTTATTGTTTTTCAGGTATTTTCGCTTCAAAAGGTAACTTAAAGACTCAAAGAGGAATACTAGAGACAATACATAAAATAAATGAGGAAAAGCCAACAAATATGGAAAAATTGGATAAAAAGGGTCAAAAAGGAGGAAACCCCGTGTGCATGTGCCCAACCTGCTCTGATCTGCTTGCACCTGCGTCCATCTGCGTGCGTTGCTGCACCCATTTGCCTCATCTGTGCGCGATGCCTTGCCCACATCAGCATGACGTCATCAATATGACATCATCATTCACTACTACACGTTTTCCCAATTTTTAATCATTTTTTCACCCACTTTTTCTTCCTCTCCTCACCTATAAATACCCCCATTCTCTTCACTTTTAAAACACATCTTCTCTTCTCTTTCTTTCTCTCATTTCTTAGTTTTTTAGTTTTTCCTTAGTTAGTTTTTCTTAGTTTTAGAGTTCTTCTCTTTTTGAGAAGAACTAGTTATGTTTTTGTAATTTATTTGCTTTTTGATTCAATAAATGGGAGTACAAATTTTGTTTGGAGGTTTTCCAGCAACGGGAATAGCATCAAAGTACTATAAGGATTTTATTTTCTTTACAGTTATTTTTTATGCTTTATTCTTACATGTTATATTTAATTTGTCTGTGATTAAATTTAACTTTGCTGGCTGTTTGTAAACATGATATAATAATAACGTTGTTATCCTTGCGAAATATTAAATAGGTAAAAATCTCTAAAATGAATTGATTTTATTTTTATTCAAGATTTTATATTAAGAATATTAGAGAGAAATATATTATTTTTCATTACAAACTTAAATATGAAAATTAGATTTTAAGGTTTAGTTATCCGGTCTGATTTAGAGTAGTGCTCTTTTATTTGTTGGTACAATCGTCCAATAGTTAGAGTGAAGCTCTATTTCAAAATTTTTTTTAAGAATTATTACCTGAAAATGTATTGACAACATGTTTTCAATAGTGGTTTTAAAACTTGAAAGTTAGTACTCGAATAATTAAATTCTTAGGTTTAATTTTGACACCTTGAATAAAGTTTAAACTGTCTAACCCCACCAAAGGTGGCATTTAAATGGTTCATTTTCAATCTCTTAGAAAAAGGAATTAATTTAATTAACCAAATTAGTTATCAACCCCACGAAAGGTGGTATTCATATAAAAAAGGGAGAATCAATAAATATCAATTCATATCTTTAATAACCTAAATAATATGAGCAAGCATAATTAACTTAGTTATTATATCCATAAATACTCCAATATTATAAATGATAAAATTTGCATAAATATTTATTGAATCTATGTTTATTTTTATGTGAGTAGATTAAAAACACAAAACCCAAAATATCGTGACAGGATGTTTAGGATTTAATTTCGTTTTTAAAAGTTTGAATAATAAATTAAAAACCACATACATTCCTTCCTTAGATCGACCTTGGGAGTATACTTATCATTTTCTACGAAATGATTCGTGCACTTGCAAGAGTTTTATAAATACATAAAACCAAATAAACGGCGAGATTTGCGATGTCGGTTCTACCCCATCAAGTTTTTGGTGCCGTTGCCGGGGAAGGAATAACGTTTTTAAATTATTTATCAAAATTTTAAAAACTTTTTGTGTTGTAAATAATTGTGATTTTTTTTTATTTTAAGTTTAAAAAAAATTTCAAATTTCAAATTTCATAAAAAAAACTTACCGTTCATGGATAGTAAAAAAAATAAATAAAAAAATTTAAAAATTTGAAATAATTAAAAAAAAAATTTCAAATTTCAAATTTCATAAAAAAAAACTTACCGTTCATGAATAGTAAAATAAATAAATAAAAAAAGTTTAAAAAATTGAAATAATTAAAAAAAACTTACCATTCATGAATAGTAAAAAATAAATAAAATAAATAAATTTTAATTTAAAAAAATTTTAAGTTAAATAAATAAATAAAAATTATAGCGTGAATAGTAAAATAAACTTACCATTCATAAATACTAAAAAAATAAAAAAAAATTAATTTTTAAAAAATTTTAAGTTAAATAAATAAATAAAAATTATAGCGTGAATAATAAAATAAACTTACCATTCATAAATAGTAAAAAAAATAAAAAAATAAAAAAATAAAAAAAAATTTAAATTTTAAAATTTTAAGTTAAATAAATAAATAAAAATTATAGTGTGAATAGTAAAATAAACTTACCATTCATAAATAGTAAAAAAAAATTTAAAAAAAATTTAAAAATTAAGTTAAATAAATAAATAAAAATTATAGCGTGAATAATAACTTAGTTTTTTTATCTTAATTTTTGTTTAACTTAATTAACTTAGATTTTGATTAATTTATATAACATACATTTTTAATAACTTAATTAACTTAAATTTCTACTTAACTTAACTTAATTAACTTAATAGCATGAAAAGTAAAGATCTAAGAGAGTTCTATCTAGGAGACTAGTTCTCGGAAGCCTTTGTGCCACTAGTCTTTCCTGGAAACGTTGTTCTGTTTAGGAGGATGGTTTTTAAGGAGCCTTTGCACTACCATTCTTTCCTGGGAGCACTCTCGATTAATACTGATTATGTTATTTTATCTAAAAAAACATGAAATAAATAAAATTTAAACTTTGTTTATTTAAATAAATAAATAAAATAATAAAAATTTTGAAAAAAAAATAAGTCAAATTTATTTTATTATTAGGGTTTAACTAGTTTTGTTTAGTGTTGTGTATTAAATACCATGTAAATTTTCTCTAAATTTTTGTGTGGTTATTATTTTGCTTGACAAGAGTTTTAAATTTACGTTTTCAATAGTGTATGCGTGGTAGGAGATCCTTAGGAAACCCCCTTATACCATATGTAAATAATATTCATAAATTGAAACAAGTGTCAACAAGACTGGATTCCAACCATCAACCTGTTTTTAAGCCAAACATAGAACCAAGCCTTAATCCTTTACTGGAACTGAAAGAAATGGAAGAAAATCAACATGTTAGGGAAACCACCATGAAGGAGTTTGCAAGAACGGTGATTGGCACGGCAACTGCTGCTATCCAGCTGGGAGAGGCTGCTCGGAATTATGACCTAAAAAATATTCATTTTTCTATGCTTGCTTCCTTTTATGGGCTGCCTAATGAAGATTCTCTTTCCTTCATTAGAGACTTCTATGCTACGGTCCAAACCTTCCCCCTCGGTATTCTAAACGAGGATCAACTTCGAATGAGATGTTTCCCCTACACCTTAAAGGATAAGGCCAAAGCTTGGTTAATGTCACTTCCCCCACGTTCTTTGATGACATGGGAGAACATTTATAATAAATTCATGGGAAAATTCTATTCCTACCAAAAAACATCAGAGTTGAGAGGAAAGATTGCTACTTTCTCTCAGATGGAAGGAGAACCATTCCATGAAGCTTGGGATAGGTTCAAAATGTTTCTCACTCAATGTCCCCATCACAGCTTTCCCCTGCAGTTGCAGAACCAATTCTTTTATGATGGACTTACACAACAATGTCAGTTCATTGTCGACAAAGCTGCAGGAGGAGCAATGAGAGAAAAGATTGCCTCAAAGACGTACAACCTCTTTGAGATATTGGGTGCTAATTCCCAACAGAAAAGCTCATGAGTGAGAAAAGCTGGAGTTCATGAAATTGATTCCAACAATGAAGTTCAACAACAACTTGTTCAACTGACCAAGCAAGTTGCCCTTCTCACTATACAAACCAACACCAATAATGAATAGTATGGTTTGTATAGCAACTTGGGACATGGTACTGAAGCCTATCCATATCAAGGAGAAACAACAGCTGGACCTGAACAGGTTAATGTATTGGGAGCATATCAACAGAGACCAAGGTTCGACCCCAATTCAAATACCTATAATCCTGGGTGGAGAAATCATCTGAACTTCTCCTGGAGGCAAAACAACCCTCCTTTCGCTCAAAGCTCAAATCAGCCAGACCAGCAATTCCACCCGTCTATTCCAAGAAGCATTCCCAATAAATCAACCCTGGAGGACAACTTGAATTCTTTTATTCAAGTTTGTAGAGATAACCAATCTAAAACCAATCAACGGTTGGACTCTGTGGAAGCTTCTATCAAAAAGGTGGAAGTTCAAGTAGAACAGTTAGTTGAACATTTGCAAAAATAAAGCAAAGACTAATTTGATGGTCAAATGGGATAAAATAAATTCAATGAAGAGGAGACATTGAGTTTGTCATTCTGCAATCTCCAAGCAACGTCTTACTAGAAGACGATAAATTTTAGTCCTACATGGGAGGTCACCCATTATTGTATTTTTCTTTGTTTTAGTTTTATTTTGTGTGTAATAAAATTCAAATGAAATAAATTTGTTTGTTTCAAAAATTGTGTCCATTCTTTAAATTTAGCATAAATAAAAAATTTGGTTCCTGCACCTTTTTGCTTTAAGCCTATACATTTTGTTAAGTGAGAAATCTTTCTTAGAGATATCTACTATTTTTTTAAGAGCTAAATATTGATACACAATAGAAGGAGGATCAATTTCAACTACAAATAACCATGGGAGATGCTGAAGATAGGTGGAAAATGATGAAAGACTATACAATGCCAATCATTGGCAATGTAACTTCCGGCATACAATTACAAGAGGCTGCAAGGAATTATGAATTGAAAAAGATTCATTATTCTTTGTTGCCTTCCTTTTACGGTGTCCCTTATGAAGACCCTTTGCATTTCATTCAAAAATTCTATGCTATTGTCCAAACCTTTCCACTAAATGAAATTAATGAAGATTAACTTAGGATGAGGTGTTTTACTTACACCCTCAAGGATAAAGCTTGGTCATGGTTCATTACTCTACAGTCGGATTCTCTAAAAACTTGGGAGGCAGTATATGAAATTTTTATGGGTAGGCTGATAGCTACATTTTCTCAAATGTATGAAGAGCCCTTTCATGAAGCTTGGGAACGATTCAAACTCCTTTTCATTCAATGTAATAATCATAGCTTTCCATTGCAACTACAGAACCAATTCTTTTATGATGGATTGACACTGTAGAGTCAATACATGGTTGATAATGCTACTGGAGGTGCTGTGGGAGAAAAAACTGCAGAGGAAGGCTATAATCTTTATGAGCTGTTGGGTTCTAATTCCTAACAAAGAAGTGCTAGAAGGAGAGTAAGAGTCAATGAAGTTGGCTCCCATAATGAGATAACCTTGCAACTTGCTGAATTGACTAAACAAGTGCAACTTCTCACTACCCACCAAATGCCAAATCAAGAGGTGTGTAAAGTGTGTTTTTCAATTGGTCATGGTACTCATAATTGTTCAAATACTTGTGATTCTAGTGTCGATGCCATGAAGGAAGTAAAATCCTTTCAAAGGTATCATCCAAACACCTACAATCACCCTAACCATCATTGGAAGCAAAATAATTACCAAGCCTACACCCAATGTCCAACACTAAGGTCGAATAACAACCACCCTTACCCAACGAGCCAATCTTTTAAGCCAACCTTAGAGGATAGCTTGAATGTTTTTATTCAAGTTAGTCATGACAACAAATTGATGAATAATCAAAGGTTGAACACCATAGAGGGTTTAGTTAAAAGGATTGAATCTAAAGTTGGGCAACTGGCTGAACAAATGCAAAAGAAAGAACTAGGAAAGTTGCCCAGTCAACCAGAACAAGCAAAGTATGTAAGAACCCTTCGAAGTGGTAAGGTAGTCAATACCAGTTTACCTAGAATCTCTAACTATTTACCTTGTAGTTCAGGTAACAAAGAAGGTGATATTCTAGTCTCGCAAAAAGGAGAAATAAATGTTAAACTTAACAAGCCTTCTGAAAAACTCATTGGAGAGTCATCTGACATCCCCAAAATTCAAAAGACAACAGAACCACACCAGCTGCAAGTACCTTTTCCACACCGGTTAAAAGAATCCAAACAAGATAAGAAATTCTATGATCTTTTTAATATGGTCTCTAAAGTAAATATCAATTTACCATTACTAAGAAAAGGAGGTATGAACTGAATGAACGAGTAGTAGTATCAGAAATTTCTAGTGTTGTACTTCAGCACAAACTACCCCCTAAGTTGAAAGACCCTGGAAGTTTTATTATAAACATAACTATGGGGGATAGAAAGGTTGCTAAAGCAATGATTGATTTAGGTGCTAGTATAAATTTGATGCCCTACTCTATATTCTTACAGCTCAATCTAGGAGATTTAAAACCCACAACTATGTCCCTTCAACTTGCAGATAGATATCTTAAGTATCCAAAGGGAATAGTTGAGGATGTGTTGGTACAAGTAGACAAACTGATAATACCTGTTGACTTTGTGGTTCTGGATATGCAAGAAAATCCAGCATTGGACAGAGAGCACATAATATTGCTTGGTAGACCATTTATGGCAACTACTAAAACTATTATTGATGTCCAAGATGGAAATTTGACAATGACAGTCTTAGGAGAGACTATTCATTTTAAAGTTTTTGATTCTTCACCTTTTCCTTCTATTTCTACCATCGATGAAATATTTGATGTTGACCCTTTGGATAATCTTGTCCAAAGCACCTTTTTCCAAACCAGAATAGAAGACAAGCTTGAAACTGTTCTTACACTTGAAGAAGTCGAAGAATATTTAGATGAGGAAATTAAGGGGTACCTTAAACGACTAGACAATGATGAAGTAATGACAAAATTTAGTACGCTTTTAAATCTACCCAGTTCTTCATCTAGTAAAGAGGCCAATCCACCTGAACTTGAACTCAAAGACTTACCTGAGCACTTAAAATATGTGTTTTTGGGAGAAGGAGAAACTTATCCAGTGATAATTTCTTCAACCTTGACCAAAACCCAAGAAAAGGAACTTATCAAAGTGCTTAAACAGTTTAAGAAATCTACAGGTTGGAGTATCGAGGATATAAGAGGCATTAGTCCTACAATGTATATGCATAAGATCAACTTGGAGGATGGAGCTAAACCTGTACGAGAGGCCCAAAGAAGCCTAAACCCAAATATGCAAGAGGTAGTTAAGAAAGAAATTCTTAAATTGTTAGAAGAAGGAATTATCTATCCTATTGCGGATAGTAAGTGGGTTATTCCTGTGCATGTGGTACCAAAGAAATCTGGGATAACAGTTGTTAAAAATGACAAAAGTAAATTAGTGCTCACTAGAATAATCACTGGATGGAGAATGTGTATAGATTTTAGGAAACTAAATTTATATACTAAAAAGGATCACTTTCCTCTTCCATTCATTGATCAAATGTTGGAAAGATTAGTTGGGCATGAATTTTACTATTTTTTAGATGGATTGTCTGGATATTATCAAGTACCCATAGCACCAGAAGATCAAGAAAAGACCACATTTACATGTCCTTTTGGGACATTTGCTTTTCAAAGAATGCCATTTGGGTTATGCAATGCCCCTGCAACTTTCAGGAGATGCATGATATCTATTTTCTCGGACATGGTGGAAAAATTCATTGAGATTTTCATGGACGATTTCTATGTCTTTGGGAACTCATTTGATGATTGTTTACATAAATTGACTTTGGTTTTAGAAAGATGCATTGAATGCAATCTCACCCTTAGTTGGGAGAAAAGTCATTTTATGGTTCAACAAGGGATAGTTTTAGGACATATAATTTCAAGCAAGGGTATTGAAGTTGATAAGGCAAAAGTTGAATTGATATCCAAACTACCTCCCCCTACATCTGTGAAGGGGATAAGAAGCTTCTTAGGACATACAGGATTTTACAGACGATTTATTAAAGATTTCTCTAAAATAAGTCGTCCCTTATGTAACTTGCTATCAAAAGATGTTTATTTTAATTTCAACAATGAATACCTTATTGCCTTTAATACCTTGAAAGAGAAACTAACATCTACCCCTGTTATTATGGCACCAAATTGGTCTTTACCTTTTGAAATAATGTGTGACGCTTCTCATTATGCTATAGGAGCAGTCTTGGGACAAAGAGTGGATAAGCGTTTGCATGTCATCTACCATGCTAGCAAAATGCTCAATGATGCCCAAATGAATTATACCACCACTGAAAAGGAATTCTTGGCTATAGTGTTTTCTTTAGACAAATTTCGGTCTTATTTAGTAGGATCTAAAGTGATTGTGCATTCTGATCATGGTGCTTTAAGATACCTATTAAGTAAACCAAATGCCAAGCCAAGATTAATCAGGTAGGTCTTACTCTTACAAGAATTTGACTTAGAAATCAAGGATAAGAAAGGCAGTGAGAACTTAGTATCTGACCATTTATCTAGGTTGATTTCTGACTTCAATTCTCTTAAAGATGAGAGTAATGAAGATATAGTTGAAATCTTTCCTAATGAACAATTATTTTCAATAGGTCCGAACCCATGGTATGCTGATATTGTAAACTACCTTGCCACTGGTGTTTTGCGACCTAACACTTCATATCAGGACAAGAAAAGGTTTTTTAAAACTATTAAGGACTATTTCTGGGATGACCCTTATTTATACAAGATTGGTCAAGATCAAGTCATCCGGAGATGTGTACCTAAAAAAGAACATAAGAGCATTCTAACTTTTTGTCATGAACTTCATTATGGAGGCCATTTTGGTGGTGAAAAGACAGCCCGTAAGGTATTACAGTCTGGATTATTTTGGCCCACTCTTTTTAAAGATGCTCATATGTTTTGTGCACAATGTGATAGATGTCAAAGAACAGGAAACATAAGCAAAAGAGATGAAATGCCTTTGACATCTAATTTAGATGTTGAACTCTTTAATGTATGAGGGATTGACTTTATGGGTCCTTTTCCCCCATCCAATGGTTTTCAATATATTTTGGTTGCTGTGGATTATGTATCCAAGTGGGTAGAAGCTACCCATCTATTTGGGTTCCACCAAAGCAAGGGCCTCAATGCTTTCATTGAATTCCATGATTTTTCGGGTTGCTGAAAAACGCTTGAATTTATAAGGGTCACAAAGAGGAGAAAGCTTGTTGACTCAAGAACGCATTATCCTTCGGCCTTCGCAAACAAAGAGTTTGGTTGAAATGCCAAAATTGGATTTGGAAGAGCAAACCATATAAAAGAAGCGTTGAGATAAAGAGGAGGTAGAGTGAAAGATTTGCCAGGTGTGAAATCCCATCCCCACTAAAACCAATGATGCTAATGTTGTTGTTAAATTCTTGAAGGATTTAATATTCAGTAGGTTCGGAACGCCTAGAGCTATAATAAGTGATGGAGGTAGCCATTTTTGTAACAAGATCTTTGATGGAGTACTAAACAAGTACAACATCACACATAAAGTAGCTACTTCATATCATCCTCAAACTTCTGGTTTAGTGGAAGTAATTAATAGGCAAATTAAGGGAATATTGGAACACATTGTGTGTCCTTCAAGGAAGGATTGGGCATTTAAGTTAAATGATGCCTTATGAGCATACCACACCACTTACAAAACACCTATTGGGATAAGCCCTTATCGGTTAATCTTTGGGAAAACGTGCCACCTTCCAGTTGAACTTGAACACAAGGCTTACTGGGCAATTAAAGAGTTAAACATGTATTTAGATAAAGTAGGAGAAAAACGGTTACTCTATCTTAATAAGTTGGAAGAAATTAGGAACGAAGCCTATGAGAATGCCAAATTATACAAAGAGCGTACTAAGCGCTATCATGACAATAGGCTAGTTCCTAAGACTCTTCACCCTGGAATGAAATTTCTTTTATTTAACTCTCATTTGAGATTGTTTCCAGGAAAGTTGAGATCAAGATGGGATGGACCATTCAAAATAGTTCAGGTATTTGCACATGGAGTAGTAGAACTATTGGATTCCAAGACACAAAAAACATTCAAAGTCAATGGGCATCGTGTGAAGCCTTATTTAGAAGAACCAAACAACATTACTGAAATGGATTGTATTTGGCTGAGTAACCCTTAGCACCATAAAGTTACGTCTTGTTAAGACGTTAAACTAAGCACTGGATGGGGGCAACCCATCATTTTAGGTAATTTTCTGTTATTTATTTTATTTATTTAATTTTATTGTTTATTTTAGCTTAATTATATGTGAATAATTGTTAAATTGTTAAAACTAAAAATATTTGTTGAGATGTTAGAAGTTCACAACGATATGTCTGTATACACTTTAATGATGAACATGATGGATGCACTTGCATTTCTCTATTACTACTTGCAACATTATCAAGAAATAGGTAATATTTCCTCTCTTTTCTCTTTATCTTTAATTTACAGTTGTTACATTGAGGACAATGTAAGTTCTAGGTTAGGGTGGTGAAAAGTTACCATATTTAATTTTAAAAAATTTTTAACAATTTAAAAAAAATAATAAATAATAAATAATAAATTTTTCTTTTTTATGTTCACATTTTCATTTTTATTGTGTTTGGTTTTATTTTCTTTGTGTGATTTAGTAATTTTTGAAATTTTAAAAAAAAATTCTCACAAAAATTTATCATTTATTTAAATCAAATTTAAGTAAATAGTTAAGTCTTTTGTACTGTTAGATTAATTTTTAAAAAAACATATCATGAAATATTTTGTAATTGTTTTTGATAATTAGTTAGTTTTTATCATAACTAGTATTTCTTGATAAGATGTAGAAATTATATTAAACCCAAAATTGGTGTTTATGCATTTGTTTTAGTGGAGATTACCTTTGTGAGATATAATTTGAGCCTAATTTCCCTTATTCAGAGTGAAATATATATTTTTTCTACTCTAAACACATTTCTTATTTCTTCAAATTTTTAGATGATCTCTATAGGCATTAGCATTGAATGTATGAATTTTTTCTCATCTTAATAGAGTGTCATATATTTTTTATTATTATTTTTACTTAGATTAAATGATTTGAGTAGAAATTGATAGTATATGGTTTTATCTCATTCATGCATGACTGCTACAAAAAAAAGAGAGATATATCTGGGGTTACCTAAACCAAATCAAACAGAAAAGCCACAAAATTAACCACACACCAAAATCCTAAAAAAATGTACAATCTGTACATGGGTTGACTCTCTAAAAAATGATATATATTGAAAAGTATCTTCAGAAAAATATAGAGAGATAAAAAATATATAGTATAATCTACATACTATGACCCGCATTACCCAAAATCCTAAAAAACAAATGTACAATTTGTACATGGGTTGACTCTCTAAAAAATGATATATATTGAAAAATATCTTCAGAAAAATATAGAGAGATAAAGAATATATAGTATAATCTACATACTATGACCCACATTGCCTACAAAGTTGTGAGTAAAGGCTAATTACAAAAGAAAGATATAGGAAGTAATTTCCTAAAAAGTCATTGCACTTTCTTCATTTGTAAAAGGCATATATCTTGAAATTGTTTCTTAATGAGTTTGATTTATGCATGAAAATAATTTTTATATATGATATCTTTATAATTTATACATTTGATTCCTTCTTTGAGATCAACGTTAAAATAACACTTTGAGCCTTTATTCTTTATACATATGCAAACATATTAGTTCATTTCTATACATCAACTCTTTCGCATATAAATTAGTATGAGTGTTTGAACCCATAGGATTCAGTGTTTTGAGAGTATTGACTTGTGAGGAATAGAGTCGAAGTGAATTCGGATTCATGACACTGAAATTGGGTGAAATTAAATTGATACATTTTTTATATGAAATATGAAAATGATTTTTGACTACTTATTATAATAAATCATGATTGTTTAAGGAGATTAAAATAACTTATGCTTGAGATTTTAATTATGATCTTAAAGGAGATTACAAAGTATGAGACATTTTTGTGATATGTTGTTTTCTTTTATTCTTAAAAGTTAATTTTTTATTTTGTTGTAATTTTAGTTTTTAAGTTGATTGTTTTTATTATTTCTTTTAATTTTTACATTTAGTTCAATGTTTGTGGGTATCATTACTGAAAACCCTTACGAGACTCAAACTCATCCACTAGGGCAACCTAGGGGTTTAAAGGCTTGTTGCATAGGCTAAATGCAACCGTGTCAATCCACGGAAGTGATTTAGGATTGTTTAATTTTTAGTTTTTATCGCTTCTCTTGCTAAGGGACTAGCAAGAAGCTGGTTGGGGGTTGTGAGGAGTGCTCAAAAGCACTAAAATTACCATGATTTTATGCACATTAATTGATTAAAAATATATATATTTATATGATTTTATCATATATTTATATAAATTTGTCTTTTCGGAATCACGGGTATTTTTATTATTTTTCAGGTATTTTCGCTTCAAAAGGTAACTTAAAGACTCAAAGAGGAATACTAGAGACAATACATCACAAATATATTCATAAAATAAATGAGGAAAAGCCAACAAATATGGAAAAATTGGACAAAATGGGTCAAAAAGGAGGAAACCGCGCGCGCCTATGCCCAGCCTGCTCCGATCTACGTGTGCCTGCACCGAGTCTGCACCCATCTGTGCACGCCTGCGTCCATCTACGTGCGCCGTTGCCAATCTACGCCCCATCTGCGCGCGCCACTGCACCCACATCAGCATGACGTCATCAGTATGACGTCATCATTCACTACTACACGTTTTCCCAATTATTAATCATTTTTTCACCCACTTTTTCTTCCTCTCCTCACCTATAAATACCCTCATTCTCTTCACTTCAAAACACACCTCAAAACACATCTTTTCTTCTCTTTTTTTCTCTCATTTCTTAGTTTTTTAGTTTTTTCTTAGTTTTTTAGTTTTTTCTTAGTTTTTAGTTTTTCTTTAGTTAGTTTTTCCTTAGTTAGTTTTTCTTAGTTTTAGAGTTCTTCTCTTTTTGAGAAGAACTAATTATGTTTTTGTAATTTATTTGCGTTTTGATTCAATAAATGGGAGTGCAAATTTCATTTGGAGGTTTTCCAGCAACGGGAATAGCATCAAAGTACTATAAGGATTTTATTTTCTTTACAGTTATTTTTTATGCTTTATTCTTACATGTTATATTTAATTTGTCTGTGATTAAATTTAAATTTGCTGGCTGTTTGTAAACATGATATAATAATAACGTTGTTATGCTTGTGAAATATTAAATAGGTAAAAATCTCTAAAATGAATTGATTTTATTTTTATTCAAGATTTTATATTAAGAATGTTAGAGAGAATTATATTATTTTTCATTACAAATTTAAATTTGAAAATTAGATTTTAAGGTTTAGTTATCCGGTCTGATTTAGAGTAGTATTCTTTTATTTGTTGGTACAATCGCCCGGTAGTTAGAGTGAATCTCTATTTCAAAATTTTTTATAAGAATTATTATCTGAAAATGTATTTACAACATGTTTTCTGTAGTGGTTTTAAAACTTGAAAGTTAGTACTCAGATAATTAAATTCTTAGGTTTAATTTGGACACCTTGAAGAAAGTTTAAACTGTCTAACCCCACCAAAGGTGGCATTTAAATGGTTCATTTTCAATCTCTTAGAAAAAGGAATTAATTTAATTAACCAAATTAGTTATCAACCCCACCCATAGGTGTTAATTGATTTGTTTAGTTAACAAAGAATATCTAACCCTACCAAAGGTGGTATTCATATAAAAAAGAGAGAATCAATAAATATCAATTCATATCTTTAATAACCTAAATAATATGAGTAAGCATAATTAACTTAGTTATTATATCCATAAATACTTCACTATTATAAATGATAAAATTTGCATAAATGTTTATTGAATCTATGTTTATTTTTATGTCAGTAGATTAAAAACACAAAACCCAAAATATCGTGATAGGATGTTTAGGATTTAATTTCGTTTTTAAAAGTTTGAGTAATAAATTAAAAACCACATACATTCCTTCCTTAGATCGACCTTGGGAGTATACTTATCATTTTATACGAAATGATTCGTGCACTTGCGAGATTTTTATAAATACATAAAACCAAAGCGATGGCAAGATCAACGATGTCGGTTTTGCCCTATCAGTCAACAGAGAAGCATAAAGAGTGAGAGAAAAAGGAATTCATTAGAGAAGTACGTGCACATGCTCGTATCTCCCTTGACATTGTAGATGATTTCCATTAGCAACTCGTATAGTGAATGGACCAGTGGGAATCATAGGTAAGTGAAGTAGATTAGCCACTTTTGTATTGATAAAATTATGGGTAGACCCACTATCAATAAGCACAATAACTTCAAGAGACCCAATCTTAGCTATAATATGCATTGTTTTGGAGAAGGACCATCCGGTTAAGGCATGCAATGATATTTCTGGTTTAGTTGAAGGGTTGGATATAACCATTGTTGCTGCTTCATTAGTAACCTTTTCACATATTAAATTGCCAGTGCTTCCTTCAAGTAGCAAGAGTTATCGACCTCGACATTTATGACCTATAGTGAACTTGTCATTGAAATTGAAACATAGACCCTAAGCACATCGTTTCTACATTTTGTCCCATGTTAAGTGCCTTATTGGAGATGCTAGTGTAGTACGTGTAGGAGTAGAAAGGGTTAACTGTGTTTGTTTTGCTTGTGGCGATCTTGTGAACTTCCTCTGGTGAAGTGGCTGGTCATCTCTCATGCGTGCAAGACTGATGGCTTCCTTCATCCTTTTTGGCTTGAACATTCGAATAGCTTCAGCGTTGTCAAGCTTGAAACCATCCAAAAAGGTGCCAACCAACGCCTTCTATGTCCATTCGTGCACTTGGTTACTTAACCTGTCAAATTTATTCTGTTAGTCCCTTACGGAACCCACTTTTTAAACCCTTTATAGAGCTTCATCAAATTCCTCGCATTCAGGAGGTCCAAATTGAGCCCACAACTCCTCTTCAAAAACTACCCACGTCATCGCTCGTCCTTCTTCCCTGTTAGCTCAACGTAGCCATTGCTACCACTGGTTTGCTTCACCCTTGAGATGAAATAATTCCAAGGAAAATTTTTAAGCCTCTGTGATGCCTTGATACTCAAAGAACTGATCAACCCAGCTAAACCATTCTATCGAATCATCACCGGGGTACTTGGGAAACTCCAGCTTGGCCATTTTGGACAAAACAATCTTTCAAATTTTGTCATTTTCTTCTCTATTCTCCTCCATGTTGAAATTAAAGTGGCCAATTCGATCATTGTTAGTGATGCTAGACCCTTCCTTGTTGGACAAAAAAGCCTTAGATAATTTGGTGATGGTTTCTTCCGGTTGGTGTAGCTTGTCAATAACGCCAAGTTCCATTCTTCTCATACCATTTTGAAGTCCACCAAGCCCTACTTCCAAATTCTTGATTCTTTCCTTACTGGTGGTCATTGTAACTTGGCTCTGATCCCAATGATAAGTCCCAAATACAGCTTGTGTTTCTCTTCAGGTGAGAAAGGTACCCAATCTGAATTCATTAAGTTTTTGCTTGCTTTCATTGATATTAGTGGATGTCTTAAATAGACAAAAGCCTTACACATAAACTGAATATAATTCTACTCATACACCACTCTCATATAACTACTCTACTCAAGCATGATTGCTGAAAACATGCATACATGAACTGCTAAAAATAAGTCACACCTAATTACTGAAAACATGAAAGAAGAATACATAACTTCCACTAAACTAGCCCTCATTATCTGCCACTCACCCCACTAAGGAACCATGTATTTGGGGTTTCGCTTATGCGTTCTTTGTGAAGCCGTAGCCTATCAACTTAGACATGAAATGACATATCTTGTTGTCACAAAATGCCAAATCTGGTGAGGTTAGGGTAGCATATTAAAGATCATCGACCTCACTTCTATACATTGTAGGATATTCAAAATCATGACCGTCAATCCATCATAAGCAGAGAGATGAATTTTATGATCTATGGGAGAATGACACGGTTTAGAATTTTTCATGTGAGCTTTAGTTAAAAGCTCAAAGATACACTTTGATTGATTTAGCAAAATAGTGCCATCAGCTTTACATGTACATAGATTTCCAAAAACAAATAGTGTAGAGGACCTAAGTCATTATGAGAAAACTCATTATTAAGTAATGGAACGAGAGACTCTCTAACCTTGGAATCAAACCTGACCCATAAGAATAATATCATTCATATATATTAATTAAGGGGGTAATTTGTGTTTGTTATAAGTGTTAATATCATGTTTATTCGGGTTGTGCATGTTTATATTCATTTTAGTTAATTTATTTACAATAATAAGAAAACTTAATATATGTACAAGTGCAAAAAAATTAATAGTTCATTTTAATTAAAAATTAATTAGTGTCGTTTGGATTTCATAGTTTGAGTTGTAACCTAAAATACTACCCCTAATATTAATATTTATATGGTCACAGTAGAGTTAAAAAAGTAAAGAATAATTAGCTTTGTTTCAATAAAAACTAATTAGCTTTGCATTACTACAATATCTGTTTTTGGTCTCGGACTTTTAGCCTCGGTTCTTTTAAAAACCGAGGCTATAATATATATATAATCTCGATTTTTTCAATAACCGTGGTTATAAGTTAAATTACAAAAAAATATTGAAATATATATAAATAAATTTATATAAACAAAAATTAATTTATAATTTTTTTATTTTTCTCTATTATTAATTTAATTTAATGTATTTTTATTTCTTAAAATTAATAGTTCATTTTAATTAAAAATTAATTAGTGTCGTTTGGATTTCATAGTTTGAGTTGTAACCTAAAATACTACCCCTAATATTAATATTTATATGGTCACAGTAGAGTTAAAAAAGTAAAGAATAATTAGCTTTGTTTCAATAAAAACTAATTAGCTTTACACTACTACAATATCTGTTTTTGGTCTCGGACTTTTAGCCTCGGTTCTTTTAAAAACCGAGGTTATAGTATACATATAATCTCGGTTTTTTCAATAACCGTAGCTATAAGTTAAATTACAAAAAAATATTGAAATATATATAAATAAATTTATATAAACAAAAATTAATTTATAATTTTTTTATTTTTCTCTATTATTAATTTAATTTAATGTATTTTTATTTCTTATATATATATATATATATCACTTTCTTTTTTCTCCCTCCCTTCTTTTTCCCTCTTTCTTCCATTTTTTTCCAAAAATTTCATTTAATTAGCGCGCTGAGCGCGCACATACCGTAATATATATATTTATAATTTCTAATTAATATATATATATCTTATTATTAATATATATATTAACAACCGTACCTCTTGAATCACTTGATATTCACTACGTCCCTCTCCCAGGCCCAAGCAAAACACGAGTTGTTCGTCCCTCTCACCGAGCATCATCGCACCGTGCGGCACTACGCCTGAAGAAATTATAAACTTACAACAGCTCCTCCTTTCTAGCACCTCCCTCACACTCGTTCCTTTCGAACAACTTCTTCTTTTCTCTATGTTTCTTTTCTGTTAATATTCCCCTATCCGTACTCGTCGTCAGCCATTTGTAGTGTCGTCACTCACAACGTAGCTCCTGATAAGTGTGATACCCTCAATTTTTACAATATCAATTCATATATGTGTTGATTTTTAGTGGATTAGTTCTGCGCATAATACATTTTAGTTTGGGTTATTTTTTCAGTGTTATAAAAATTCATCTCCTGTTATCTGATAATTGCCTCTGAATTTTTTTTCATTGTATTGCATAAGAACAGATTTGTAATATTTTTAGGGGTTTAGGAACTGGCTATTGTTACAGAGTAGATTTTGGAAGTATGTTTATATACATGCCGATGAACCTATACAAATTTTCATTTGCAGAAAAGCTAGTGAATTTACAAATTTTTATTTATTGAGTTTAGATTTTGGAAGTATGTTTAGATTTTCATTTGTTGAGTTTATATAAATTTTCAATATATATAAAAAACAGTTTACAGAAAAACATTTAGATTTTCATTTATTGAGTTTTTATAAATTCTTTGTGTTAATTTTTTTTATATACTTTAAAGAATGAGAAATCTCTTGAGATAAAAAAATAATAAGCAACAATTTTCAAATAGTAGAAGACAAAACTTGGCCAATATATCTTTGAAACATTTAATCTGCTGAAAGTTCTCAAGGTTGCAAAGCTCTACGAAAACAATCAATCTAAATGAGGGAAAGTCCTTGGACAATCAATGCATCAACAAACAATCAATGCATCAGCAAGAACTTAATTTGCTGCTTGAGATGGATGGACACTATCACAAAATACATATTGATTTGCATTTGAACAAGTTCCTATTGAACTAGGATTACATAAAAACAATGTTGTCTCTACAGTCCCTATACCACAGCAATCTCTTCTTTCTTCTGCAAAGCCTACAAAATAATTTTCAAAACATATATTATTATCCATTAAGGTTTAAATTTAAATTACCATTATATGGATTTCTATTGGTTTTGTTTATTACCACATTTGAGTTCATCTTTTTGTTAAATCCTTGAGCAACATTGTTGATCCTAGAGACACAACCTTGTTTATGGAATCCAAAAAAGGTGATTGCAACTGGAAGGCAACCCAATGGAGGTAATGAAGTCACTTCAACTCTCCTTGCTCCCAACCCATACAAATCCTATATTTTTGAAACAAACCAATCAATTATGTATTGAATAGTTACAAACCCTGTTAAAAGTGGTTTTAGAAAGAAAAAAGAAGCATTTTCAGGTAGAAGCAAGCATAAAATTTGGTTTATGAGTCTTGAAAGCGCTTCTAACAATTTTTATCTTGTTTGATCCTGAATTATTTTTTTTATTGTCAGAAGCGCTTTAACTATACCCAAAAGAAGAAACAAATAGACCATACAAATGGTAGAAACATCATTTATTTAGTACCTTAGTAAAGCTTGAGAATCGACCAACAAGTTAGGAACCATATTGGTCAGGAGTGTAGGCTCTATTAATCAATGGGTTAACATAGTAGTTCTGAAGAAAGTCACTACTTCCAAAGCTCAATATGTAGAGAGCTTCTTTTATTATTGATGATGCCTTCTTATCACTTGATACCTTAGCCAGCTTTGTATGGTATTCCTTGAAATATTGCAACTGCTGGGACAATGGGATTGCATGCTACCACATAACTTTTATTGTTAATAATTGGGAAGAAAGTGCTTTTAGGAAGAAACGCATAATTTGTGCTTCTATCTGAAAAAACACAAAATGTGTTTTATGAGTCACTTTTGCAGTGTCTCAAAAGGGTTCCTATCTAATTATAAATTGAGTGTTACTACACATAAACTTCAAATTTATTACATTTAGAAAGGTAGTTCTATCATCATAACCAGATGCAGCTGAAGCAAAGTTAGCTCCAAGCAGAAGATTTTTCCCTGATGCCTGTGGACTAAGATAAGGTGGAGCATAAGTCTTGAAGCCTAGAGTTTCAGCTGCAAATTAAAAAAGAGAGCATTTTAAGGCTAAAAGAATTAGCTTCTACATATGTGTATGATAAGATTAATGAATATGCACTTACCAGTAATATCGGTGGCTAATTTTCCATTGCAAAACCTTCTAGTGGGTTGATGGTTGAAAAAGTCTCTACCATAAGGAGGATAATTGGCCTTGAAAAGAGTTGTTAAGATATAGTCATTGTTACCCACATCCACGGCTGAGTCAACAAATGTAATGATGGTTGGTACAATAGTAGATGAATCTTACCCATTCACAATGCTTGCATATACAAGGACCATTTGTTGAAGAACTACTTATTTTATTGTATATGTAGGAACAGATGTAGATTGAAAAACTTATTGTGATAATCTGAGGTATTGTTTATATTCATGTAATCTGGATATTGGTATGTTCATATATAGTAGATGTTTATATTCACAAGTACTATCCCACGGTGTCATTTATTATAGACATTTTTATGACATTATAATCATGATGTAACCTATATATTAAGAATAAATAAATATAGAGGACTCTTGTGTTCTGAATGTTGTATATGCAAGATTATATTCATGGAAATTGGATGTTGGTATGCTTATACTAGTTATTAGGACCGTTTGTTGTATATGTAGGAACAGATGTAGATTGAAGAACTTATTGTGTAAATCTAAGGTATTGCTTATATTCATGTAATCTAGATGTTGGTATACTCATATATAGTAGATGATTATAATATTCATAGGTATTGCTCAACGCTTGCAAGGACCCTTCGTCTGTATCTCTGTTATGCGTAATTGATATGGGTATTAGTAAATAATAATGTTGCTGCTGTTATTGATATAGGTAGTACTAAATAATAATGTTGTTGTTGTTATTGATATGGTTATTACTGATTTTGTTGAATTGTATCTCAATTTTTAGTTTTATATCGAGTATCATAAATTTACTTAGAGGCTAGATAAGAATTCCATAATTGTCACTCTTGAACAGGTTGAAGAACTAGTTATTATGGACCATTTTTTGTATATGCAGGAACAAATGTAGATTGAAAAACCTATTATGTAAATATGAGGTATTGCTTATATTCATGTAATATGGATGTTGGTATGCTCATATATAGTATATGCTTATAATATTCATAGGTATTGTCCAACGCTTGTAAGGACCCTTCGTCTGTATCTCTGTTATTCCTAATTGATATGGGTATTACTAAATAATAATGTTGTTATTGTTATTGATATGAGTAGTACTAAATAATAATGTTGTTGTTGTTATTGATATGGCAATTGTCCAACACTTGCAAGGACCCTTCGTCTGAATCTCTATCATGCGTAATTGATATGGATAGTACTAAATAATAATGTTGCTGTTGTTATTGATATGGGTAGTACTAAATAATAATGATACTGTTATTATTGATATGAGTATTACTAATTTTGTTGAATTGTATCTCAATTGTTTTTGTTTTATATTGAGTATCATAATTTACTTAGAGGCTAGCTAAGAATTTCATGATTGTCACTCTTGAACATGTTGAAGAACTACTTATTATGCCATTTGTTGTATATACAGAAAAAGATGTAGATTGAAGAACTTATTGTGTTAATATGAGATATTGCTTATATTCATGTAATCTGGATGTTGGTATTTTTATATATAGTAGATGTTTATATTCACAGGTACTATCCCATAGTGTCATTTATTATAGACATTTTTATGACATTATAATCATGATGTAACCTATATATTAAGAATAAATAAGTAAAGAGGACTATTATGTTCTGGATGTTGTATATGTAGGATTATATTCATGAAAAGTAGATGTTGGTATGCTTATACTAGATGTTGTTTTTTTATGAGAAAATTAATGCATGCTGCCAAAGACAAAGATTTTGAAGAATAGCATTATTACAATGGGACTTACTCTTTTTCAAATTGATTTAGATTGTAGACTATGATTAGTTAGCAGTTTTAATGTTTTTTCTTGTATCTTTTTATATTTTTGGAACTCTTTAATTAATTAGTTTTTATTATATGTGTTTTATTGTATCGTTTTATTAAACTCTTAATGTAATATATCTCTTTTAAATTTAACATAATTAATCTTAATTTTTTTAATTTTTTCAATTTATATTTGAAAATTTAATGTAATAATAATTCATTTTGATTATCTATGGTCTCGGTTATACAGCAAAACTGTGGCCATAGGTAAGACTTATGGCCTCGATTATAGCAAAAATGTGGCCATATATGAGACCTATGGCATCGGTTATTGAAAAACCGAGGCCATATGTTCAACCTATTTCCTTAGTTATTGAAAAACCGAGGCCATACGTGCCACCTATGGCCTCGGTTATAAAAAACCAACGTCATATGTGCGACCTATGGCCTCGGTTAAAAATCGAGGCCATAAGTAATGAATTTTGGTCTCTCTCACTTAGGCCTCGCTTCTTATAACCGAGGTCATAGGTCTATGATCACCATTAGAAATTGAGGCCATAAGCATATATTTTAGTAGTGGTTTCTTCAATAAAAACCCAACTTGAGGAGCACTTTGGTCAACCTAACAAAGTAGGCTCCAAATTTTGGTAAGTTTACATACATGATTAGGAACAAATTACTTTGGTTTTTCTATAAGAACCTCCTTTTCCAATTTATCACTTAAAAAATCATTATGAACATCTATCTACCTTAAAATTGATGAGACAAAATAGGTATCAGGTTAGCAATACTTATTTTGGAGATACTTTGTTTTATATTTTTAAAACTCTCGCAAGTGCATGAATCATTTTATTGAAAATGAAAAGTATACTCCCAAGGTCGATATAAGGAAAAAATATATGTGGTTTTTAATTTATTATTCAAACTATGAAAAAAGAAATTAAATCATAAACATCCTATCACGATATTTAGATATTTTATGTGTTTCCTGAAATAATAACATAAAGAAAATAAACATAGATATGGATTTAATAAACAATTATGCAAATTTTTATCATTCATAATAGTGGAGTATTTATGGATATAATAACTAAGCTAATTATGCTTTCTTATATTATTTAGGTTATTAAAGATATAAATTGATATTTATTGATTTTCTCTTTTTATATAAATACCACCTTTGGTGGGGTTATATATTCTTTGTTAATTAAAAAAATCAATTAACACCTATGAGTGGAATCAATAATTAATTTGGTTAATTAAATTAATTCTTTTTTTTTTCTAAGAGATTGAAAATGAATTATTTAAACGCCACCTTTGGTGGGGTTAGATATTTTAAACTTTATTCAAAGTGCCCAAATTAAACCTAAGAATTTAATTATCCGAGTACTAACTTTCAAGTTTTAAAACCATTACTAAAAATATATTGTGAATACATTTTTGAAAAATAGTTCTTATAAATGTTTTTGAAATAGAGCCTCATTTTAACTGCCGAGCGATTATATCAACAAATAAAAGAGCACTACTTTAAATCAGATTGGATAGTTAAATCTTAAAATCTAATTATCAGATTTAAATTTGTAATGAAAAATAATATATTTCTCCTTAACATCCTTAATATAAAATTTTGAATAAAAAAATCAATTTATTTTATAGAAATGTTTTACCTATTTAGTATTTCGTAAGTATAACAACATTATTATTATATCATATTTACAAACATCCAACCATGTTAAATTTACTCACATACAAATTAAATATAACATATAAGAATAAAACATAAAAATAACTGTAAAGAATTCATTTTAAAATTATACATGAAATGAATCCTTATAGAACTTGATGCTAATTCTGTTTCTAGAAAACATCCAAATGGATTTGCATTTTCGTTTATTGAATAAAAAACTAGAAAACTACAAAAGCATAGCTAGTTCTTCAAAAAAAAGAACTTTAAAACTAAAAACAACTAAGAAAACTTTCTAAAGAAAGAGAAAAGAGGGATATTTTGAGGGAAGGATGGTTTTTATAATGGAGGAGATGATCCTTTTTATAAGTGAGGAAAAGGCTAAAAAAGTGAGAAAATATCTCAAAATTTTATTTTAGACGTGTTTAGACAAGCTGGCATGCATGTGGGGCGAGATTTGCGGCAAAACGAACGCTGACACACACTGGATTTGCGGCGGATGGGCGCTGGTGTGTATAGAACTCAGTGTGACATATGGGCGGCTCAGTGTAGGCATGTGGGTAGGTTGGACTCAGCATGGCGTGCACGTGACTTAACATTTTTGACCTTTTTAACCATTTTGATCCATTTTGTTCAATTTTTTCATTTTTTTTACTTTTACTTGTTTTTTCTTAACATATTTGTGATGTATTGTCTTTAATATTTTTCTTTGAGTTTTAAATTATTTTTGAATGAAAATACCTAAAATATAATAAAAATACTCATGTTAATTTTAGTGTTTTTTAAGAACTCGTGAAAAATACAACCAAAGGCAAGATCCAAAGTCAAAATTATTCAAATAGTAATGAACTTAATCAATGGACTAAACTTTTTCAGACTAAAACTTAAAACTAGTTATTCACTAAACGAGCCTTCAATCTCTAAACTAAGCCATTGAGAACATGTTTTATTTAATGCACTCACTTGATGCCTATAACTTTCCTATTTTTGGGCCTTTTATGATTTTTAATTAAAGAACATCAATTTCAACCTGCATAGAAGCTAAACGATAAGAAATAATTTCTACATATTTTTAATTATTAATTTTTTCATATTTATACTTTTTTTATTATTCTCACATGTTATAATTATTTATTTTATATTTTATAATAAAATGTAAGTTTTTATAATTTTTAAGATTTTTTTAGGATTTTTATTAATTTTATTTGTAGGTAGATGTACTTAGAATGAAATGTGGATTTAGGTAGCAATATAGATGTAATTAGATGAATGTGGATGCAATAAGTAAAATAACGCTTGCAACAACACCATTTTAAATAAACGCGAGCGATATGACGGTCATCCCTCAGGTTGTTTCCTTCAATGGCATACCAAACAGCATGTCATTTGGCCCAGTTACTCATCCCTTACCCCACGTTTGGTTGGACGGAATAGAATGGAATCAGAATTGATTCCTTCCATTTTGTGTGTTTGGTTGGACGGAATGGAGGGCGGAATGGAATCTGATTACTAAAAGAGAAGGAATCACAATTCCTTCTCTCACCTTTGGTAATCATTATTCCATTCCCATCTAAACTTTTTTTTTCCAATTTTACCCTCACCTAAAATATAACCTTAAATTCAAATCCCAAATTCTCAAACCCAAAATTTCAAAACCCTAAACCCTAAACCCTAAACCCAAAATTTCAAAACCCTAAACCCTAAACCCAAAATTTCAAAACCCTAAACCCTAAATCCAAAATTTCAAAACCCTAAATCCTAAAACCTTAAACCCTAAACCTCAAATCCTTAAACCCTAAACCCTAAAACCCTAAACCTTAAAACATAAATCCCTAAACCCTAAATCCCAAATTCCAAATCCTAAAACCCTAAATCCTAAACCCCAAATCCCCAAATCCCTAAACCCCAAATCCATAAACCATAAACCATAAACCCCAAATCCTAAATCCCTAAACCCTAAACCCTAAACCCTAAAACCCTAAACCCTAAACCCTAAAACCCTAAACCTTAAAACATAAATCCCAAAACCCTAAACCCCAAATTCCAAATCCTAAAACCCTAAACCCCAAATCCCTAAACCCTAAACCTTAAACCCTAAAACCCTAAACACCAAATCCCCAAATCTCTAAACCCTAAACCCTAAACCTTAAAATATAAATCCCAAAACCCAAAACCCTAAAACATAAATCCCAAAACCCTAAACCCCAAATTCTAAATCCTAAAACCATAAACCCTAAACCTTAAACCTTAAAACCCTAAAACCCTAAAACCCTAAACCCTAAATCCAAAATTCTAAAACCTTAAACTATTTTTAGAAAAATAATAATTTTAACCCTGAATCTTAACCTACAAATATAACCCCAAATCTTAAATCCCTAAACCCTAAATCACACATCCCAAACCTCAAAACCCTAAACCCTATTTAGAAAAATAATAATTTTAATAATATATTTCTTTTTAATTAAGTAATACTTATTTAGAAAAATAATGATTTCAATAATGTATTTTTGTCTGACGAAAAAATAGTAATTAAATGAAATTATTTGAACTTTACAGCATGTAAGGGTATTAAGGTCATTTACAGCTTTTTTCATTCCATTACAGTGGCAAACCAAACACTATAATCCTGATTCTGAGCTTGATTCCAGTGGTCAAACCAAACAAAATTGTTTCCTTTCCATTCCATTCCATTCTGATTCCGATTCCGATTCCGATTCCATTCAACGAACCAAACGCCACCTCAGTGAATGGCACATCATTCAGCCATTATATCCCTCTCCCTTAGCATGTTGCGTCATTGTACAGTTCATACACTGATCCCAAATTGTGACACATGGCATATAGAGAAGCATCCATTTGACTCCATTCAATGACTCATGCTTAATCTCACCATAAAACTTAAAATAAAACTCATATAAATACCCACAAAATATTATTTAGAAAATAATAACAAGAAGAATTTAGGAAAAATAGAGAAAAAATTTATAAAAATTATAACATTTGAAGAAAAATTCAAGAACAAGTTTAGGGATTGGTGTAGTAATAAAATGCTTGTTTCTTCTTTCTCTTTTTTATTATGAATTATTTAGTTATCTATATGTATGTCTTAAAATTTATGTCTAACAAAACAATTCAATGTGATTATAGGTAATTCTAAGCCCTAAATTTCTTAATGTATTTAATTTTGTATTTAAAAGTAAAAGAATGTAATTCTTAAATTAAGTGTACAATTAGTTTGATATTTAATTTTATTTATTGCAAGATTATGAGGTTACTATGAAGTTGCTAATTTTTGTAATTGAAGTAACAAGTTGTAATTTTTATTATAATTAAAATTAAATGCTTAGCTTAAGAATTGTTAACGATAGCAATTTTATCTAATTTAGTCATTATTTTTTTGGATTATGATGTGTACAAATTTTATATTAATAACTCACAAGTGCACAAGTCACCTATAGTAAGGGACAAGTATACTTCGAAGGTTTGTCTCTTAAGGAATTGTAGGCAATTTTAGATAATTTTTCATTCTTCTTAAAAACTTAAACAAACAATTAATGGAAAAGAAAACTTGAACACTCTATCATAATGATTGGATTGAAAATCCTAAAATAACAACAAATAATTTAATAATGACTCAACTCAAAACAAAATCAAGATAATTGTAAAATCAATAGGGGATGTAAGTCCTGTAGTCCTTTATGTCTGTGTTGGCTTCTCATGCGTAAAATAAGTAGTTTTTTTTATTTTACTTAGTGTTCTAACTCTCTTTGTGTACATTTGATTACTACAAATTAGTAATGCACACATAAACATAGTTAGGAACACTGTGATTAAAAGCATATTTACGCACACAATGTGATTGGTTTTCGTAGTGTGTATGCTAGGTTAACCATTGTGGTTTTTGACGAGTGAGTGGGCAAGTGAGTTGGCATTTTCACTCATGTTTTTGGCTCAATTTTAATGCAAGTATTTATGAAAATTACTCACAACTTTTGGAATAAAAAATATGAGTTTTGGCACCTTGCAGCACCCCTCAACAAGGCCTTCGAGAGGTGGTTGACGAGGACCATGGTAAGGATTGTGGCATGGTTGATTGTGAGTTAGAGTAACTTTTATAAATATCCCCTCTATTCTTATTTCTTATGCAAAAAATATGTAACAGTGCTTTGTCCAATTAACATCTTATTTTTTTATTTTTAAATCACTATTACCTTGAGTATTGTCAGTAAAATCATGCTCTTAAGTGGGTGTACTTGAGGTGGTGTTTGCAAGTGGAATTTATGTGTGGAGCCTGTATGGCTATATGTCCTGTGTTGGTTTAGTGTTGTAGGAAAAATAGTGTGTTTGAGCATTGAGCTCAATACTATTTGTTTTTTTTGTGTGAGACACAACACTATGAGATTGAGTTGAGAAATTGTTAGCTGGGTGCGATACATGGGTGGTTGTGTTTCCCACGTAGGCTATTTGGAAGAGAGATAATTTTTTGTGTCGAATAAGATTGTTGTAGAGGCAGCAATAGGCAATTCGGACAGAGGTCCCAATTGATAAAGATAATGGGGTTTTATTTCTATCAATGATGTAATTGTTTTATTACTTTGTGGAATTATTTGCTATTGTGTGGTTGATATAAGAAACTCGAGGATATTACCATATAGGTAGGGGTTTTATATGAGTTTTTCTCATTATATTTGGCGTTGTGTATGCTTTATTGTTTGGCTAGTTGATGAGTGCTTAAATGCACTAAAAATAACTTGATTTACATGTAATTTAGTGCAAAAATAGATTTGTATTTTGCATAATTTTGTTATTATTTGAGAAAATCTATGTTTTTAGAATAATGAGAATATTTAGTTGTTTTTTAGGTATTTTTGTCTTCAAAATGATTCAACTTGAAAAATTATACTTGGAAGCATATGATGTAATCAAAGAAGAATAAAAGAAAAAAACATATGTAAGCCTTATATATGTTTCAAACAAATGTGAGAGGTGAAATACAAAAGAGTTTCTAAAAGCACATCTAGGTTTAATGCATCCAATAGAAACGTGTAAAAGTTCAAACACATCTAATAAAAGCGCATCCAGATTCAATGCATCTAACTAAAGCGCATCTAGATTCAATGCATGCTATGATAGAAAAAATGTGCATCGTGATTTCCCAAACAAGATCCACTTTTCTCTCCATTTATAAAAGGCCATCCCATTAATTCCAAAATATCCATTCTCATTCCTTTAAGCTTTTCACTAGTTTCTCTCTAAGCTTTTTAGATTTTATTTTAGCAGTGTTAAGTTATTCTCTCAATTGAAAGTTGAAAATATTTTAGTTTATTTAATAGTTTTAGTTTTGATTCAATAAATAGTGCAATAATTTTGTTTAGAGGTTTTTCACAACAGAAGCAATTCTAAATAATTTTGTTGAGGTATATTTAAATGTATTTTTTTCAGAATATTTCTAGGTGTTTTTTTACATACTATATGTGTAATTTATTGATCATTTGTTAAAGTATGCATGTTTGGCTATAATTAGTATGAGATATTAGTAATGTTGTCATGCTTGTGCAATATTAAAATAGGTAAATATTTTTATAAAATGAATTAAGTTTTATTTCTTCATCAACATTTAAATGAAATTTTTAAAAACAATATATTGATAATATTTTTTTCATAATAAACAAGAGAATTAGATTTAAGATTTAATTATCTGAATCTAATTTTGAGTCAACTCTTTGATTTTGAATTTGATTATTTAGATATTTAAAGAACTCTATTTTAATTTTTTTTATAAGAATTGTTATTAGAGAACTCTATTTCAAATTAAGATCTTTAGATTCAATACTTTCTGCGGTAGGGAAAATGTACATCATGATTTCTCAATTAGGATCCACTTTTCTCTCCATTTCTATAGCTATATAAAGGACCATCCCCTTCATTCCAAAATATCCCTTCTCTTTCCTTTAAGTTTTTCTCTAATTTCTTTCTAAGCATTTTAGCTTTTCTTTTAGCAATTTTAAGTTATTCTCTCAATTGCGAATTGAACAAGTTTTATTTTATGTAATAGTGTTAGTTTTAATTCAATAGAGAGTGCAACAATTCTGTTTGAAGGTTTTCCAAAACAGAAGTAATTCTACGTGTTGTTTTATATGTTTTATGTTTAATTTATTGATCATTTATTAAACTATGCATGGCTGGCTATCAATAGTATGAGAAATTAATAATATTATTACGCTTATGCAATATTAAAATAAGTAAATATTTTATGAAATAAATTAAGTTTTATTTCTTCATCAAGATTTAAACAAAATTTGTAAAAGAAAAATATATTGACTATGTGTTTTTCATAATAAACAAGAGAGTTAGATTTAAGATTTAATTATTTGAATTTAATTTAGATTCAACTCTTCAATTTTGGATTTGAGTATTCGGATCTTTAGAGATTTCTATTTCAAAGATTTTTTTAAGAATTATTATTGGAAATATTGATGATATATTTTTTATAATAGTTTTAAAATTTGAAAGTTAGTTTCCAGATACTTAAATCATAAACCAAACTTTGACAACTTGATGAGAGTTTAAATTATTGATCAGATTGAAGGTGGCCATTAAATAGTTTATGAATTTATTAGAAAAAGAGCATAATTTAATTAAAGTTTAAATTATTGACCCAATCTAAGTTGGCAAGTTAAAATTTAAAATAACAAAGAAAATGATTCATGCCTTAGGATATTTTCATTCCTATAAAAAAGAATCAGTAATCTTAACTCAAATATTTAATATCCTACTTAATATTGAACAAGCATGATTAACTAACTAATATATCCTATAAATTTTCAACTACATGATAAATGTTTAATTCCTTAAATGTTTATTTAATTTGTCTTTATTTCTATGTTATTAGTTTAGTAACTCAACCTAAAATAATATGCATAGGTTGTTTATTTTATTTAATTTTATTTTTAAAGAATTTTTTGAATGATTTAAAAACCACATGATTACTCTTTAAATTGACCTTGGAAACTTAACCCAAAATAATCTTCATAGGTTGTTTATGTTATTTAATTTTGTTTTAAAAGAATTTGTTGAATGATTTAAAAACCACATGATTACTCTTTAGACTTACCTTGGATATATACTTTTCATTTTCTATAAGTGATTGCTACACTTACGAGCTATTTTATAAATTATACAAAATTTGTACGCCTAATTTTGACATATCAAGTTTTTGATGTAATTGTCAGATAAACTGATAATAGCACTGAAAACTAATTAACCTTTGCAAGCATCACTAGTACCATATGAGTTTAAATTTTATATGTTTTTACATATTGAGGTTTAAACTCTGGTTAGAAAGCCTTTAATTTTTATTACTTGCTTTTTGATTACTAATAATATATATGTTGTTTGTTTCTTACCTATTTTTTTTATTTGTATTACTACTATGATTATCAATTAAGTGTTTATCTTTCTATTTTATTAATGTTTGGATAGAGTTCTTAAGGAATCAATATCTCCTCAACTTGATTGTTTAGTGTCTTGGACTCCTTCATTGTTGCTATGCATGATTATATTATTGTATTATTATAATCTAAATTTCTATCACGTATATACAAACATACTAGATCTAGAATTTGATTAGAAAGCTTATTTGTTTTGTGTAGTTGTATGCTTTCTTTCCTTTATTTCTAGCATTCCTATCGCTTTCAATTTATTATTTTTGCAGTATTAAATTAATCTTCCTACTTCCTAATTAAATATTGCTTCTGTTATTTATATGCTTGTGAGTTTGGTGTGAGTCTTTAAGGATTCAATATCTTTTTACTGTATTTTTTTATCGAATGTTGGACTCTCTCTTGATAAGCTATGTTTTGTTTGATTGCATGCTACAATAGTACAATTTTAATTTACTGAATATGTTCCCACATATAAAGTCTTAAAGTGATTGGAAATCCTTTATAGGTTTTTAGTATATCAGACTATTTTGAATGCTATGTGTAGTTTGGCATGTAGGCATATTGCTTGCCTAGATAGGAGTATGTGAGGCACACCTTCACTAGTGTGTTTACTCAAATTGTTGTTTTTATATTTGTGGAATTATTTTGTTATGTGTTGTATTTAGCATGTTGTTTTGTACTTTCACTGGTATAGAGCTCGTAAAAAGATTCCGTAGGTTGACATTTTCACCCCTTATCTAAGTCCTAGTTACATATTTAAGCTAAAGAACAATTGACCTTCTACAATTGTTCCTATGATGGAAATTCTGAGAGGATATATGGAAAGTTTAGCTAGTTAACCATGATTGTTTAGAAAGATTTAGGAGAATTAAGTGAATGAATATATAAACTTGGATTATTGATTTTTCTTTAAAATATGAAAACTCCTAGATCAAGGATTATTTTCTTTGTTAATCAACCAATTAATGTCCTATGATCGAGACGAGCAACTAATATATTATATTATGCCCATGGAAAATACAACCATTTAAATCAATGCAATGGTCAAGTCACCAATTTAAACTCTTGTTCAAGTTGTCCAAATTAGATCTAGATGATATATCTCAAACCCAATTCTCAAATTTTCAATCTATCTTTGAAGACTAAATAGTCAAGAAATTTTTTATAAATAAATCTTGTAGCAAAAAATTGAATAAAGAAACATTCTTTATTTAATTATTTATAAAAATATTTACTTCAACAATCTAAGCAATCATGGCAATAAAGAAACATTCATATAGTAATATTAGACAAACATGGTTACTTTGATATCTATGATTAGATTAAAATAAGCATGCATCCAAGAAAATAAGAAGAAAATAAATCTAGAAATAAAATATTCCTAATTAGATCCAAATACTAAAAATGGATAGGTGATGTTTTTTGCTCCAAAAGTGTGTAATCTTGATCTTCAAACGACTCTTGAATCTCTAGGAATATTCTCTTATCTTCTTAGATGTGGAAAAACTCACAGAAGTGCGTCTGATTTGTATTTTGAGTATAATCTATGTGTATACCCAACCTAATCAATTATTGTAAACAATTTATATGTATAATAGTGTTTAGAATTAAGAGTCAAAATTTTAGTACATGTATTGTGACATACTTTTTTTTCGTCATAGCACATAGCTCAAAATCACTCTCATAGTGTAACATGAGGCTCTTCTGTCTTGACACACTTTTTCTTCCATTGCGATGCATGATGTTTAATTGGCTCTGCAAAAAAAAGTAAAGAGTTGGATGTTGTGGCATACTATTTCTTTCAATGCAGCATACACCGTTTTTGTTGACATTGCTTGTGCCCCTTACACAATGGTTAATTATTGATGTAAGGCTTACATGCCTTAGCCTCTTTTGCTCTTAGGGTGCTATTTAAGTGCTCCAAATATTGTGTCTTCATGTATTGACATTTTTTATGGGAAATCTATAGGATAGATTAGTTAGTTAATTATATTTACTCAAAATTAATTAGGTTACTAAAGATATAATTTAAGGTAACTGATCCCTTTTTGTATGAAAAGTCTTTTGGCGGAGATCGGTTTTGTTGTTAATTAATATCAATTAAAGTCTTTTGATGGGTATAAGTTAATTGATAATGAATAAATTATACTTTATTCATAAGGAATTAACAAACCATTTAAATCAATGCTTATTGCTTGGTAATCAATTTAAACTTCTATTCAAAGTATCAAAGTTGGATTTAAGATTAATATATCTGAAAGTACAAAAAAATATGTCATTAATATATTTTTTAATAAAAAAATATTTGAATTAGAATATTATTCTAAATCAGATCTAAGTAACTAGATCAAAAATCTAACTTTTATATTTTAAATATATTAAGAAAAATATATCGTCAATATATTTTTCAGTAATAAATTTTGTAAAAACTTGAATAAATTAATAAAAATAATTTATTTTATTAAAATGTTTACCTAAGTTAATATTTAATTATCAAGCATAACAACATAAAAAAAAACCCATGGTAATATCAGCAAGACATGCTTAGATTTAATAAATGATTAGTATATTAAAAATAACATTCAAAATAGTATATAAAATTAATTATGAAAGTAAAAGATTACAATTAAAATTAATACTTCGATTGTATCTTCTAATGTATATAATTTTAGTACTGATCTATATCAAATAGCCTCTAAATAGATCTGCTTGTGTTGCTTATTAAATCGAAAAACTACTACATTAAACTGAGAAAACTATAACCTAAAAACTATAAAAATTTAGAGGAAATTGATAGAGACTTTAGAACTATTGTCTAAAGATGGTGTTTATATAGGTAGAAAAATGCTGAAAAAAAGAGAGAAAAATGGATTATTAGATCGTGCACTGTAAGCACACTTTTTCACCATTGTGGCCTGCGTCAATTTGGTACGTATTTAATTTATGATCCAAGACACTCACTCTGTGGCCCATATTATTCACTACCATGACCCGCATTGTTCTATTTTTATCCAATTTTCTTTTAACTTTACCCTCTTTCATCTTGATTAATACATATGTAAGGCTTACATATGTTTGTTCTTTAATTCTCCTAAGTTGTAATTAAGTGCTTATAGGTATGATTCTTCATGTGTTGATCTTTTTAATCAATTTAAAGTTGTAAATACCGAAAAATTAATAAAGATACTTATGATTATGAAAACATAGATTTGCTAGAGTAATAATAAGATTATGTAAATACAAATCTATTTTTGATATTTAAAGTTTAAATAAATCAATATTTACTACCTTTAAGCACTCCTCACAGGTGCCAAAAATTTGATGCATAAATTTTGTAGCTTAAAATAGCTTGCTTAGAGTTAATAAATGATTAGTATATTAAAATAACATTCAAAATAGTACATAAAATTAATTATGAAAATAAAAGAATACAATTAAAACTAATACCTCAATTGTACCTTTCAATGTACAAAATTTTAGTAATGATCTGTATCTAGAACGAATATCTACTATATTAAACTAAGTAAACTATATCCTAAAAGCTATAAGAATTTAGAGGGAATTGTTAGAAACCTCAGAGTTGTTGTTTCAAGATGGTGTACATATTAGTAAGGGTGTTTATATAGGTAGGAAAACACTCCAAAAAGGAGAGAAAAGTGGATCATGAGGTTGCACGTTGTGGCACACATTTTTTGCTTCATAACCTGTGTTAATTGGATAAGCGTTTCAATTATGATCCGAGACACTTACACTTTGGCATACATTTTCCCCATCGTGGCCCGTTTTGTTGTGTTTTTCTCCAATATTATTTGTATTGTACTCCCTTACATCTTGAGTGATACTTATGTAAGGCTTACATATGTTTGTTATTTGATTCTCCTAAGTTGCAATTAAATATTTTTAGGTATGATTCTTCATGTGTTGATCTTTTTGATCAATTTGAAGCTATAAATATCTAAAAAATAATAAAACATACCTATAATTCTAGGGATATAGATTTTCTAAAATAATGATAGAATTATACAAATATAAATCTATTTTTGACATTTAAAGTTTAAAAAAATTAGGTAATATTTAGTGCTTTTGGTCACTCATCAGGGACACACTTTCGCTCACTACTGAAGTCATTTAATCAAAGAATAAAAATAAATAAATGTTACTTCATTAGATGCTTAAAATCCTAATATTCCATGCAAAATCTATACAATTCATCTAACAATTTAAAATAATAAAAAAATAGTTAAAGCATGGAAGAAAGATTATCACGCTGAATAAAATGATATTGTCTAAATGATCTCACAAGGCATCTTCATTATATGATTCCAAGACACAAACTTTGGGTTCATGTCAATTTCAGCATGCAAGCATGAAACATAAACTATGAAAAAAAGCCATTTTTATAGTAATCCTTGAACATGTTTAAGTTATCAAACAAAAAATGGATAGACTCAATTAATCACCTTAAATTAACTAATTAAAAAAAATGATAATTTTATATCAAAATTTTATTATTGGACCTAGGTGTCCCTAATCGACACTAATCAACTAACAATAGCAAACAAATGTGTGAGAAAATTAAAAATGTATAATTTCATAAGGAACTTTTTTTTCACCCTAACAAAGAATCTACATTATCCTCGATATTCTAATCTAAAATCAAAGAAAAAGAAGAAAATGGTAGAAAAGTTACTTAATTGTAATAAAACAATGTGATTAAGCATGGTTATGTGGTTACTACTCTTGTTGCATCCATCATATAATTCAGGTTCTATTGCACAAAGGGAATCACTGTGTACTTCTTATGAATCACACATTACCAAATAGTTATGAAATTAACAGTTCTAAATAACATCAACATTGTTCACAATAAAAAATGAAAAAAATACAACAATTTTAAAACAAAAGAAAACATAATAAAAATAAAAAATACATAAAAGTAAGCTAGTGAAATGATGTAGCATAGTTCTCCATCTCATCTGGTTCATCTTCATACTCAAGTGTAGGTTCATGCAGTCTATGAACAAAATCATAACCATGAGGCTCAAGTACTCTTCTAACTTGACTATAGTTAATTCCAAAATAGGAGAGTTGCAACTGGTGCATCCTTATGAAGAGATTGCATGTATTCATCCAACAAATGCCTATGGCAACTTATCCATTCAAATTTGTTGGGTTTGGTAATCTTTTACATAATTTAGTTCTTCTTGGAACTTCTGAAATTGTTCTTTGATTGAAGTTTTGGAAGAAGATGCAGCTCTTTTACTCTTTTGGGTGGCTTTGGTCCTATTTGTGAGATCTTTCTTGTAGTTTGGGATCAATAAGTTATTAGGTTGTAGCAAAACATCACCTTTAGGAAAGTTCACCCCATCTTTAGTATATAGGGCTATAAGAAGTTGGTGAAAAAATAACTTAATTGGTGATTATTTGTGGATAATCTAATCCTTGGGTTTCTTATTTCCCCAACATTCATTAATGTGGTTTATGTAATGGCGTACAATAATATAGTCCATTCTTTGTCCATTGTATTATAATGTGTGGTAGGAATTAGTCTAGAGCACATAAAATACTACAAAATAAGGATATCTTTGTTAGGTATTTAGCATCAAAGGATTTATGTCTCCTATTGATAATAACCCATTTTCCCTCTCCATAGTTAAGGCTTCTATTACTTCATCATAATTCATAATTTTCAAATAATCCTCATAATCTCCTTAGCCAACATCCCTCATTCCATAAAAGGCATTAATATTAGAAGAGCCAAATGGGACAAATACGCCCCTTACCATTGGTTGATTTTCATTTCATTGGTAATAATAGCATACAATTCTTATACTTTTAACATAGTAGCGACCTTTGGGCTATTAACGAACCATCTCAAACAAAAGTGCCACTCCTTTATCATTTATACCCTTTAATGGATGTACCCTAATATCCAATCCCCTTTCCTTAATGAAATCTTTGTTAATCTCTGTTGCTTTATCAAACCTTAATTTAGCTTCAAGACTAACAAATTTAGCTCTATTGAATCCTTGTGAAACCTCTTTATTCTTTTCCTTATCACTAATTTTTCTCTTAGGTGCCATTACTCTCAAGTTCTAAAAATAAATATCCACAAAAATTTCTGAAAGATAAATCAACTAAGTTCTTCTTCACCCTCAATAAAAAATAATTAGGGTTTTATTAACCTAAAATAACCACTTAAAATTCAGGAAATAAAGTCCAATAATTATTTTCATAATTTGTATCACTTACTTTTGATTTTTGTAAACCAATTTGAAGAAGATGATGTTGATGTGGATACCCCCTTTGAAGAAGACTTGGTGAAGATTGAAGAAAATCCTTTGCAAAGATGGTTGTGAAATTTTATTGTTTAGGATGAGAGAAAATTTAGGGTTTGAAAAAGAGGAAAGGAAATTTGGTGTAAAAATGATATGAAATCGTGACTTGGGGTTTTTAGTGTGAAAAATATTCGTGGACTATGGCTCAAAATTGGTTCATGTCGCGGCATGCATTGAAAATTTCCCAACTTATACGATCTGAGACCAATATGCAACGATGCATAGAAAATTCTTGCTACAGAGTTAAATAAATTTCTTCAACCCAAATTTATTTGAGAGCCTTATGTTGCGGCTCAGTTCAATTGTTTTTTAAATTAAACAAACATGATGCTAAATAATAATTTACCCTAGAACAAAAAAAAACTAGACAATAACAACATGAGAAAAAAATAAAATGAAATAAAAATAACTATAACTAATAAGTAAAAATAAAAAATAAAAAACAAGCAAAATTTTTAATGGGTTATCTCCCATTTTGGGCTTAGTTTAATGTCTTAGAAAGATATTGCTTTGGGGTACTATGATTTGTAGACTTTAATACGCTCAATGTCCCCTTTAACATTAAATCATTTTCTAAATGTGCTTGGAAATGTGTTGTCTTTCTCAAGATTTGCATTGATAGATTCCCATTATGGACATCGAAATTATCTTGTTAGAGGCCATGAATGGCCTATCAAGAAATACATTGTGTTCCTTGTCATATTTTAGGGTCTCTTGCACATCTGTAATTACAAAATCTACAGGCATGATAAGATTATCTATATGTACCATTAAATTCTCTACCACGCCCTTTGGATAAATTATAGATTTATCAATCAATTTTTAAGGACATGGTTATGGGTTTAGCTCATTCACTCCTAATTGTAAGTATAACAAATAAGGCATTAAATTAACACTTACACCTAGATCTATGGTAATATTAGCACTCACCTAACTCTTTCTTATCACCAATGGTGATATTGACATCAAAGCTTCTAGGATCTTTAGAGGTAGCTTTAGAATTACTTATGTTCCCTACATCATTAGGTAAATAATTAAAAAATTCAAGAAACTCAATATCTCAAAACACATCATTATGAAGGGCTGTAATAACCTTCAAATATTCATTTTGACTTGGTAACTTTTCTCTTACTTGCATTTGCACATGCATTGCTTGTTGCCCAACTTACACTTCCACTCTTTTCATTGATGCATCCAAGGAATCCAAGCTTTGATTCTTTCAATTGGTTGTCTTTATTAACTTGAGTGAAATCATTCAAATTGTCCTTTAAGGTTGATTTATTTAGAGGATTATATGGAATATGTTGATCAAATTGCTAGCCCTACTTATGGTTTTGGTTTTGGGCATTGGTAGAATTGTATGCCCTTCAAGACAAATTGTGATGATTTCTTCACCCTTGATTGTAAGTGTGTGCATAAGGGTCATTCTAAGGTTTAGGTTGATAACCCTCCATTGCATTCACTTGTTCAAGACCTGTGTAAGTCCTGTTGTACTTTGTATCTATGTGTTGGCTTCCTATGTGTAGAACACAATGTCTATTTATTTTACTTATTTATCTATCTTCCTTTGTGTAAGGTTCGTAACTATGGATCAATAATACACACATGCATATAGTTAGACACACTTTGTATATGAGCATGTTTACATATACCATGAGTGTTGGTTGTCATAATAGCGTGCAAGGTTGAGAGTTATGGTTTTTGACGAGTAAGAGTATGAGCGAGCCAGCATTGTCACTCATGTGTATGATTCGTTTTAAGTGTGGGTATTTGTAGAATTTACTTGCCATTTTTGGAAAAAAATATATCTTTTTTAGAACCTTGCCACCAACCTCATCACCACGCTTGCCAACACCTTTGCCACCCAATTTGGAGAGGTGGTTAACAAGGTGGCTGGTAAGGTAACTAGCAAGGTGGATGATGAGCAAAACTGACATCGAATTAACAATACAGATCCTGCAAATACTTTGGTTTTATATTTGTAAAACTCTTGCAAGTGCATGAATTATTTCATAGAAAATGATAAGTATACTCCCAAGGTCGATCTATAGGAGGAATATATGTGGTTTTTAATTTAATATTCAATCTCTTAAAAACAAAATTAAATCCTAAACATTCTGTCATGATATTTTGGTTTTTGTGTTTTCTAATCTAATAATATAAAAATAAATATTGATATGGATTCAATAAACATTTGTGCAAATTTTTTTATCATTTATAACAGTGAAGTATTTATAGATATAATAATTAAGTTAATTATGTTTGCACATATTATTTAGGTTATTAAAGATATAAATTGATATTTATTAATTATCTCTTTTTTATATGAATACCACCTTTGGTAGGATTATATATTCTTTGTTAATTAAAAAAATCAATTAACAACTATCAAGGTTTCCAAATTAAACCTAAAAATTTAACTAATTGAGTACTAACTTTTAAGTTTTAAAATCATTATTAAAAATATGTTGTCAATACATTTTCGAATAATAGTTCTTACAAAAACTTTTGAAATAAAGCTTTACTCTAACTATCAGGCTAGATTGCCAACAAATAAAAGAGCACTACTCAAAATTCGACCGAATAATTAAACCTTAAAATCTAATTTTCAAATTTAATTTTTAATGAAAAACAATATACTTCTCTCTAACATCCTTAATATAAAATTGAATAAAAAATAAATTTATTTTATAGAAATGCTTTACCTATTTAATATTTCGAAAGCATAACAACGTTATTATTTTATATCATATTTACAAAAAATTATCCATGTTAAATTTAATCATAAATAAATTAAATATAACATATAAGAATAAAAACATAAAAAATAACTATAAAGAATTCATTTTAAAATTTATATCTCAAAAAAATCTTTACAGTACTTTGATGCTAATTTTGTTGGTGGAAAACCTCCAAACTGATTTGCATTTTCGTTTATTGAATGAAAAACTAGAAATTTGTAAAAACATAACTAGTTCTTCTCAAAAAGAGAATAAATTTAAAAATTAAAAAAAAAAAGAAAAACCTTTTAGAGAGAGAAATCTAGAGAGAGAGTTGAGAAAATTGTTTCTTAAGATGTGATTTTTACAATGGGAGAGAGATGCTTTTTATAGGTAAGGAAAAGGCTAAAAACGTAGAAACATATCTTAATAAATGATGATATATGCGTATTGGACATGTTGGCATGTGTTTAGGGCATAGATTCGCATGATTGGGAGAGATTTGTGATAAAATATGTGCTGACTTGCGTGGGATTCATGGTGTGACTAGGTTCTGATGCAAGCACTAATGCGCGTAGGTTTTCAACATAATGTGCGTGCGGATGCAGTAGAATTGCAGAATGAATGGGCACAGCTGCGCATAGACTTGCAATGTGAATGAGCATGGCTGCAATCGTTCTTTCGGGATGACTGGGCATGGCTGCAGCCATTGTTCTGGCGTGATGTGCGCCAAGCTGGGCAATTGTTTTTCATTTTTTTGACTTTTTCTCATCATATTTGTGATGTATTGCCTCTAATATTATTTTTCGAGTCTTTAAATTATTTTCAAGTGAAAATACTTAAAACAAATATTAAAAATACCTATGATTTCGAAAAGACAAATTTATATAAAAATATGATAAAATCATATAATTATAAATATTTTTAATTAATTAAATTACATTAAATCATGGTAATTTTAGCGCTTTTTAAGCACTCATCACATCCTCTAACCAGCTTCTTACTAGTCCCTTAGTAAGAGAAGCGAAAAAAACTAAAATAAAAACTAAAAATTAAACTATCCTAAATCACTTCTGTGGATTTACAAGGTTGTCATAGTGGATGAGTTTGAGTCTCGTGAGGGTTTTCAGTAATGATACCCATAAACATTAAACTAAATAAAACAAAAAAATAAGAAGTTAACTAAAATTTAAAATAAAGTAAAATGACTAAATGAAATACAAAAATATATCATACTTATAATCTCTTTTAAATTTCATAATTAAAATCTTAAGCATAGATTATTATAAGTTCCTAAACATTCATGATTTATTATAATAATTAATTGAAAATCATTTTCATACTTTAATAAAAAAAATTCAGTTTTACTTCACCCAATTTAAGTGTTAGGAATCTGAATTCCATTCGACTCTACTCCTCAGGAGTCAATCTTCTCAATTCACTGAATATTATGGGTTCAAGCACTCATACTAAGGTGTATGCGAATATAATTTATGTCAGGAAATGAACTAATAAGTCTGCATACTTATAAAAGAAGAAAATCTCAAAATAGTGCATAACTGTGATCTCATGAAAGGAATCGAATGTATAAACTATAAAGATATCATATATATTATTTTCATGCATCAATAAAACTCATTGAGTAAAATATTTCAAGATATATTCCTTAGAGAAATGATGAAAATGTAATGACTTTTTAGGGATTTACTTCCTATAACTTTCTTTTGTAATTAGCCTTTTCTCACAACTTTATAGGCTATGTGGCTCATAGTATGTAGATTATACTATATATTATTTATCTCTCTATATATATTTTTTAAAGTAGACTCATCTACAAATTGTACATTTTTGTAGGATTTTGGTAAGTGGTTAATTTTGTGGCTTTTCTGTTTGATTTTGGTTAGGTAACCCCAGATATGTCTCTTTTTAGTATAAGTCATGCATGAATGAGATAAAGGCATATACTATCAATTTCTACTTAAATCATTTAATCTAAATAAATAAATAAAATAAATATACGATACTCTATTAAGATAAGAAAATACATACATTCAATGCTAATACCAATAGAGATCATCTAAAATTTTGAAGAAATAGAATAACTGTTTGGAGTAGAAAGAAAATAGTTTACATAGAATAAAGAAAATTAAGGCTCAAATAATATCTCACAAAGGTAGTCTTCAATATTTGATTCCTAAACACCAATTTTGGGTTCCTTTTATTTCAACATTTTATCATAAAATATCAGTATATGACACAAACTTACTAATTATTATATTACTTCATGATATGTTTTTGAAAATTAATCTAAATAATGCAAAAGACCTAATTATTGGTTAAACTTAATTTTTAAGACATGATATTTTTGTGACAAAAACTTGAACACTACTCTAATTTACCTAAACACACAAATAAAGAAAATAACACACATATATAAAAGAAAACAAATGACTTAAAGGAAACAATTAATATGAAAATACACTACTTAATAAACAAAATCAGGGCACATTGTTTATAAAAATTTTAAATTATGCCTAATTTTTGTAAATTTTAAATCCTACCACCCCAACCTAAAATTTTACATTGTCCTCAATGTAACAAATACAAATTGTAAAAAGAGAAGGGATAGAAAAGTTACCAAATTGCTTTATGTGTTAGGGATTTTGATGTAGAATGCTAGTTGCATCTAACATCATATTTGAATCATACAAACAAGTACTCTAACACATCTCAACAAGAAATTATTTTATGCAATAAAATAAACAAAGTGCTCATAAAAGAAAAAAAACTAAATTGCATAAAATAAAATAACCTTTCAATGATGGGTTGTCTTCCATCCAGCGCTTAGTTTAATGTCTTAGTAAGACGCATCTTTATGGTGCTAAGAATTACTCAGCCAAATGCAATCCATTTCAACAATGTTATGTGGTCCTTCTAAATAAGGCTTCACACGATGCCCATTGACTTTGGATGTTGTTTGTGTCTTGGAATCTAATAGTTCTACTACTCCATGTGCAAATACTTGGACTATTTTGAATGGTCCATCCCATCTTGATCTCAGGTTTTTTGGAAACAATCTCAGGCGAGAGTTAAATAAAAAACTTTCATTCCAGGGTGAAGAGTCTTAGGAACTAGCCTCTTGTCATGATAGTGCTTAGTACGCCATTTGAATAATTTGGCATTCTCATAGGCTTCGTTCCTAATTTCTTCCAATTCATTAAGATAGAGTAACCGTATTTCTCTTGCTTTATCTAAATCCATATTTAACTCTTTAATTTCTCAGTAAACCTTGTGTTCGAGTTCAACAGAAAGGTGGCATGCTTTCCCAAAGATTAACTAGTAAAGGCTCATCCCAATGGGTGTTTTGTAAGCTGTGTGGTATGCCCATAAGGCATCATTCAGCTTAAATTCCCAGTCCTTCCTTGAAGGATGCACAGTGCTTTCTAATATTCCCTTGATTTGCCTATTACTTACTTCCACTAAACCGAAATTTTGAGGATGATATAGAGTAGCTACTCTATGAGTGATGTTGTACTATTTTAGTACTCTATCAAAGATTTTGTTACAAAAATGGAAACCTCCATCACTTATTATAGCTCTAGGTGTTTCAAACCTACTCAATATTGAATCCTTCAAGAATTTTACAACATTAGCATCATTGGTTTTAGTGTGGATAGCTTCTACCCATTTGGATACATAATCCACATCAACCAAAATAAATTGAAAACCATTGTATGGGGGAAAAGGACCCATAAAGTCAATCCTCATACATCGAAGAGTTCAACAACTATATTAGATGTCAAAGGCATTTCATTTCTTTTGCTTATGTTGCCTATTCTTTGACATCTATCACAAAACTTATGAGCATTTTTAAATAGAGTAGGCCAAAAGAATCCAGACTATAATACCTTACAAACTATCTTTTCACCACTAAAATGACCCCCATAATGAAGTTCATGACAAAAAGTCAGAATGCTCTTATGTTCTTCTTCAGGTGCACATCTCCAAATGAATTGATCTTGACCAATCTTATATAATTAAGGGTCGTTCCAAAAATAGTCCTTAATAGTTTTAAAGAACCTTTTCTTGTCTTGATATAAAGTGTTAGGTTGCAAAAAACCAATGGCAAGATAGTTTACAAAATCACCATACCATGGGTTTTGATCTATTGAAAATAATTGTTCATCAGGAAATATTTCAACTATATCTTCATGACTCTCACCTTTAAGGGAATTGAAGTCAACCAATACAAATGCTCAGGTACTAAGTTTTCACTACCTTTCTTATCCTTTATTTTTAGGTCAAATTCTTGTAAGAGTAAGACCTATCTGATTACTCTTGGCTTGGAATTCAGTTTACTTAATAGGTATCTTAAAGCAGCATGGTTGAGAATGCATAATCACTTTAGATCCTACTAAATAAGACTTAAATTTTCTAAAGAAAACACTACAACCAAGAATTCCTTTTCAGTGGTGGAATAATTCATTTGGGTGTTATTGAGTGTTTTGATAGCATAGTAGATGACATGAAAACGCTTATCCACTATCTGTACCAAGACTTATTTGATAGCATAATCAAAAGCATTACACATTATTTTAAAGGGTAAAGACCAGTTTGGTGCCATAATAACAAGGACATATGTTAGTTTCTCTTTCAAGGTAGTAAAGGCAATGGGGCAGTCATCGTTGAAATCAAAATATACATCTTTTGATAACAAGTTACATAAGAGACAAATTATTTTAGAGAAATATTTAATAAATTGTCTATAAAATTTTACACGTCCTAAGAAGCTTCTTATCCCCTTAACAGATGTAAGGGGACGTAGTTTGGAAATATATTTAACTTTTTTCTTATCAACTTCAATACCATTGTTTGAAATTATATGTCCTAACACTATCCCTTATTGAACCATAAAAATACTTTTCTCCCAACTAAGGGTTAGATTGTATTCAATGCATCTTTCTAAAACCAAAGTCAATTTATGTAAGCAATCATCAAATGAGTTTCCAAAGATGGAGAAATCATCTATGAAATTCTCATTGAATTTTTCAACCATGTTTGAGAAGATAGACATCATGCATCTCTAGAACGTGGCAGGGATATTGCATAACCCAAATGGCATTCTTCGAAAAGTAAATGTCCCAAAAGAACATGTAAATATGGTCTTTTCCGGATCTTCTGGTGCTATGGATACTTGATAATATCTTAAAAATCCATCTAGAAAATAGTAAAATTCATGCCCAACTAATTTTTCCAACATTTGATCAATGAAAGGAAGAGGAAAATGATCCTTTTTAGTTTCCTGAAATCTATACACATCCTTCATTCAGTGATTATTCTAGTGGACACTAATTCACTTTTATAATTTTTAACAACTGTTATCCCAAATTGCTTAGGTACCATATGCACTAGACTAACCCATTTACTATCGATAATATGGTAGATAATTCCTTCTTCTTAAAGTTTAAGACTTTCTTTCTTAACTACCTCTTGCATGTTTAGGTTTAGTCTTCTTTGGGCCACTCGTACAGGTTTAGCACCATCTTCCAAGTTGACCTTATGCATACACATCGTAGGACTAATGTCTCTTATATACCCAATACTCCAACCTATAGCTTTCTTAAACCTCTTAAGCACATTTATAAGTTCCTTTTCTTGGGTTTTGGTCAAATTTGAAGAAATTATCACTAGATAAGTTTTTCCTTATCCCAAGAACACATATTTTAAGTGCTTAGGTAAGTCTTTGAGTTCAAGTTCAGGTGAATTGGCCTCTTTACTAGATGGGGAATTAGGTAGATTTAAAAGTGTACTAGATTTTTTCATTAGTTCATCACTATCTAGTTATTCAAGGTGCCTTTCAGTTTCCTCATCTAAATATTCTTCGACCTCTTCAAGTGTAAGAATAGTTTCAAGCTTGTCTTCTATTCTGGTTTGGGAATAGGTACTTTGGACAAGATTATCCAAAGGGTCAACTTCAAATATTTTATTGATGATAGAAATAAAAGGAAAAGGTGAAGAATCAAAAACTTTAAAATGAATAGTCTTTCCTAATATTGTCATTGCCAAATTTCCATCTTGGACATCAATAATAGTCTTAGTAGTTGGCATAAATGGTCTACCAAGTAGTATTGTGTGCTCTTTGTCCAAAGCTGGATTTTCTTTCATATCCAGAACCATAAAGTCAACAGGTATTATTAGTTTGTCTACTTGTACCATCACATCCTCAACTATTCCCTTTGGATACTTAAGAGATTCATCTGCAAGTTAAAGGGACATAGGTGTGGGTTTTAAATCTCCTAAATTAAGCTGTAAGAATATAGAGTAGGGCATCAAGTTTATACTAGCACCTAAATAAAGCATTTCTTTAGCGACCATCCTATCCCTCATAGTTATGTTTATGATAAAACTTCTAGGGTCTTTCAACTTAGGGGAAGTTAATACTGAAGTAAAATGCTAGAAATTTCCGATACTACTACTCGCTCATTCAGTTCATACCTCATTTTCTTAGTGTTCAACTCTTTGAAAAACTTAGCATAGGAGGGGACATTCGTGATCACTTCTAATAATGGTAAATTGATATTTATTTTAGAAAGCATATTAAAAAAATCAGAGAATTTCTTGATTGGATTCTTTCAGCCAGTGTGGAAAAGGTACTTGCAACTGGTGTAGTTTATTTTCTTTTGAATTTTAGGGATGTTAGATGACTCCCCAATGAGTTTTTTAGAAGGCTTATTAAGTTTAACACTTGTCTCTACTTTTTACGAGACTAGAATATCACTTTTTTTGTTACCTGAACTACAAGGTAGATCTTTAGAAATTTTAGGTAAACTAGTATTGACTACCTTACCACTTCAAAGGGTTCTTACATCCTTCACTTGTTTGGGTTAACTGAGCAACTATCCTAATTATTGTCTTTGCATTTGTTCAACTACTTGCTCAACTTTAAATTCAATTCTTTTAACCGAAGCCTCCATGGTGTTCAACCTTTGATTATTCATAAATTGGTTGTCATGACTAACTTGAATAAAATAATTCAAGCTGTCCTCTAAGGTTGGCTTAAAAGATTGATTTGGTGGGTAAGGGTGGTTTTTATTTGGCCTTAGTGTTTGACATTGGGTGTAGGCTTGATAATTGTTTTGTGTCCAATAAGGATTAGGTTTATTATAAGTGTTTGGATGATACCTTTGAAAGGATTTGATTTCTTCCATTACATCCACACTAGAATCACAAGTATATAAAAAATTACAATTATCATGCCCAATTGAAAAACAAACTTCACACATTTCTTGATTTGGCATTTGGTGGGGAGTGAAAAGTTACACTTGCTTAGTCAATTTAGCAAGTTTCAAGATCATCTCATTATCGAAGCCAACTTCATTAACTCTTGCTCATTTTTTAGTACTTATTTATTGGGAATTAGAACCCAATAGCTCATAGAAATTATAGGTTTCCTCTGCGCTCTTTTCTCCCATAGCACCTCTAGTAGAATTATCAACCATGTATTGACTCTACCGTGTCAATCCATCATAAAAGAATTGGTTCTATAGCTGTAATGGAAAGCTATGATGAGGACATTGAATGAAAAGGAGTTTGAATCTTTCCCAAGCCTCATGAAAGAGCTCTTCATCCTAAATCAACAGTCTTTCGATGGGAATAGAACCTACCCATAAAATTTTCATAAACTACCTCCCAAGTTATTAGATAACCCGGATGTAGAGTAATGAACCATGACCAAGCTTTACCCTTGAGGGTGTAAGGAAAACACTTCATCCTAAGCTGATCTTCATTAATTCCCTACAGTGGAAAGGTTTGGACAATAACATAAAATTCTCTAATGAAATGCAAAGAATCTTCATTAGGGACACCGTAAAAGGAAGGCAACAAAGAATAATGAATCCTTTTTAGTTCATAGTTCCTTGCAGCGTCTTGCAATTGTATGCTGAAGTTCCATTGCTAATGATTGGAGTTTCATAGTCCTTCATCATTTTCCGCCTATCTCCAACATCTCCCACGGTTATTTGTAGTTGAAATTGATCCTTCTTCTCTTGCGTATCAACATTTAGCTCCTAAAAAAATAGTATAACTCTCTAAGAAAGATTTCTCACTTGACAAAATGTATTGGCCTAACTTTTACTTTTATTTTTATTTATTTAGAGTGAAAATCTAGATTAATTAATTAAGTTAAGTGAAAATCTAATCTAATTAATTTTTTTGTTTTTTTATGTTAAATTTAAAGAATGGACACAATTTTTGAAACAAACGAATTTCTATTATTTTTTTAAAATTTATCGTCTTCTATTAAGATTTTACTTGGAGATTGCAGAATGACAAACTCATTGTGACCTCTTCATTGAATTTATTTGATCCAATTTGACCATTTAGTTAGTCTTTTTTTTGTTTTTACAAATGCTTAGCTAACTGTTCCACTTGGACTTCCACCCTTTTGATAAAAGCTTCCATAGAGTCCACCCTTTTGACAAATGCTCAGCTAATTTTTCCACTTGTCCTTCAAGGTTGGTTTACTAGGAATGCTTCTTGGAATGGGTTAGTGGATTACTAGCCTGGATGATTTGAGCTTTGGGTGAAAGAAGGGATTTTTTTTCTTATAGGAGAAGTTAGGATGATTTCTTGATGACTCTATGAAAGTAGAGTCATTAGTGTACGTTTTTACTTAATATTTACTTTTTTATTTAATATATAGTATTTTTATGGCCAAAAAAATTAAAATATAAACTTTTTAGTAAAAAGGGGTGAAAATATAATTTTTGCGACTTTTCTGGAATTTTTATGAATTTTTAATGTAGGACCAATCAGAAGCTTCCACGTGGCATGCCACCTAAGTAGAGGAGTTGACTGGGCAAGCCATGCAGATGTCATGCAAGCATAGAGAGCGAATCACATTGCACCGTGTGTAAGGAGGAAAAAATAAGCACCACGTGTCAACACGTCGTTCAATCCAAGTTTGGAAATCGGTCAAAGTGCCATGCCACTTGTCATCCCGCCATTGCTTCATGCATTCCACTCATGGGTCACACCATCCGTTTACGTGAATCAATTCTTGCCACGTGTTACTGACTCAACAAGCATTGACTCTAACCAATCTTCCTTGCCACGCGTCGCTCCTTGATTTGCCCAATGAAATTCCTCTGCCATATGTCGTGCTTTGATTGGCTGAAACTATCAGTTTTGCTTGTTTTGATCGTAGCTCTTGATCTAAAGCTGAGAAGACGGTCTAGATTGCACTTGGGCTTTATTTAAGCCCCTAATCACTCCATAAACCCCAATCTGCCTCTGTTAGCATAATTTTGGTAATTTTTTGGAGCTAAAAAGAGAGAAAAATACAGAAAAATTCAAGAAAAGACACAATTTTGGTGGAGATTCAAGAGGAGATTAATACTACAATTTAAGAGATTGATTGTATTTCTTTTTCTACTCTTTTCTTTATCAATTTTATGTCTTTCTTTATGAAAAATATAACTTTTATGAACATAATTATGTGTAATTAATTTATTAATTTAGGGATCTTATGAACCCAATTTTCACCATATGATGATCAAAAGTTTTACCCCAATTATAATTATAATTTAATTATATTATTTAATCTGATTTGTATGCTATTAAATGTTTGGCCAACAATTTATCTATAGAGGCAATTAAATAGATTTGAGAGAATTATTTAATTGTTTGTCTTGATTAAATAACATGCATAGTTTTTAGGAAGAGATGTACGATTCTTATGTATATGATCCATAATTGGTAAACTTAATGAGTAGTATGCAATTTAATTGGCATGAGCGTGTAATTAAATTAATTACTATATGGTGTATAGTTCACTTGAGAGAGGAATACATGCTAGGTTAGATTCAATTGATCATGTAATTAATTGATAATTATATTGGGAGGATTTTAGTTATTCGCATGTTTAGAAAATTAGGGATTAAGTATTCCTAGATACTTTCTCATATATCTTTTTAGTTACCAAATATGATTTAATTAATTATTACTATTTATTTTTAGTTATTTTAATTTTGCTTTTTCAAAATATAAAAACACAAAAAAAAATGATTTTTATTTTTTTAGTTTTAAAAATTAGTTTCTAATAAAAGAATCTCTGTGAGAACGATCTTTTCTTATCATTATATTACTTGTTGTGATACATATACTTACGTATTCATTTCACACACTTCGTGTGTGGCGATCATTTCTCCACCCAAAATTGTAGGTATTTGAATTAGGTTCAAATCTTGGTCTCTGTTGATATGCTCCCAAAACATTAACCTATTTAGGTCCAGCTCCTTCATATGGACAGACTTTAGTACCATGTCATATGTTGCTACACAAACCATAATGCTCATTGTTGGTGTTGGTTGGCATAGTGAGAAGGGCAATTTACTTGGTCAATTGAACAAGTTGTTGGTGAACTTCATTACTGCAATCGATTTCATAAACTCCAGCTTTTGTCACTCATGAGTTTTTCTATTGGGAATTAGCACCCAACATCTCAAAAAGGTTGTACGTCTCTGAGGCTATCTTCTCTCTCATTGCTCCACCAGTAGCGTTGTCGACAATGAACTAGCATTGCTACACAATTCCATCGTAAAGGAATTGATTATGCAACTGAAGGGGAAAGCTATGATGGAAGCATTAAGTGAGGGGAATTTTGAACCCATCCCAAGCTTCATGGAGTGATTCTCCTTCAATTTAAGAGAAAGTAGCAATCTTTGCTCTCAACTCTAATGTTTTTTGGTGGGAATAGAATTTTCCCATGAATTTGTTGTAAATATCCTACCATGTCATGAGAGATCCTGGGGGGAGTGACATCAACCAAGCTTTTTCCTTGTCCTTCAAGGTGTAGGGGAAATATCTCATTCTAAACTAATCCCGGTTTAGAATATTAAGGGGAAGGTTTTGATTATGGCATAGAAGTCCCTAATGAGGGAAAGAGAATCTTCATTAGGTAGTCCATAGAATGAAGGAAGCATAGAAAAATGAATATTTTTTAGTTCATTATTTCGAGATGCCTCACCCAGCTGGATAGCGGCAATTACCATGCCAATTATTGGCCGTGAAAACCCTTTCATGGTGGTTTCCCTAACATGTGGGTTTTTTCCTATTTCTTTTGGCTCTGGTAGAGGATTAAGGCTTGATTATGTGTTTGGCTGAAAAATAGGCGGATGGTTAGGATCTAACCTTGTGGACAATTTTTTAAATTTATGAATATTATCTATATATGGTGTAAGAGAGTTTCCTTAGGATCTCCTACCATGCATAGACTATTAAAAGCATAAATTTAAAATAGTTGTCAAGAAAAAAATAATAAAATAACCATACAAAAATTTAGAGAAAATATACATAGTATTTAATACAAAAATATTAAACAAACAAGCTAAGTTAATCCCTAAGTTAAATAACATAATCAGTATTAACCAAGAGTGCTCCCAAGAAAGAATGGTGGGACAAAGCTTTCATAAAAACCATACTTCTGGACAGAACAACATTCCTAGGAAAGACTAATGGCACAAAGGCTTCTAAGAACTAGTCTCCTAGACATAACTCTCTTAGATCTTTACTTTTCATGCTATTACATAGTTATATTTTTTTATATTTTTATTTTATGAACTTAATAGTCAAATCTAATATATCTTTAGATTTTTTTAATAAATTAAACTAAATTTTTTTTTTCGTTTTTTAACAAAAAAAATCACAATTATTTACCACACATAAAGTTTTTTAAAATTTTGATAAATATTTAAAAATGTTATTCCTTCCCCAAAAACGGTGCCAAAAAGATGACGAGTAGAATCAACATTGGATTAGTAATATCGATCCTACAAATACTTTGATTTTATATTTGTAAAACTCTCGCAAGTGCACGAATCATTCACACTCTTAAAAAAGAAATTAAATCTTAAATATCCTGTCACGATATTTTGGTTTTTGTATTTCCTAATCTAGTAACATAAAAATAAACATAGATATGGATTCAATAAATATTTATGCAATTGTTTTATCATTTATAACAGTTAAGTATTTATGGATATAAAAATTATATTTGCTCATATTATTTAGGTTATTAAAGATATAAATTGATATTTATTGATTCTTTTTTTTATATATAAATACCACATTTGGTGGAGTTAAGTATTTTTTGTTAATAAAACAAATCAATTAAGACCTATGGGTGGAGTCGATTATTAATTTGGTTAATTAAATTAATTCATTTTTCTAAGAGATTGAAAAAGAACCATTTAAATGCCAACTTTAGTTGGGTTAGATATTTTAAACTTTATTCAAGGTGTCCAAATTAAACATAAGAATTTAATTATCCTATTACTAACTTTCAAGTTTTAAAACCATTAGTGAAAATATGTTGTCAATACATTTTCCCATAATAAATCTTACCAAAACTTTTGAAATAAAGCTTCACTCTAACTATAGGGCTAGATTGCAAACAAATAAAAGAACACTATTCTAAATTAGACTAGATAATTAAATCTTGAAATCTAATTTTAGATTTATGTTTGGAATAAAAAATAATATATTTCTCTCTAACATCTTTAATATAAAATCTTGAATAAAAGCAAAGTCAACTTATTTTATTGAAATGTTTTACCTATTTAATATTTCGTAAACATAACAACATTCTTATTATATCATATTTACAAATAACCAGTCATGTTAAATTTAATCACAGAAAAATTAAATATAACATATAAGAGTAAAACATAAAAAATAACTGTAAAAAATTCATTTTAAAATTTATACCTTAAAATAATCCTTACAACACTTTGATGTTAATTTTGTTGCTGGAAAACCTCTAAATGGATTTGTATTTTCGAATATTGTACATGTTGGCATGCGTTTGAGGAAAAGGCTAAAAAAGTGGAAAAATATCTTAAAAAATTATGATATACACGTATTGGATAGGCTGGAATATATTTGGGGCGCTAACACATGTGACTCGATTTTCGAGGTTGAAAATGTGCTGAAGCTCATGGGATTTGCGATGTGATTGGGTGATGATGCAACCGCTGATGCACGAAGGATTTTGGCGTAATACGCGTGCGGATTTGCCTAGATTTACGACGTGAATAGGAATGGCTACGCAAGGACTTGCGACACGAATGGGCACAGCTTTAGTTCTTGTTTCAGCATGATTAGGCACGACTGCGCATGTTGTTCTGGCATGATGCACACAGCTATGTGCAAAGATGCACGCATGTTTGGGCCATTTTGTCCATTTTCCATTTTTTTGCCTTTTCCTCATTTGTTTCTTTACATATTTGTGATGTATTTCCTCCAGTATTATTCTTTGATTTTTTAAATTATTTTTGAAGAAAAAATACCTAAAAAAACAATAAAAATACATGTGTTTCCGAAAAGACAAATTTATATAAAAATATGATAAAATCATATAAAAATAAATATTTTTAATCAATTAAAGTACATTAAATCATAGTAATTTTAGTTCTTTTTAAGCACTCATTAGTGGACATCCGAGACACTATAAATACCCTAATTTCTCTCAACTCTTCACCCCTTGCTTTAGTACTGAAACTCTGTAGAAATGTGTACCAAGATTTATATCTATTAATTAAATTATTTGGGAGAGATTATATTTGAGTGTGAGTTGTTTTGAACTTAATTATCAAATCATTTTTGGTATGGCTGTATGGTTTGACTGCTTGTCTCCCATACACGATTTGAGTTCTTTGATGGATTATGTATCCCTTGAAGTAGTGATTACACTTATTGTTACTGATCTAGATTTACTAATCACACCTTATTGGGTGGTGTTAGTTGTGGAGGAAAGGTGACATCGAGTGTTAAACCAAGTATTTGCAGAAGTCACAAGTAAAAGCAAAAGTATGTAATTCAGAAAAAGGTCCCAATTGATAGAGATAGTAGTAGTGTTATTATCTATCAAAGTTGTAAATTTTTTAATATTTAGTGAATTATTTACTGCTTATTAGTTTCCTTAAGCAACACGAGGATGTTACCACGTAGATATAGTTTTGATGTGGCTTTACCATGTTATATTGCCTCTTATGCATGATTAGTTATTAAGCTACTATAATTTGAGTTAATGGGATAAATTATGCTTACATGAAATCGCAAATGAAAAGCTTTTTATGGTCCTAAGTAGACCGTGTTTGGTTTCTTATTAAAAATGGCTAGACTTACCCAACTAAAACCCTTCCTTATAATTTTGTGTTTCCTAAACTGATGATTGAATGGAGCAAGGAAGAAAGCAAGGACTCCAAATGGAATGGTAAGTTTTTATATGCTATTATCATGGTTGTGTCACCTGATGAGTACAAAAGGATATAGATCTGTACAATGTCTAAACAAGCATGGGATATTTTGGACACACCTCATATAGGAACAACTAATGTAAAAAAGATCTAGAATCCTGAAATTAAATAGAGACTTCGAGCTATGTATTATTTAGGAGGACAACACTTTTGACAAGTTTTATGCTCGATTCTTTAATATTGAGAAGATTATTGCCAGTCTACCCTACTAGTTTCATGCCAAGGTCATTGTGATCAAATCATGATTTATTTACACCTAAATGAAATAAATAGATTTGAATTTGCATAATTTTATCATTATTTAAGCAACTCTATTTTTTAGAAATCATGGTATGTTATGTTATTTTTTAGGTATTTTTGGCCTCAAAATTGATTCAAAAGATAAAAATTTGAAGCACTCATTTTCAACTTAGATGTGTCAGTCCTATTGTAGGCAGTTTCTATGTGTTGGCTTCACGTGTACAAAACATAGTGTCTGTTTAATTTTACTCAGTGTTCTGTCTTCCTCTATGTAAGGTTGGTTACTATGGATCAGTAATGCATGCACACATATATAGTTAGGAACACTATATTTGAAAGCATGTTTTTACACACCATAGAGTTGGTTGTTTTTAGTATGTGTGCTAGGTTGAGAGTGGTGGATTTTACTAAGCATTTTTGGAAACATAAAAATATCTTTTTTTGGTACCTCGCCACCACCTTTGGTGAGGTCGTTGGCAAGGTGGCTAGACAGATGATCGATCGAGTGTTATAAAACCCTCTCATTAATTGTTTAATTAATTAAAAAAGCCTATCGAAACTCTACCAAAATTTCTATTGATTCTAATTCCATATTCACTATTTACTTTGAAAGTGCTTCAGTAATTGTGATATGTTTGAGTGAGTGTAGAATAATGAGAGTACATCTCTATATGAATAGTATTCAAGGGTTGTGTTAGTTTATTCTACATGTTACTATTATGTGGCATCTTATCATATAAAATTAGGTGGTGTCAACTATAAAGGAATGTTAGGTTTGTATGTTAAACCAAGTCGTTGTAGAAGCCACAAACATGAATAGCAATATGCACTTCGAATATAATTCCAAGTTGATAGAGATGATAATGGTTTTATTTCTTTCAAAATTGTAAATGTTTTATTAATTAGTGAATTGTTTATTGCTAAGTGATTATTTTAAGTAACCCAAAGATATTACCACATAGATACAATATTTATATGGGTTTACCTCGTTATACCATGCATTATGCATGCTCTATTATTGTGCTAGTATAATATGAGTTTGAATTGTATCTTTTACAACATTCTATTGCTTAGTTCTCATATCATATCTATTATTTTATCTTCATATTCGATATAATATCATCATTACTTCAGCTGAGTATTAAGTTTTAAGCCTTTATTTTTTTACTACTTATGGAGACGAGTTCATTAGGAGTCTGTATCTCTTTATCCTAGTTATATAATGGGTTTTGGACTCTTTGAATTGGGATTAGAGTGGGTACACCCTGTTTAGGCTTAACCATTCTCTTGTTGATTGTATCTTTTTTATCTGTGTATTTAATTCTTTTAAATCTCTTGTAATGGATGATATGTTTAGATTAGTCATTTGATCACCTAAATTCAATAGATTATAATACTTTTACTAGAAATCTTAGATGTGCTCCTACTTGAGATCTACCAACAATAATGTTTGGTCTTTGATCGAGGATGGTTGGAAATGCCCTATGCACGTGTCTAAAACTAATATTGTTTAACCTAAACCAGTCAATATCTAGAACAAAGAAGAGCTTCAACTCAACAATTTAAACTGCCAATAATTACACCTTCTTATCAACTCAATTACTATAGAAGATTCTACTAAATTGCCAATTTTTGCGACTATCAAAGAAGTATGGGACTTTCTGAAAAATAAATACGTTGGGTTCATTCCTCAAACAAGTGTATCTTCTTAAGAAATGATAGAGGATGTAACTCCTGAATTCTATGCTCTTATGGCTTCCCACTAGGAGATTCACCTTCTAGTTTATCATATTGGACTAACATTGTTGAAAATTATCAATTCTCTCTCCTATGACCAGCTTGTGTATGATAATCTCAAGTTAAAAAAAAAGTTATGTCTAAGATCCATAGTAATATCCCTGAAAATGATAAGGAACATTTGAATCTCTCAGATCAATTACTCAATCTCACATTGGATGGTGATAATCTCAAGTTGAAAAAGGTTATGTCTAAGATATGGATTGAATAAACAATTATGCAAATTTTTATCATTCATAACAGTGTAGTATCTATGGATATAATAATTAAGTTAATTATGCTTACTCATATTATTTAGGTTATTAAAGATATAAATTGATTTTATTGATTCTCTCTTTTTTTATATAAATACCACCTTTGGTGGGGTTACATATTATTTATTAATTAAAAAAATCAATTAACACCTATGGGTGAGGTCAATAATTAATTTGGTTAATTAAATTAATTTGGTTAATTAAATTAATTCCTTTTTTCCTAAGAGATTCAAAATGAACCATTTAAATACCACATTTGATGAAGTTAGATATTTTAAACTTTATTCAAGGTTTCCAAATTAAACCTAAGAATTTAATGATCTAAGTACTAACTTTCAAGTTTTAAAACCATTACTGAAAATATGTTGTCAATACATTTTCGAATAATAGTTCTTATAAAAACTTTTGAAAACTATTGGGCGATTGTAAAAATAAATAAAACAACACTACTTTAAATCAAACCGAATGATTAAACCTTAAAATATAATTTCATATTTAAGTTTTTAATGAAAAACAATATATTTCTTTTTAATATCCTTAATATAAAATCTTGAATAAAAAAATCAATTTATTTTATAGAAATGTTTTAATATTTCGCAAGCTTAACAACATTATTATTATTTGATATTTACAAACAACCGATCATGTTAATTTTAATCACAGACAAATTAAATATAACATATAAGAATAAAACATAAAAATAATTGTAAAGAATTCATTTTACAATTATACCACAAAATAATCCTTATAGAACTTTGGTGCTAATTCCATTTGTAGAAAACCTCCAAATAGATTTGTATTTATGTTTATTGAATCAAAAACTAGAAATTTACAAAAGTATAACTAGTGCTTTTCAAAAAGAAAATAACTTTAAAACTAACAAAAATAAGAAAGCTTTCTAAAGAGAAAGCTAGAGAGAGAAGAATTGAGAAATGTGGAATTTGGGGGATTTTGAGGGATCTAGAGGGATGATTTTTATAATGGGGGAGATTATCCTTTTATAGGTGAGGAAAAGGTTAAAAATGTGGGAAAAATATCTCAAAAATTGGTCTTGGATACGTTTGGAGAGGTTGGCACACGTGTGGGGGCATTGGCGCATGCAGTTGGGTGGGGATGGATGAGATTTGTGATGGGACAAGAACTGGCGCGCACAGCTTGGCACAACGGGTAGGCTAGACTCGGTATGGCGCTTGTGGGCACTAACAAATTGGGGCATTTTTGACCTTTTTTACTATTTTGACCCATTTTGTCCAATTTTTTCATTTTTTGACTTTTCCTCATTTGTTTCTCAACATATTTGTGATGTATTACGTCCAGTATTCTTTTTCGTGTCTTTAAATTATTTTTGAATGAAAATACCTAAAAAATAATAAAAATACTCATGATTCTAAAAAGACAAATTTATATAAAATATGATAAAATCATACAAATATAAATCTATTTAATAAAGTAAAATATATTAAATCACGGTGATTTTAGTGCTTTTTAAACACTCACCATATAACCATAATCTTTTTTTCCCATTTAAAACTTGCTCTCTCTTCCACATTGGAATCAACTTCTCCTTCGTCGAACACATGTCTTATGTGTCTTCTTTTATGTAATTTAGAACTAGGAGAGGATTCTTAATTACCCAACCTTACATACAGCCCCTTAAATTAGTCATTAAAATTTTTAAGGAAGAATTTCATGTCGATCGCTTATGGTTCTCCTACTTCCATACTCATAATTTCAATATGTAAAAGAAAATAAGATAACTCACACACTCCCTCACGTGTTTACTCTCACTCTTTTTTCCTTAACATGATTTTGGCTTTTTTCTTCACATTATTTCAACTTTTTTGTTGCTTTTACCACACAAAGCTCAAGTTAGCCTCCTTTTGTGTTCTTAACAAAATCAAGCAATTCAACTAATCTCAAGAAGTAATCGATTTGTTAGTGACAATCTCAAAAATCAAAATTTTAAAAACTTAAAGGCAAAGGATGACAAAAAGAAAGTTCAAAGAGGACTCAAAAGAACCAAGAAAGAATCTTTTCAAGATCTTGAGAATCATAATTTAAAAGAACATAATAAAGGATAGAAAGAAAGAAGGTCCAAAGAGAACTCTAAAGAGAAAATCTTGACCAAAATATGATTCCTTTTTTTCGTTTTGTTTTTTTTAAATCAGACTTGGCTAATGATGAATAAGATCAGAAATGTTAATCATGCAAATGCTTTGGTTTTATAATTGTAAAAGTTTTATATTTGTAAAATTTTTGCAAGTGCACGAATCATTTTGTAGAAAATGACAGGTATACTCCCAAGGTCAATCTAAGGAAAGATTATATATGGTTTATAATTTATTATTTAAACTCTTAAAAACAAAATAAAATTCTAAACATGTTGTCACGATATTTTCATTTTATGTTTCCTAATCTAATAACATAAAAAAACATAGATATGAATTCAATAAATGATTATACAAATTTTTATCATTCATAGTAGTAAAGTATTTATGGATATAATAATTAAGTTAATTATGTTTCCTCACATTACTTAGGTTATTAAAGATATAAATTGAATTTTGTTGATTTTATCTTTTTGGTACGAAAGTGTTCTTAGGCAAGACCCAAATTCTTTTATTTATTATTAATTAACTAAAATCCTTAGGCGAGGTCTATTAATTAATTATGTATTAAATTTTAGCTTTATTTCTAAGTAAATATCAAACAATTTAATCATAGCTTTAGATGAAGTTAGTTAATTATACTTTAAAATCATTACTGAAAATATCTTGTCAATACATTTTCAAATAATAGTTCTTATAGAAACTTTTGAAATGTAGCTTCATTCTAACTACCGGACGATTGTACCAACAAATAAAAGAGCACTACTCTAAATCAGACCAGATAATTAAAACTTAATATCTAATTTTCAGATTTAAGTTTGTAATGAAAAATAATATTTTTCTCTTTAATATCCTTAATATAAAATCTTAAATAAAAACAACATCAATTTATTTAATAGAAATGTTTTATCTATTTAATATTTCACAAGCATAACAATGTTATTATTATATCATATTTACAGACAATCAGTTATGTTAAATTTAATTATAGACAAATTAATTATAACATATAAGAATAAAACATAAAAATTAACTATAAAGAATTAATTTTAAAATTATACCTCAAAAGAATCCTTACAACACTTTGATGCTAATTCTGTTGCTAGAAAACCTCCAAACGGAATTGTATTTCCGTTTATTGAATCAAAACTAGAAATCTACAAGATCATAACTAGTTCTTCTCAAAAAGAGAAGAACTATAAAACTAAAAACTAAGAAAGCTTTCTAAAGAGAGAAAGAGTAGAAAATTGTGTGTTTCTTACAATGGAGAGTGGGTCGTTTTATACGTGAAGAAAAGGATAAAAAGGTGGAAAAAATATCTTTAAAATGAGTATTGGATGTGTTTCAGATAGGCTGGCACACGTGTGGGAGAGGTGCACATGGCTAGGCATTGACGTCAGTAGATGGGCGCAGATGCATGTAGTTGGTGCAAACTGGGCAAGATTTGTGGTGTAACATACGCATGGGACTCGAAACAACGCGTGTGAGGCTCAGCAAATTGGGGCATGGAATGCATGTGGCAATCATGGAATGGCCATGATGAGGGTGTTTGCGCATGGGACTCGAAATATGCATGCATCTTGGAGCATTGTTTTACCTTTTTGACCCATTTTTTCTATTTTTGTGACTTTTCCACATTTTTTCTCAACATATCTGTGATGTATTGCCTCCAGTATTTTTCTTCGAGTCTTTAAATTAAATCATGGTAATTTTAGTGCTTTTTTTTAACTCATCACCTAGCAGGTTTGATGATTCTCTAGAATGAAATATATGAAAACTATAACAAAATAATGTAAAACTGATTTCAACAAGAACAAGAAAACTCACCAAGAAAACAAGAATAAGATTGTTGAAAAATTTGTTACTTTGTTCTCCTTTTCTTGTCCTTTTTAACCTTTTTTCTCCTCTTTTTTTTACTGCTATTGTTGTTGTGAATAGAAAATTCACAAAAACAAATTCGAAACCCTAATGAACAAAATCGAAAAAAAAACACAAAAGGATGCAACATAAATTTAACCCTTTGAAAAATGTGTAAAAGATGGAATTTGGGGTCGAAAATAGAAATGAACAAAGAAAACACTCATTCCACTTATAAGAGTCAAAATGAGCTTCAATTTGATATATTATAATAATCGTTCTGATACCCAAGTTAAAAGTTATGGCCATATAAAGTTGTACTTTGATTTATCAAATTTTTTAGTTTTTTGAAACTGTGAATAACATCCCCCTACTTTTTTTCTTTTTTTCCTTTTCTTTTTTTTAAGAAAAAAGATGAATTGAACACAGAAATAAAGAACAAGAAAAAGATACAAATAATTCAAAGAGAAATACAAAACGAAATCCAAAGACGAAAACAATGACAACGAAATTGAAAGAAAACACAAGACTTGAAGGAAAAATTTCCTTTTTTTTTAAATAAAGAACTCAAAGAAAAAAAAATCCAAAGATGAAAACAACAAAAACGCAAGACATGAAGGATGGATTTTTTTTTTTTTTGCAATTAAGAACTCAAACAAAAATAGATGAAGACAGATAATCTGTTTTCAGTAACCAAGGTTCTAATACCAAATGATTGGGACCCTCTAGGCGAAAAAACCTAATGAACCCACAAACTCAAAGGAATATAAACAATTGATTTTCTAGGAGAATGTTGAAGATGATCAGATTAGACCCAAAGGAAAAAAAGTCTCTAAAACCCTAACCTTTGGTATGATCACATTAGATCCCTAAGGAAACAATGTCCTTAAAATCCTAACCTTTGGTATGATAGGATTAGAACCCTAAGGAAACAAAGTCCTTGAAACCCTAACCATGAGACAACATAAAGAATGATTACTCCTTTTGATAAGTCGAATTCAAGCATTCAATCTAGAACACAAGATGACAAAGCAATAAGCTTTCTCAAATAAACTTTTATTAATAACATCAGTTCTTCCTCCATTACATAGTTGTTGTTTTCTTATTTAAGTAACAAAATCCTAGACTAAATTTATCCTAAAGAAAAGAACCCTAGACACAATTCAACCATAGTGAGCCTATTTAGATTTGAATTGTGCCTAATTCATCCTTAAAGAATAAAAGACTAAAAAGACTTATGATAAATAAGACATAAAAAGGCCCACAATTCACTAAAACAAAAATTACTAAACATAAAAGGCCCATAATTAACTAAAACAAAAAAATTGCTTCCTAAATTAATCCTTGCATCCAATTTGATATTCCAAATCTATCTCTTGGTAGGATCTTAAGAATATTTGTAGGATCTTGAGAATATTTGTAGCATCTCTAAAATCTTTAGAATATTTATGACCAAATAATGGAGATTGATGTGTTGACCAAGTTGATGGTTACAAATATTCTAAAGATTCTCAAGATCCTACAAATATCCTTAAAATCCTATACAAGGGATAGATTTGGAATATCAAATTGGATGAAAGGATTAATTTAGAAAGCAATTGTTTTCTTATAGTTAATTATGGATCTTTTTTGTTAAGCAATTTTTATTTTAGTGAATTATGGGCCTTTCTATGTTTTATTTATCACAATTCGTTTTAGTCTTTTATTCTTTAAGGATGGATTAGGATCAATCCACAATTAAAGAGGCCCACTAGGGTTGAATTGTGTCTATGATTCTTTTCTTTTGGGCAAATTTTGTTTAGGATATTTTTTGCTTATAAAAGAAAATAGCAGCTATGTAATGGAAGAAGAATTGATATCATTAGTAAAAGTTTATTTGAGAAAGCTTCCTGCTTTTCCTTCTTTTGTTCAAGATTGAATGCTTGAATTTGACTTATCAAAGGGATTGAATGCTTGAATTTGACTTATCAAAGGGAGTGACCATCCTTTGTGGCATCTCAAGGTTAAGGTTTTAAGGACTTTGTTTCTTTAGGGTTCTAATCTGATCATACCAAAGGTTAGGGTTTTAAGGACTTTATTTTACTTAGGGTTCTAATCTGATCATCTTGAACACACTCCTAGTAAATCAATTGTTTATATTCCTTTGAGTTCATGGATTCATTATGGTTTTTCGCCTAGAGGGTCCCCATCATGATGGGTCTAATCACCCAAATTGAAAGGCTCACATAGGAGCCTTTCTACAATCTATACATGAAAGTGTCTGGAACTTTGTGCTTTATGTATGAAAACCACCTACAATTACCAAAGATGATGTAATCATTTCAAAACCTAGAAAAGATAGGACCATTGAAAATAAAACTAGTAATAACTAGAATCAAAAGGGTATTAATGCTATTTTTAGTGTTGTGTATGTTGATGAGTTTCATTGCATATCTCATGTTGATACTACTAAGCATGTTTGAGATATTTTAGAGGTTACCCATGAGGGTACCACACATGTTAAACAAACTAAACTCTATATATTTGGTAATCAATTTTATTACATTTATGTTAGTGTTGGCAATATTCATGAAACAAAACATATAATTATAATTTTAGTTTTTAGGTGTGTCTTAGAATAATTTTTTCAAGATAAAAAAACTATTGAGCCTTAGTGGCCACGTATCAGATATATATTTTTTCTCATGCACGTTAGATTGAATATTAAATACAATAGAGACAATGTGAAATTAGGCCACTCGATCGATAGAGTAATGACTGGATCAATCATGCAATATAACCTAATTAAATTAATTCAATACATGAATAGATCAATCGAGAACTAATAATTAATTAAATCTTGACTGAATTAATTGAGACAATGTTCGATAAATCGATTGAGCACATAGTTAGATCGATTGAGCAACCAATTATCTAATTTTAAAAAAGTATTTATATTAGGATTTGGATTGGCTTTTTACTGTATTATCCTTATTTCTTAAATGTGTTTTAACTGACCTTATAGACAATATAGTAATTTTGTTTTAACCTAATGTGCTTCAAAATATTCTATAAATACTAACTTAAGCACACATCTGAAACTAACCATGCAAGAACTATTGTGCTTATTCTCTTCATCTTTTATTTTCTCTTGTTTTGCTGAAAGTTTTTAAGTGGGCTTTTTCATTAAGTTAATTTATCAAAAATTTATAATTGTGCTTGATGGATCAATAAGACTAAAATAATAATTATGTTATTGTGCTTTTAACAGATTGTTCTAGAGTTGCTACTTGTTTTCGATTTATCTGATATATTATTTAAATCAACTAGTTAGGATTGTTCATTATGGAATCTACTTTAGGACACACACTTGCACTTGTGTTTATGTGCTAACCTTTCATGTGATAGTAGCACAGGTTCGATTAACTCGTGGGACTCAAGTTTGTCGTAACACTATTATGGATCCAAATGCCTTTCTTGTAGAGACAAAGATGACAGTCATAGAACACAAATTGTGTGAAACAAGTAATATAATAATAAAAAAATATTGTTCACACAGATTATTTTATTAGAAACTAATTTTTAAAACCAAAAAAATAATTTTTTTTATGTTTTTATATTTTAAGAATGAAAAATAAGTAGCAATAATTAATTAAATCATATTTAGTAGCTAAGAAGATATATGAAAAAATATCTACAAATACTTATTCCCAAAATTTTCTAAACATGTGAACCACTAAAATCCCCACAATATAATTATCAATTAATTGAATCTAACCTAGCATGTACTTCTCTCTAAAATAAACTAATCACCATATAATAATTAACCTAATCACACTCTCATGTCAATTAAATTTCATACTACTCATTAAGTTCATCAAATATGGATCACATACATAAGAATCATATATCTTGTCCTAGAAATTATGCATGTTATTTAATTCAGACAAACAATTAAATAATTCTCTCAAATCTATTTATTTGTCTTGATAGATCAATTGTTGGACAAATAATTAATGGCATAAAAATCAGATTAAATAATATAATTAAATTGAAATCATAATTGGGGTAAAATATTATATCATTACATGTTGAAAATTGGGTTCATAAGACCCCTTGATTAATAAATTAAAGACATAAATTTGTTCATAAAGCACAAATTTTTCAAAAAAAAATACAAAAATTGATAAAGAAATGAAAAGAAGAAGAAATACCATTAACCACTTGAATTGTGGCACTAATCTCCTCTTGCCTCTTCACCAAAATTATATCTCCTTTTAAATTTTTTTGTATTTTTCAATCTTCTTAGCTCCAAAAACTGATAAAAAATATGTTAATTTTAGCTTATTTGGGTTTATGGAACAATTAGGGGGGTTAAATTAAGCTTAAGTGAAATCTGGACCTTTAGATTAGCTTCAAAATTAGGGTAGAGATGAAAAACGTGACATGAAGAAAAATTGGTTCCAATCAACAACCAACGTGTGGCATGCTTGACTAGTCATGGTCAACGCACATTGAGTTAGTGCCATATGGCATGATATGTTTCTCAGTTACTGATCTTGTGGTGCATCAGTGGAAGGAATGAATGAATTAGGTAATGACGTATGGTGTGCCTATTGACTAAGCTATGAACTCAAAATGAATGCCATATTGACACATGGCATGGAATTGTATCACACGATACACATAACATTGCATGATTGGATCTTTATGCTTGTGTGACATCCACGTGGTTTGCCCGATCAGCTCCCCCAACTTTCATAGTGCCACGTTGTGTCTTCTGATTGGTCATGTATTACAAATTCATAAAAATTCCAAAAATAAAACTTATTGAATAAAATGAGCAAATATTAAGTAAAAAATTACACTGATGACTCTACTTTCATAGAGTCATTAGAAAGCAGCGGCTAGTAAGTAGGTTTCTTAAGGGCATTACTAGATGGATTTTTATTTTTCATAGTGGATAGTTAGGTGGTCTAGTAGACTAGTGGTTTTCCTCTTAGGTCATTGGTGTGGCCTAGGTTGTTTTCACCTAAAAATCTCATATGTTGGCATTTTATTTCCACATTACTTTATGTACATGTTATTGGTTGTTTAGCCACTTACTAAATTTTAATTTTCCATACTTTCACTGACTAGATATTTTGATCCATAACTAAATAAACCAACTTTCAATTGGTATCATAGCTGGTCACTAGATACACTTAGTGTGCCTAAGATTTTAAAAATACCATCTCAATTCATCCTATTTCATTAGAACTGGGATATGATATAATTCTAAAGATGAACTGGATATGGATAGTTCCAATAATATTTCATTCTTGAACAAAAATACATTTTTTTGATTTATTTCATCTATTTTATAGCCTGAATTGGAGGGATACACACCACGATTTTGAATCATACTTTGTTATAGATCATTTAAGAGAGGGCTCGTCTACAACCTGTGCACCTTACTTTGATAGGTCTAATTACCCATATTGGAAAGGTCGTATGAGATCCATTCTATAGTCTTTAGATGAGAATCTAGAACTCTATACTTTATGGATGGAAACCACCTATAGTTACCAAAGATAATGTAGTCATTCCTAAGCCTAGGAACAACTGGACCAATTAATATAAAATTGCTAGCAACTAGAATCAAAAGGGTATTAATACTATTTTTATTGTTATATTTGCTTGTAAGTTTCTTTGTATTTCTAATGTTAGTACTGCTAAGCATGCTTGGGATATTTTAGAGGTTTCTCATGAGGGATCCACACAAGTTAAACGAACTAAAATTTGCATGCTTGGTAATCAATTTTAAAATCTTAGGATGAAAGAAGATAAAACTTTCCCTAAAATTTATATTAGATTATGTGATAATACTAACACCTCTACCAATCTTGGAGAGAAAATTTATGATTTAATGATAGTTTGAAAGATTCTTTACTTATTACCATATCGCTTCTATAGAAAGGTCATCACTATTAATGAAAGCAAGGATGTGGATACCATCAAAATAGAGGAACTCATTGATTCACTTTAAATCATTGAGATGAGCTTTTGTAAACCTCCAGAGAATAAAGGTATTTCTTTCAAAATACTATGATTGAAGACAGTGACAATGATGATGAAGAGCATGTACTTTTAACCAGAATATTGAAAAAAATGCTCAACAAAAAGAATCCTTGAAAAAAAGAACAATCAAATTGTCAAAAGGATCAAAATCTAAAAAAACTCAAATTTGTGAGTTTTGATAGTAAAAAATCAAAACCTACTGGACTTTAATGTTTTGAATGTAAAGGTTTGGTCACTTCATAGTTGATTGTGCAAACAAGAATAATTAAAGTAGAAGAGCTTCCAACTCTACACCTACTAAATCTAAAAGTGATAATGATAATCTAGTTGAATTTGGCCCTAACTAATTGGTATTTACTACAACTACGGGTGGAGGATACAATAAGTCTAATATTGATTCAGATGATGAGGAAAGTTTTACTAAATTTCTACTCAACAAATTTAATGTCACTAGTACTGATGAAGTTTCCATAGATTATGTAAGATGTAAAAGGGAAGTAGCTAAAATGAATGAAAAACATAAATACTTTGAAAACAATTCCATAATTATAGAAAAATAAAAAATTGAGTTGTCTGAATATGCTAATGTTTTGAATTCAAGTCTTGTATATGTTAAATAGGAAAACAAGAATCTTATGTAGGAACTTGAGAAATCAAAGGAAGCAATAAGGAGGTTAACAATTGGAGCTGAAAGATTGAACAAAATTCTAGATTATGGAAAGCCAACTGAAGAAAAGAGAGGGCTAGGATATATAGACAAGCACATTACACCATCTTTGTCAAAATCAAATGAATTTTTCAAAAACAACATCATATTAGTTATAAGGATGATAGCTCCACTCCTTCAACATTAAAAACAACAACTACAAGGTCTATTATGTCTACTCCTTATGTTACCCATTATACATAAAGAACAATTGCATATGTGATCAAAAAATCTGTTATGTTTATGCATGTCTATCATCATTATGGTAAGAAAGGTCATATTAAGCCCATGTATATGTTTTTGATAAGTGGTCCAAAATGTAATAATACTTTACATACTTCACATAATAGGACTCACAACCATCATCCATCTATACATATTGCATCATATTTGAGGATGAATGGAAGTCCTACTAGAAAGCATGAACTTGTTAGCTCAAAGAAGCAAGTGAAATTCAATGCATTTAATTCTAGAACTAATTATCATTTTCCACTACACCAAAAAGGACTTTTAAAGTCAGTTCAGTGAACCAACTTTAAATACGATGACTTAAAAATGTAAAATTGGTTCACGCGTTAAACCAAATTTAAATGTAAAGTCGGTTCATACTATCCACATGTGTAGCATCGATTGACATATAGAATCGATGCTATGTCCTACGTGTAGCATCGGTTTAACACATCAACCGACGCTACAAACTACGTGGATAACATCTGTTTTTTAGCGAACCTACTTTAAATTCATTATAAGTCAGTTTTCACCAGAAACTAACTTTAAATCTTCACTTAAATGACCACTTTTGTAGTAGTGATCCGACCATGAATGTTGCATCTTTATTTAGGATGAATGGAAAATCTAAAGGTAAGTCCAAGAATATGCCAATGACAACTAAGGTACTTGATTTCCAACACAAAGATATAAAGAAAACAAAATTAAAGAAAATTTTGAGTAAGAAAGATTGTCGCTTTTTGATTACCTGACTGTCATTTATTGTTTACCTAGACACTTTTCTTTGAATGCTTATTTGACCATAGGATACCACTGTTTGTTTTTACTTTTGACATTTCTCTAGTTTAAAAAAAATAAAAAAAATAAGAAATAAAAAGGAGAAAAGTAGACATGCTTTAACATTGATATGATCATTACATACTCTATTCATATTTATTTTGATTGGTTATACATTATACAAATGGATATTTTGACTTATGTATTTACATATTTTTTACATTTGGTGATCGATGTTGACAAGAACCTACTAACACACTCATTGGACGCATAAGTATGTCATGTTAGAAGTTTATAATTAATTATGTGAGATTTTAGAACATGGGATAACCTTGACTATGAAAATTATTGTTGAATTCTATTTTTCAATGTATAAAATGCTACTATAGAGAGACCTAGCTTGAGAGAGTTATATGTTGTGACGTGTAAAAACTACCATAGTGAGTGGAGAAGACTACCTCACAACTAGTGTGAAAGTTATATAACAAAAGTCTACTACTCTCAATTCAAAAAAAAATTATATATTTATTAATTTTTATAGCTTTTGTTTTATTCTAATCTATTTAGAGGGGTCATAGAACTTATATATTTCGCTCTCAACTTTGATTATTTTGAGCTTTATAGAATGTGTACTCTTTTTTTCAATCATTAAATACATGCTTGGTTGCTCAACATATTGTCATTACTTCATGATTATGTCTATTTATTCATATGACAATAAGTGGGAGAAAAATTGGTATAAAAAATTTTGAACTTAAATTAAAATATCAAAAAAAGGGATACTTAATTTAGGGGAAGATTTTTATTTTTGAATTACTATGAATTTTTGGACATTTAACATAAGGAGAGTTGTTTTTAATTACTATCATTTATTTAATTTTCTTTTGAACATTCTTCACTTTTTCTATTATTAGATAGATCGAAGTAGTATGAACTATGAGTCTTTCTGGACAAGTTGTTTGGTTGTTTATGTTTATGTTTTTCAATGTTCACATGAGCTTTCGAGAATCAAGCGAAGATGGTTCTACCAGATCATAGGATAGTACTACTATGTAAAAATTTATTTCTATGAGTGTTATGTAGTGAGAGAGGGTTTTCTCACACAAATATGCCAAAGGGGGAGGTTGTTAGGTTTATGCTAGTATTGACAATATTCGTGAAACAAAACATATAATTATAATTTTAGTTTTTAGGTGTGTCTTAAAAGAATTTTTTCAAGCCAAAAAAACTATCAAGCTTTAATGGTCACATATCATACAAATTTATGTTACATTGCATGTTAGATTGCATATTAGACACAATAAGGACAATGTGAAAATAGGCCACTCGATCGATCAAGTAATGATTGGATCGATCGAGCAATATAACCTGATTAAATTAATTTTAACATATGGCTACATTGATCGAGGGATTTACTTAATCGATTGAGGACTAAATCGATCAAGTTAAATCATTGCATCGATCCACTTCTTGAATAATTAATTAAATGTTGACTAGATCGATCGAGACTACATTCGATTGTTCAATCAATGTACTCGATCGATTAAGCACTTGGTTAGATTGATCGAGCAGTTAGTTATTGGATTTTAAAATGTATTTCTATTATGATTTGGATTGACTTTTTACTATATTTTCCTTATTTCACAAAAGTATTTTAACTTATTTTATAGTAATTTTGTTTTAACCTAAAGTGCTTCAAAATATTTTATAAGTACAAACCTAAGCACACAATTGAAACTAGCCACATAAGAGTTATTGTGCTTATTATCTTCATCTATTATTCTCTCTTATTTTGCTGAAAGTTTTTAAATGGGATTTTTTATTAAGTTAATTTATCAAATATTTATGATTGTGTTTAATGGATTAGGAAGCCTACAATAATAATTGTGTTATTGTACTTTTAACTGATTGTTCTAGAGTTGCTAATTTGTTTTTAATCTATCTGATATATTATTTAAATCAACTAGTTGGAGTTGTTCATTATTGAATTTGATCTGGGACACATACTTGCACTTGTGTTTATGTACTAACTTTTCAAGGAAAAATGGTACGGGTTTGATTAACTCATAGGACTTGAGTTTGTTGAAATTCTAGTTTGGATTCAATCGCCTTTCCCTCAGAGATTATGATGAAAGTAGTGGCTTGTAAGTAGGTTACTTTGGGGCATTACCAGGGTAGGTATTTTAAGCCCTAACCTTATAACTAGATACTTATTTTTAATAATGGATAGTTAGATGGTCCGGCGGACTAGTGGTTTTCCTCTTATGTCAATTGTGTGGCCTAGGTTTTTTTCACCTAAAAATCTCGTGTGTTCATATTTTTATTTTCATAATACTTTATGTACACGTGATTGGTTATTTAGCCGCTTATGAAATTTTAATTTATCATATTTCTACTCACTAGATATTTAGATCCATAATAAACAAACTTTCAAATTTGAAAATCTTAGGATGAAAGTAGATGAGACCTTTTTTCTAAATTCTATGTTAAATTATGTGATATTACTGACACTAGTGCCAATCTTGGCGAGAAAATTTATGATTTCTTGATAATTTGAAAGATTTTCTTCTCATTTTCAAATCATTTCTATGCAAATTTCATGACCATTGATGAAAGCAAAAATGTAGACACTATGAAAATAGAAGAATTGTTGGCTCACTTCAAACCTTTGGGATGAGCTTTTGAAAACCTCCAACGAACACAGAGATTGCTTTCAAAACTACCTTGACTAATGATGGTGATAATGACAAGGATGAAGAACTCAAACTCTTATTCAAAATTCTCAAGAAACTCTTTAACCAAAACAATTCATAGAGTAACTGGCAACCAAACGATTTAAGGGATCAGAATCCAAGAGAACTCAAACCAATGAGCTCTGAAGGTAAGAAATCTAAATCCGTTGGACCTCAAAATTTTGAATGTATGAGTTATAGTCACATTGTAGCTAACTGTGTAAACAAAAAGAACAAAATTGGAAAATCTTGCTACACTTACTAACTTTAAAAGTGATAACGACAATCTAGTTGAAGTAGAAAATTGTGACAATAACTATATGGCATTTACTGTAACTACTGGTGGACATTCCATTAACTATAACTTGATTTAGATGATGAGGAAAGTGATGTTGAGTTTCTACTCAATAAATTTAATGCAAATAATTTTGATGAATTTCTTTTTGATTTGGTTAGGAATAAGAGACAAAAGGATAGGTTACTAGTAGAAGTAACCAAATTAAACGAAAAAATAAATCCTTTGAAATAAATTATTCAGTACCGAAAAAAAAACTCGATTTGTCTGAGCTTATTAATGATCTGAATTCAAGTCTTACACATCTTGAATAGGAAAATAAGAAAATGGTACCGCAACTTGAACAATCTAAAGAAGTTGTAAAAAGGCTAACATTAGAGCTGAAAGGCTAAACAAAATTATGGATTATGGAAAATATGTTTGAGATAAGAGAGGATTACGCTATATAGATGAGGATTCTATGCCATCATCTACAAAAACAACTAACTTTGTAAAACCCCCCAACCCTTCTTCTTCATAGGCTACATATATAGCTTCAACATCAAAAATCACATCTATAAGGCCTTTTCATCATACTCCTCGTGTTACTCATTATAGACAATGAATAGTTACACCTGTGATTGAAAAATCTATTATATTCGTGTTTGTTTGTCATCATTGTGGTAGGAAAGGTCATATTAGGCTCAAGTGAAGATTTTTGATGAATGATCCTAAATTTAATAACATTTTATAGGCTTTGCATAGTAGGAACCATCATCCATATATGCATGTTTCATCATATTCTAGGATGAATAAAAATTATAATAACATGTTCAAAAATTCTACTAGAAAGCATGAAGTTGTAGGTTCAAAGAGGCATGTAAAATTCAACACTTGTAATTCTAAGACTAATTACCATCTTCATATCATGCATGATGCATCTTCATTTAGGATAAATATAAAAACTAAAGGTAAGCCCAAGTATATGCCAATGATAACCAAGGTAGTTGATTTCAATCCAAAGATATAAAGAAACCAAAATTCAAGAAAGTTTGGATTAAGAAAGATTGTCTTTTTTTGATCACCTGACAATCATTTATTGTTCACCTAGATACTTTTATTTGAGTGCTTAATTGACCCAAGGTGAGTATCTTTTGTTTGTTTGATTTTTTATTTTTATTTTTATTGATTTTTCTTTATTTTAAAAAAAAGATAGCATAGAAAAAAATTAAAAAAAGGGAAGTATACATGATCATTACATACTCCATTCATATTTATTTTAATTCACTATATATTATATAAATGGATATTTTGACTTGTGAAATTACATATTTTTTAATTCTTATGAACGATGTTGACATGAACCTACTCATACACTCACTAGACACATATGTATGTCATGCTTAAAGTTTATGATTGATTTTGTGAGATTCTAGAGAATAAGCTAAACTTGATTGCGAATTTATTTTTGAGATCTATCTTTCACTTTCTAAAATGATACTATAAAGAGACACCTAGTTTTGACAAGGTTATCTACTATGATGCATGAAGCTACTACATTGACCAGAGAGAGCTACCTCACAACTGGTGTGAAAGTCATTATACTAGGTTTTTGGCTCGTACATATTTCCTTAAAAAATAATAAAAATATTAAAGGAAAAAAGAAAAATACAAAGTTTTTGTATGCTCAAAAAGAAAGAGCCAAAAATAGTTATACAAAAAGATAATAAATAACTAATCCCTCACACAAAAAAAATTAATAAAAGAGGGGGGAATACAAAAAAATTATATTGGTTAAAGTTCTCTCTTGGTAAGTAAATTTTATTTTGTGCACATATGAATTCAACTATAATTTTTTTATGATAGATGATACTCCTTCCTTTAAATCCTTCATAATTAATTAAAAATGAATTACTTAACATATTGTTGTATTTTCAATATTTATCTCACTTTTGATGACTATCGATATGTCACTATATGTGTTAGTATGTTTGTATGACTTAGCCTCATATATTTATGTTATCAATGGATAGTCACACTTTAAGCAAAATTAATTTCATCATTTGTGTGTACTGTTGTAGTTATATTAAGTAAAGTCTACTACCCTTAACTCCAAAAAAATTATATATATCATTTTTTATAAAATTTTGTTTTATTCTAATTTATTTAGAGAATTTGTACAAGTTAAGGGCAGTTTAGTCATTTTGGAAAAAATATATCATTTTTAGTTTTCTGTTTTGATTGTTACTGAGCTTTCAAAAATGTGTACTCTTATTTTTAGTCATTAAATACACTACTTACTTGTTCAACCCGTTTATCATTTCTTTATTATGATTATATTATTTATTCATATAACAAAAAAAAAAGTAAAGAGTTATTGAGCGTTAATTGAAAATATATAAAGGGGAGAGTTATGATTGAATTTTTTAAAATATATTCCGCATAGGAGTAATGCCTTTTAATTTTTATGTTATGATTACTCACTCTTATAAATATTCTTCGCTTTTTATATTAGTATATACACTAAACTAATGAAGAATGAGTCTTTCGAGACAAGTTGTTTGGGTATTTACGGTTTTTGACTTTTAGTATTAAAATGAGCCTTCAAGATTCAAGTGAAGATGATTTCACTTGATCATAGGACAATACAAATATATAAAAATTTATTTTTCCTATGAGCGTTATGAAATGAGAGAGTGGTTTTGTCACATGAATATGCCAAAGGGGAAGATTGTAAGTTCTATGTGATTGTTGATGATATTTTTGAATAAAATATACATATGTAATTTTAGTTTTTAGCTGTGTCCTTCAAGAATATTTTCAAACTGAAGAAACTATAGAGCTCCAAATTTCACAAATCAGGTATATCTTTGTTCCTGTGCATGTTAGATTTCATATTAGATACATAGGAATTTTTTGAAATTAGGCTACTCGATCAATCGATATATGTCTAGATCGATGGAGAATCAATTTACTTAGTTTAAAAAGTCTTGAATTAATTATTTAATTGACTAGATCGATCAAGTAATTAATGATTGATCGTTCGAGTAGTATATTGATTGATTCATTAGTTAGATCGATTAACCTTGGTTCAGAATTAATTATTTATTACATAGGACTGATCAATAATTGACTGGATTGATCAAACATGTTTTGATTAATGTATTAAGGGCATTTGATTGATCAAACTATGTACTCGATCAATCAAAAATATGTTAGGTCGATCGAGCGGCCAGAGCTTTGATTTTAAAACCTATTTCTAACTCGTATTCAATTGACGTTTTACTACATTGTCTTTTTTTCTTTGAAACTCTTATAACTTATTTTATAGAATAGAATTCAAATTTTTCCAAATCAGAAATAGAAACCAAATTATGTCTAAAAGATAGTACAATAAATGTCTTGTTAAGATCCAAAAAATCTTGTCTTTAATAATAACCTAAATTTTCCCATTGTCTCAACTTAAACAGTCTTGCCATCACTCATATAGATGTATCTTTCACCATCACTTGGCGCTAGAAACTTAGGAAACCCATCATAAACACACTGCTATGAGTTTTCCCATTAGAATCTATCCACACGTGTGTCTAGGTACTGAAGTTAAATTAACCTTAAACCAAACCAAATTAAGAAGCATACCTTACCATGCATGATAGTTGGTTCTTCTTGTACCTTCAACTCTATAGAAGAAATAACCAGTACCTTATGGTTCATCCATTTTTGTTTAGCTATAATATATGTAAATTCCTTATCTTTCCTCCTTTTTTCTTTTTCTTATCCTTATACTTGGATATTGAGGATAGGTGAGCACTCTTTATATTATCTTACTTTAGCCTTTCCTCTTTCTGAATACAATATAAGATGAGCTCATTTAGAGACCAAATCTATTTTTGACAATTGTAGCTCACCTTAAATTGACGAAATTGTATCAGAAGAGATATCAAAACCAAATGCACCAACAAGTCCTCAAATAGTTCTAGCTTAAATGCTCTCAATTTGGAAGTAAGATGAGGCATCTGTATGATATACTCCCTGATATTACATTTGTCCCTCTACCTCATTTAAATTAGACTTGTTAAGAGCGTACCCATTTTAGCCTTTTCTTTTCTTACAAATCTCTTTTCATTATTCGAAAGGAACTCCTTAGCTATAGTAATATTTTTAGACATTGTGTCCTTTGAGTGCTTCAAAAATGGCCTTAGTCATGATCATCATACACATAAAATTTATCTCTCCTACCTTTTCTTTTTCCTTCTTTTCATCAATAATACTCTTATTCGTGAGTATTGCAAGAGAATCAATCGTTTATGCAAGGTCGAGATCTATGACTCCAAGAACGATCAAGAGGTTCTCTTACCATGACTTAAAGTTAGTATCATTTTAACATAGGAATAAAATTCGTGTTGGTAGTAATATTAGAAGAATTATTCACAGCTAAATCCAAAAAATAACAAACAAATAAATAAGCTCACATAAGTCTCAGAACCAAAATAATAAATTCAAGTGAAAGTAAATCTCATCTAAAGATACCAAGCACTCTATTAATTTCATGTCTTTAGACAAAAATATTAACTTGTAGATGACATCTTGGTTAGTAATTAAACATTGATAATAAAAACAAGTCGAACAATAAATCTTTTTTTGAGCCGATTTATTATTCACATGCAAAATCAATTTATTATCACAAGTGTACATACAATTATATTAAATATCAATCTTCTTTTATGCCGATTAATATTCACATAAGTTACAAGTATATAATTATTTATCTTCTAAAACAAATTAATTTTCATAAAATATCACTTAGATCAACGAAAGTATACATCAATCAACAACAATCAACATTAGTCAATGTCGGTCTAACTCTTGTTTGGTTAAAATTTATTGGTCATAAAATTCATATCTAAATTTTTACCTATTAATGAAAAACTTATTAATCTAGAACTTCGATTCAAAACTTCTTTAAATCTATGAAACATTTTTTTAAATGTTTCTAGACTTTAAAAAAATTGTTTAAGGGGTTTTTTTTAAGATAAAAAAATGTGATAATCAATACAAAATAGCACAAAAAAACCTTAACTCTTTGGTTGCTGCTAACCATGCCGCTGCTGATGATTCATGGAGACTAAGTGTAGAAAAATATTACAAGAGGCTTATCATCGAAGGCTTATCATGAAATATAAGAGTATTAGCATAATTAATTTATAGATTTACGTTCTTCTGCAATATTCTATTATATTATACTTAAAATTTTGATATGACATGAATTATAGTGCAAAAAGAAGGTTCTTCGGTACATAAACGTATTTTCACATATCTTTCCCAAATCATTGAGTTTTTGCTTCAATTTATTTTGTTTTAATAATAAGTATTTTTAAACAAAACAATATAAATAGAAGATAAGAAAAATTAAATATATTATTAGAAGAGATAAAATATAAATAAGAAAACAAAAAGAATAATTAAATAATTTTATTAAATATAATCTAATTTATTGAATAAAATTTATCAACATCATAATCTATAGATTATAATTAATATATTATTTTACCTTATTTGTCTATCTTAGATGTTGACAGTCTAAATGAGATATGGGTTGGATACATATATATTCCCAATTACAAATTGACTAATTATTCTAGTGTTAAGTATTTTCCACGAGTTTCAGTTCGATCACTACCAATCTCAAATTGACTTAATTATTCTAGTGTTAAGTATTCTAGAAGAACTTATGTTGGTAAAACCAATCAAAAATAGATAGAATAACTCTTTCCTAACATCTCGCAGAATAGGAAAAAGCTACTTAACTAATAATAAAAACTTAAATATTTTTTTATTAAGATATTATATATTATTTCTTTGAAATAATCCTCATCCTCAAACTTTGAAATTGAAGTCAATTAATTATCAAAATCAGCGTGATTGCCATTAATGCTTATCTTCTTCTGCTGGGTCAGATGTTGACCACTTCTTTACACGCATACTGGCTTTCTCTGCCTGCAAAATTTACCCAACCAATTAAGATGCACTTTCTACATATTAATAATGAATCATGAGCAAAATAATATATATATATATATAGTGAGAGAAACAAATTAATAAATAATTACTATGTATATATGATGAAGAATACTTACCTCTTTATCCCAATCGCTGCGTATTGTTATGATAGCCAATATCACTGTTTGAATTGCTGTTCCTCCAAATATCATCCCACCCCATAAACCCTGTCATGCATTAACCAATGTTAAATAATATTTACGATAATAATTTCTATTAACTTGTATAAAAATCGGTGGTTTCAACTTTTTTTTATATATATATTTTATACTTATAAAATTAAATATATATACATAATAATTATATCAAAATAAGGCATTGTAATAATACTAATACTTAAATTTTTGATTTTTTTTATATAAGTTACTTTAACGCTTAATACAAGATTGTATCATTATGATTACATTATTTATCTATTCATATATCAAGCAATTTTTTTTTTCTAATTATAAAATTAAATTTATACTATGGTGTCAAAAAAATTTATTTACACACAAAATAATAATTTCAAAATTATTTATGGTAACAATACCAACAATTAAACTTTTGTTTTCATTTGTATAAAATATTTTACACTTATTATTAGATTAATAGTTATGACTATATCATTTATCTATTCATATACAAATCAAATTATATTTAAATAATCTTTTTATTTATTGACTATGTTTTATTTCTATTAATTAAATTAGGTATCATAATTAGAAATTACAATACTTACTAATCAAACTACATATAATTAAGTTTTTTAAAATTATTAATTACGTAAATAAATTTTTATTTATTTATTGTTATAAAGATATATAAACAAATAAAAATAACTTAAAAGTAAAAATTCAATTTTGTAAGATTTTATAATATTTTAAATTATAAAATAAAGTTTTTAATATAAAACTAAATACATAATTATTAATTAACATGAAATAGATTTATAATAATTACATATATCTTAATTAAATGTATTAAATTATTGAATCGAAAGAATTTATTATTCATAACTTTTAAGTTATAACTTAATCATATTTATAGTATAAATTTTTTTATGATATCATTTTAAATTTAATATTTATATTAGTTATATTATTTTTATTAAATAAATATTTAACAACATAAATTGATTTTAAAGACGAAGAATCTAAATCGCACGTGCATCTAGTTAATAATAATTAAAAAGGAGTCTATAATTTTGTGTTTTATGTTTAATTCTAAGCAAGATGGTAGAGCCTGTGAAAATAAAGTCTGATGCTTGCTTGACTCAAGGCATGCATGTTTGCTAATACGGTACAAAATATCTTGTGTAATATTTGTTAGGTATATTATTTGGTGTGAAATTAAATTGTATAGTATATAATAAAAATTATTTGAATATTTAGATATTTTGATTTAATTATACTGATATTATATACCAAAATTAATATATTAATTAAATAAATCATTTTGTCATCAAATTATAATTACAGTTACAAAAATATCACTTAACTTTAATTTATATTCAAAATATTTATTAATTTTTAATTAACATATAAATCTTCTTTCATTTGTTTATAATAAAACTTACATAAATTTATTAATGTGTAAAATTAACTGTAATTTATTTTTATAATATTCAAAAAATAAAGAAGTGAGTAATGTTATTTTATAACAAAAATAATTTTTTGATATAGAATTATAGTTTAATTTTTCTTAAATTTTTAAAATATAATAATTATATTTCTTAAATTATTAAATTATTTTGATTCTAAAAATTAAAAATCAACTCGGTGTTTAATCAATAGATACAATGTGAGTACTACAAATATTTATACACTGATGACTTGCATAAAATTGTGTTGGCTTGGAGAAGAAAAGAAAAAAAGCGATTACTAAGGAGATAAAGAGAGAGAGGCAAAAATGGAGAGAAAAAAAAAGCTGGATGGACGAAGCAAAAGTAGATTTTTCAGTCTTGATTTTCCTTTCAATTCTTCTAAGAAAATTATGGTGAATTCGTTCATGTTGAATTTAATTTTTAGCATGAACTATATTTTCATATTCTAGGAAAAAGATGTACTCTAAATCCAAACTATGCTTGATTTTCCATGTTAATTTGAATTATTTTCTCTTCATATTTGTGTGATTTATTATGAGTTTATTGCTTCTAATTAACCGGCCATTAATTAGATGATTTTAATCTTATGATTTGTTGTCGAAAGAGGGAATTATAGGATAAATCTGGAATATTTCAACGTAGGTAAATATATAGATCGAAAAACTTGTATGAACCTGTGTCGTATTAAAATCATTAGTCTTAATGTTTTCTTACTTTATTAAATTGTATATTCTTGCGTAAATTGATGAACAAGAATGTTTTCAATTGATTGTCGAAAGAGGCTTTTGAATGTTTTTTGGAGATTGCTAACAAACAGAGAAAATTAAATTCAATTAGCTAGATTAGTAAAACATAGTGAGGGATTAGGTGAAATTGATTTCTTAGAAGTTTTCTTCCTATTGATTAGATTTTCGAACAACATCTTTTTTTTTCTTTTGCACATTTTCTTTAAATTGATTTTATTTTAAATTTCAATTACAACAACCTTAGTGACTTCTCTAGATAAAATTGAGATTAACATAATTTTGGTATTTGTCAAAAGTAAGTTACCAATCCCTGAGGACAATACTCTTCTCATCACTTTACTATAAAACTATGATATTGTACACTTGTAGTTTTACACATATCAAGTTTCTGGCGCTGTTACTGAGGATTGATTTCTTCTTATTTTTCCAATATCGATACAAAGTAATCTTGGATGTGTCATGCTAGAACTCGAAACATTATTCTTTTTTATCCGAAGATTGAAAGAATGTTTAGATCATAAAGAAAGAAGAAAGTACTAGCCATGTATGAAGGAGAACAGAATACACATCCATGCACCATGAAGGATTATGTAAGGCCAATTGTGAATGACAATTACTCAGGTGTAAGATGCCAAACCATGAATTCCAATAATTTTGAACTCAAACCGACATTGATCAGTATGGTACAACAAGCCCAATTTAGTGGATCACCACTTGATGATCCCAATATTCATTTAGCAATGTTCTTGGAGATTTCTGACATTATAAAGATGAATGGTGTTTCTGAAGACACCGTTAGACTGAGATTGTTTCCCTTTTCATTGAGGGATAAGGCCAGAGGTTGGATACAATCTCTACAACAAAGAAGCATCACTAATTGGCAAGACATGGCAAAAACGTTTCTTGCTTAATTCTTTTCACCTCAGCATAGATTGTCGGATTGGTTGCAAGTTTAGATGTTCTATAATTTGTTAAATGGGAAAACTAGAACCAATCAAATAACTATCAATGGCCAATTGAAATATCTATAGGTAAGAGAGTTGCTGGGATTCATGAATTGGAGTCATTTGCTGCCTTTTCAACTTAATTTGCTTCTCTATCTCATCAGGTTTCCACCTTGACAACCCAAAGAATACCAAAAAGTGCATAATATGTTATAACTTCAAGTATGACATTTTCGATGAATAACGCAAGTCAAGAACAGGTTCAATACATCAGTAATCAAAACTACAACTATCGTGTTAATCATATGCCAAAAATATTAAAATATAAATTTTTTAATGAAAAGGGGTGAAAATATATTTTTTAGAATTTTTCTAAATTTTTTATAAATTTTTAACGTAGGACCAATCAGGAGTTTCCATGTGGCATGCCACATAGGTAGAGGAGCAGACTGGGCAAGCCACGCAGACGCCACACAAGCATTAAAAGTGAATCACGTTGCGTCTCGTGTGAGGAGGACGAAACACATGCCATGTGTTAGCATGATGTTCAATCTGAGTTCAGAAATCGATCAACACTTCATGCCACATGTCGCTACGCCATTACTCTATGCGTTCCACTCGTGCACCACGTCATTTGTTTCCGCGAATCACATCACGCCACGTCTTGCTGACTTAACGAGTGTTGACTCTGACCGGTCTCCCCTACCACGCGTCCATCCCTAATTCGCCCAATGAATTTCCCTGCCATGTGTCGCGCTATGATTGGCTGAAATTTTTAGTTTTGCTTGTTTTAATCATAGCCCTTGATCTGAAGCTAATTGGACGGTCTAGATTGCACCTGAGCTTTATTTAAGCCTCTAATTACTCTAGAAACCCCAATTGGCCTCCATTTGCATAATTTTGGTCATTTTTTGAAGCTAAAAAAGAGAGAAAAAATACAGAAACATTCAAAAGAAGCCAAAATTTTGGTGGAGATTCAAGAGGAAATTAGTACTAAAATTCAAGAGATTGATTGTATTTTATCAATTTTATGTCTTTCTTTATGAAAAATATGAGTTTTATGAACACAATTATGTGTAATTAATTTATTAATCTAGGGATCTTATGAACCCAATTTTCACCATGTGATGATCTAAAATTTTACCCCAATTATAATTATAATTTAATTATATTATTTAATCTTATTTTTATGCTATTAATTGTTTGGCCAACAATTTATCTACAAAGACAATTAAATAGATTTTAGAGAATTATTTAATTGTTTGTCTTGATTAAATAACATATATAGTTTCTAGGCAGAGATGTATGATTCTTAGATATATGATCCATAATTGATGAACTTAATGAGTAGTATGTAATTTAATTGACATGAGAGTGTGATTAAACTAATTATTATATGGTGTGTAGTTTACTTGAGAGAGGAATATATGCTAGGTTAGATTCAATTGATCATGTAATTAATTGATAATTATATTGGGGGGATTTTAGCAATTCGCATGTTTAAAAAATTGTAGGATTAAGTATTCCTAGATATTTTCTCATATATCTTTTTAGTCACAAAATCGGATTTAATTAATTATTGTTATTTACTTTTAATTATTTTAATTTTGCTTACTTAAAATATAAAAACACAAAAAAATTAATTTTTATTTTTTTAGTTTTAAAAATTAGTTTATAATAAAATAATCTTCATGAGAATGATTTTTATTTATCATTATATTACTTGTTACGATACGTATACTTGCATATTCATTGCACACATAATTTGTGTGGCTAATCATCCACATGAAATCATAGAAGATGTATTGGTAAAGGTGGATAAATTTATTTTTCATATTGATTTTGTGGTGTTAGATATGGATGAAGACCAAGATGTCCCACTAATTCATGGCCAACCATTCTTGGCTATTGGAAGAGCTTTACTAGATGTTCAAAAGGGTGAGATAACATTGAGAGTGAACAAGGAACAGGTTATCTACAAAGCCATGAGATTTCTTGAAGATCCAAAAACTTGTTTTCGAGTAGATGTCATTGAGCAATATGTAGTAAAAGCCTTTCAAGAGAATATATCGGCCAAACACCTATGTATCACCACTTCATCTCATGCTTATAATTTCAATAACTCTATTGTTTCTGAATCTGATTTAATTTTTGTTCATGAAGAATTTCTCCACTATGTATTTTCCTTGGAAGCATTGCAACATGTTACATCACTTAGCAAAGAAGTGGAGAAGCTAGAGTTGATGGTAGCAAAGTTGGATTCTATAATGTCTATAGAAAAGATGCAGCAAACTACAACTCCAAAGTTGAAGCAATTGCCAAAACATCTTTGATATGCATTCTTGGGTGATAGTTACACATTTCCAATGATTATTGTTACATCACTTACACCAAAAGAAGAGAAAAAGTTACTACATATGTTAAGACAACATAGAAGAGCCTTGGGATAGACTATTGTTGACATAAAAGGTATAAATCTATCCATTTTCATGCATAATATTCTAATAGAGGAGTTTTACAAACCATTAATTGAGTCACAAAGATGATTAAAACCAAAAAATGAAGGAAGTTCTGAGAGTTGAAATTTTGAAGCTTTTTAATGCTAGAATTATTTATGTTATTTCAAGCAGCTCATAGGTAAGTCCAGTACAGGTTGTACCGAAAAAGGGGTGGAATAACGATGATGAAAAATAACAACAATAAGTTTATTCCTACAAGAATAGTCACGGGTTGGTGTGTATGTATGGATTACCACAAGTTAAATAAAGAAAAAAGGAAGGATTATTTTCCACTTCTATTCATTGATCAAATATTAGATCGATTAACCGAATATCCTTATTATTACTTCTTAGATGGTTATTCGGGGTATAACCAGATTGTCATAGCCCCTAAAAATCAAGAGAAAACTATATTCACATGCCCCTACAAAACATTTGCTTTTAGAAGAATGCCCTTTGGATTGTGCAATACCCTAGCAACATTCCAACATTGTATGATGGCTATCTTTTCTGATATGGAAGAAGATATAATGGAAATTTTCATGGATGTTTTTTTGGTTTTTGGTATGTACTTTGATCATTGTTTGCATAATATAGCTCTTGTTTTGTAAAAATTTGAAAACAAAAATCTTGTCCAAAACTAGGAGAAGTGTAATTTCATGGTTCAAGAAGGGATCGTTCTTGGCCAAAGAGTATCATCTAAAATAATTGAGATTGATTGAGTGCAACCATGAAAAAACTACCACCTCCAAAGAATCTGAAGGGAATCAGAAGCTTTTTGTGACATACGGGATTTTATAGAATATTTATAAAGGATTTTTCTTAACTTTCTAAACCTTTATGTAATCTTCTTGAAAAAAACTCTACATTTGGATGATGTTTGTTTGCAAGCCTTTAATGCAATCAAAGAGAAATTGATTTCATCGCCAGTAATGACTATACCTGATTAGAGTCAACCTTTTGAAGTAATGTGTGATACAAGTGACTTTGCAATTGGAGCAGTGTTAGGAAAAAAGAGAGACAAACTATTAAGGGCCATATACTATACAAGTTAAACATTGAATGAAGCCTAATTGAATTATACAACAACTGAAAAGGATATGCTTGTTGTGGTGTTTTCTTATGACAAATTTCGGTCTAACCTTATTGGAACAAAGGTGATAGTGTTCACTGATCATGTAGCACTTCGTTATTTGTTTGGCAAGAAAGATGATAAGCCTAGACTGATTCGTTGGATCCTTCTTATTCAAGTATTTGATTTGGAAGTTTGACATAAGAAAGGAAGTGAAATTTTAGTTGCTGACCATTTATCTTGGTTGGAGCAAGAGGAAGTAAAATCAAATTTAGAAATCCAAGAAGAATTTCCTAATGAGTAGTTATTTGTATGTGAGATGGTATTATGATATTGTAAACTACCTAGCTTGTAAAGTATTTCCACCATATCTTACTTACCACCAATTTAAGAAGTTTTTACATGATGTGAAATATTATCTATAGGATTAGTCTTTGCTTTTCAAAAGATGCCCTAATCAAATCATCCAAAGATGTTTGTCTAAAGAAGAGATGCAAGCCATTCTCTGTCATTGTCATTCCTCATCATATAAAGGACATTTTGGAGTAACATGAACAACAGCTAAGGTACTTCAAAATGGTTTCTTTTGGCCTTCTATTTTTTGTGACAGTTATTATTTGGTGAAAACTTGTGATTAGTGCCAATGTATGGGAAATATTTCAAGGCTTTAGGAGCTACCATATAAAACAATCTTAAAGGTTGAGTTATTTGATGTTTAGGGAATTGATTTTATGGGTCCTTTGCCTTCTTCTTTTGGCTTTGTTTATTTCTTGTTAGCAATTGACTATGTGTCAAAGTGGGTAGAGGAACTTACTGCAACAATAAATGATGCAAAGGTACTGCTCAAATTTGTACATAAGAAAATATTCACAAGATTTTGCACTCCACAAGCTATTATTAGTAATGAAGGGGCCCATTTTTGCAACAAGTTTTTCGATAACCTTCTCTCTAAATATGGTGTGAAGCACAAGATAGCAATTTCCTACCATCCTTAAACTAATGGCCAAGCTGAAATTTCAAATCGAGAAATCAAGAATATTCTTGAAAAGACGGCCAACACCAATAGAAAGGATTGGGCAAAGAAGCTTGATGATGCTTTGTGGACATATTGTACAACTTTTAAAATACCTATCAGGATGTCTCCTTATCTATTAGTGTTTGGAAAAACATGTCATATCCCTATTGAGTTGGAGCATAAAGCTTATTAGTTTGTAAAAAAGTTTAATTTTAATTTGAAGGCAACAGGAGAAAAGTGACTTCTTTAATTAAATGAGATGGTTGAGTTCTGGAATGATGCTTATGAAAATGCAAAGATCTACAAAGAATGGACAAAGAAGTGGCATGATAAATAGATTCTTAAGCGTGAGTTTGTTCTAGGACAGCAGGTTTTTCTCTTCAACTCATGAATAAAACTCTTCACAGGTATGTTAAGATCAAGATGGACATGCCCTTATACAATTGACAAAGTTTCCCCTTTTGGAGCAATAGAATTGAAGCATAAGGCATGGCATATACTCAGAGTTAATAGTTAGAGATTGAAGCACTATTATGGAGAATAAGTAAAGAGGAATTATGCATTTATTCCTTTTCAAAATCCTAATTGATGAAGATTGAAAAGTCTAACTGTATACTATAAAACAAGCACTTATGGGATATGGGAAGTAGCCCATAAAATGTTCTTTTATTATTTATTTTATTTTATTATTTATTTGAATAATTTGGATTTTGAAGCTAGTTTATTTTGCAAGAATGAATAGCTAAAAATTACAAACTAATGCGGATCCACCATAAAATAAGGCAAGTTCTTTTCATTTCTTAGTCTGTCTCACATTTGAATTACAATGATGACATTGTTTGGTTTAAGTTTAGGGGTGTAAACTCCTATAGTCTTGAGTTTTTGGATTCTCTTATCAAACATATATTTGAGTATGATTGAATTCGCTATGACTCTAAAATTTATGGATATTGAGGATGGTTTTGAGAAAAAAATTCAAAATATGCTATTATGTTAGGTAGAGTTTTATAGGTACTTTGATTTAAATCTTTGTCCTTAAAAATAATTGAGTACATAGTCAACTTTTCTTTACTCCATTATTCTATGAAGAGAAGGAGTTGAATTAACTGGGTCAAGAAAATTCAATCTTGCTTTGCTCTAGAATCCATTGATGAATCCTTAAGGCGAAATCCAAGTTGATACCAAATATTAGAGAAAGAATCTAGGTAATTTTTTTGTCACAACCAAAAATATTTCCTAATTGTCCTGATTATCATGTCATCGTTGCAAGGTGTATTCCCATAGTCAACCCCCTTGAGCCTTATTTTACATAAGCCTTATTTGTTATTTTAAATACATAAATCATTCCTATTCTTAACCTAAAAAACCTTGAATTTATCTTAAATTTTGAGAAAATATTTTGATGGAAATTTACATTTAAATAAAAAGTTAGTTCAAATTAAATAATCTAGATTATGTTTGCTCTATTTGATCAAAGTATGAAAATAAAAGAAAGTAAAAGGAAAGATTCGAAAAAAGGTTAAAGTGGTTGAAAATCAGAAAAGGCTGTGAGTATTAAGGTGTCTGAAAAAAAAACACTCAACTTATTGAGTATAGCAATAATATTTTCAACAATATGGGTATATTATCTAGAAAGAGCTATGGTGTGAACCTTGTGAATATTTTTTTTATTGTTCTTTCTACCTAGTATTTTCCCAATTTGCTTTGATTTTTCATATCTATCTCTTTCTTAGCCCTCACCCTATAGCTTATCATTACAACCTTGATTGAAGGCCTTTTGATCTCTAATTTTGGTGTTTAATTACATTAGTGGAGAGGATTTCTGAAAATTTTACTTATGGGGTTAAGTTTTGAGAGAATTCTTCTTATTTTAGTTGTTCTACTTTACTATGAATTTGCTGATGGTTTGGAGTTAAATTGACTATTTCGTACACACATTCAAGGACTTAGCTTTAGGTTGAAGTAAATGCTTAACTCTTACTTGACAAATTGTTGAATTTTTTATTGATTTTCTTGCTATCTTCAATGTAAAAAGAGTAAGTTATTAGTGATAAAATCTAAATTTAGATCATGGCTTGGTGAGTGATAGTAATTCTCTATGGGGTCTGATGAGTGCTCAAAAAGCACTAAAATAACCATGATTTTATGCACATTAATTGATTAATATATATATATATATATATATATTTATATGTTTTATCATATATTTATATATATTTGTCCTTTTCGGAATCACGGGTATTTTTATTGTTTTTCAGGTATTTTGGCTTAAAAACGTAACTTAAAGACTCAAAGAGGAATACTGGAAGCAATACATCACAAATATATTAATAAATAAATGGGGAAAGTTCAATAAATATGGAAAAATTGGATAAAATGGGTCAAAAAGGTCAAAAATGTCAAAAAGGAGAAAATCGCGTCATTGGCTTCACTACAAGAAGACGCTTCACATCCGCATCGATCAGCGCCCATTCCTCAGCTTCCATCGCTACAGCACGCAGCTACCGCTTTTCGCCGTCAGGCACGCCTACCGCTTTCCGTGCTGGCCGCTTATTTTCGCCCCATTTTTTACAAGGCATACGTGTCATGCTGACGTCATCAGTATGACGTCAGCAATTACCACTCCACGTTTTCATAATTTTTTAACATTTTGCCCCCACTTTTTCTATCCATCTTCACCTATAAATACCCCCATTCTCTTCACTTCTAAACACACTTCTCTCTTCTTTCTTTCTCTCTTTTCTTAGATTTTTAGGTTTTTTTAGTTTTTCTTAGTTTTTAGTTAATTTCTCTTAGTTTTAGAGTTCTTCCCTCTTTGGGAAGAACTAGTTATGTTTTTTGTAATTTATTAGCTTTTTGATTCAATAAATGGGAGTGCAAATTCCGCTTAGAGGTTTTCCAGCAACGGGAATAGCATCGAAGTTTTGTAAGGATTTTATTTTCTTTACAGTTATTTTTTATGCTTTATTCTTACATGTTATATTTAATTTGTCTGTGATTAAATTTAACTCTGCTGGTTGTTTATAAAAATGATGTAATAATAACGTTGTTATGCTTGCGAAATATTAAATAGGTAAAAATCTCTAAAATGAATTGATTTTATTTTTATTCAAGATTTTATATTAAGAATGTTAGAGAGAAATATATTATTTTTCATTACAAACTTAAATCTAAAAATTAGATTTTAAGGTTTAGTTATCCTGTCTGATTTAGAGTAGTGCTCTTTTATTTGTTGGTACAATCGCCCGGTAGTTAGAGTGAAACTCTATTTCAAAAGTTTTTATAAGAATTATTATCTGAAAATGTATTGACAACATGTTTTCAGTAGTGGTTTTAAAACTTGAAAGTTAGTACTAGGATAACTAAATTCTTAGGTTTAATTTGGACACCTTGAATAAAGTTTAAACTGTCTAACCCTACCAAAGGTGGCATTTAAATGGTTCATTTTCAATCTCTTAGAAAAAGGAATTAATTTAATTAACCAAATTAGTTATCAACCCCACCCATAGGTGTTAATTGATTTGTTTAGTTAACAAAGAATATCTAACCCCACCAAAGGTGGTATTCATATAAAAAGAGAGAATCAATAAATATCAATTCATATCTTTAATAACCTAAATAATATGAGCAAGCATAATTAACTTAATTATTATATCCATAAATACTCCACTGTTTTAACAGATAAAATTTGCATAAATGTTTATTGAATCTATGTTTATTTTTATGTAATTAGATTAAAAACACAAAACCCAAAATATCGTGACAGGATGTTTAGGATTTAATTTCGTTTTTAAAAGTTTGAATAATAAATTAAAAACCACATACATTCCTTCCTTAGATCGACCTTGGGAGTATACTTATCATTTTCTACGAAATGATTCGTGCACTTGCGAGAGTTTTATAAATAAATAAAACCAAAGTAACGGGCAGGATCGGCGATGTCGGTTCTGCCCCTATCAGGGTCTAGTTGATATTGTCTATTGTTGTCTTTTTTTTTCTTTTGTTTGAGAACAAACAAAGTTCTAATTGTTTGACAACTTGCATAATTTGACATAATTTATTAATTCTCAACTTTAACTTTAGTTTAATTTTATTTATTTATTATTTAAATTTTATTGTAGATTTGAAGAAAATAAAGATCCAAAATTTTAGAAGCATATCTTCTAAGGACTCTCAAATCTAAATGAAGATTTTATTTCAATCAAATTTAAATTAAGATCTATTGAAATCAAAAAAGAAAAAAAGAAAACAAAAGTTGAAACGATTTGGATGCAATAGGCAAGTGTTTTATATATATATTTATATATGAGAAGGGAATAGCTATGCAGAACTAAAACAGAGAAAAAAGCAAAAAAATGGCATTCGTTATGAGAAAAAAAATAAGAAAAAAAAACGACTGCTAAGGAGATAGAGAGAGGGGCAAAAATGGAAAGAGAAAAAGCTGGACGGACGAAGCCAAAGCAGTTTTTTCAACATTGATTTTCCTTTCAATTCCTCTCAGAAAAATTATGGTGAAATCATTTATGTTGAATTTAATTTTTAACATGAACTATATTTTCTTATTCTAGGAAAAATATGTAATCTAATTCCAAACTATGCTTGATTTTTCAAGTTAATTTGAATTATTTTCTCTTTATGTTTGTCTAATTTATTCTCAGTTTATTACTTCTAATTAACTGACCATTAATTGGATGTTTTTAATCTTGTGATTTTTTTTATCGAAAGAGATAAATATAGGATAGATTTGGAATATTTCAACGTTGATAAATATATAGATCGAAAGACTTGTATAAACTTATATAGCATTTAAATCATTGGTCTTAATGTTTTCTTGTTTTATTAAATTACATCTTCTTGTGTAAATTGATGAGCAATAATGTTTCCAATTGATTGTCGAATGAGACTTTTGAATGTTTTTTGGAGATTGCTAACCAACAGAGAGAATTAAATTCAATTAGCTAGATGAATAAAGCATAGTGAGTCATTAGGTGAAATCGATTTCCTATAATTTTCTTCCTATTAATTAGATTTTCGAATAACATCTTTTTTTCTTTTGCGTATTTTCTTTAAATTGATTTTATTTTAAAATTTCAATTACAATAACCTTAGTGACTTCTCTCGATAAAATTGAGATTAACATAATTTTGGTATTTGTCAAAAGTTAGTTACCAATCCTTGAGGACGATACTATTCTCATCACTTTACTATAAAATGTGATACTGTACACTTGTAATTTTGCACCGATCATACACCAAATGTGATTTTAATAACATGATATATTTTTTTTAAGCATACATTCTATTTTTCTTTGAGATTATTTTAATTCACAACAACTCTTCACTAATAATTACTATATTTTACTTATATATTTTACTTATATATTCACAACACCTCTTCACAAATTTAACGGTGATGCTATTTATATATATAATATCACAAGTTTTATGATATTTTTATAACTGTTTAATTTTTAAGTGATAATATTATAACAACTACCATAATTAAGTGGTAAAAAAATTATTTATCTTAATATGTTAAAATTTTTAATTTAAAATTATATGTTTTGATTTTTATTTTATCTTATATTTAAATAATTTTTATTATGAAATATAAGAAAATAAAATTAATTAAATATTAATTGTAATAATTTTTTCTTAATGAAACTATTTTCATTTGCCTTCTATGAATAATAACCTAGTTATTAAATATGATTTTATTTCTGATCTTTAAATAAAAATATATATATTTATTTTATAAAATTAACTTTTTTCCTAAACGTTAAAAATGAAACTCTATATATTAAGAAAAATTATGTCATATAATTCAACCATTTATTTATAAGAAAATTGCATACAATAAATTAACTATTATTATAAATATGTATTATTTTATTAAAACTATTATATCATAAGTATTGTAAAATAAATCTAAATAGTTTATATAATTTGTCTTGAAACGCAGCCCATTTTGATTATATTATAGTTTTATCAGTTCAATTTAATACAATATACTATATTTTTCATGTCCTGTACATCGCATTAATTAAACATGCCGATATTGGTTAATTAGGGTTTATGTTTCTCCAACTAATGATAGATTTCCAACTAAGGATATATTAAATTTTTAAGTTGAAATCCCGGTTAGTCAGCCACCAAAATAAACATGTGGTGTTTTGTCGTAGGAGTGATTTATGTTATATAACGAATCTCGTTAAATTTATGGTATTTTTTATTTTTTTTGTTTGAATATTTTTATTTTAAGATTTATTTTAGTTTATTTTAACATAATATTTTTAATAGTATTATTTTATCGGATTAGTTTAAATTATATTAATTTAAATCATAAGTAAAATAATAACTACTTAAACTTAAAACACAGTTAATTATGTTTAAATAAAATCAGCTTAACTTTAGATAATTTATGGTTTATGACTTGATAAGAGGCTTAGTTAATATTTTAAATGAAATTGATATTGTTAATTATTATTTTAAAAGTAATGCTTAACATAAATAAATTTTTAAACAATTGTATTCTCAATAATTATTATTTTACACATAAAAAATAATTAAAATTATATAAGTTATTTATTTTAAGATAAATTTCACATGTAATATATAATTAATATGGATGTAAATATGTATTTAAATTTAAGTAAATTTAGTATTAGACTGGGGAAGAAAGCTAGCTACAAAGTAATTAAAACATAAATAAATACCTTAACACCAAGGTCGAAAATCCAACCCATGAGAATTCCAAGAGGGAGACCAATGAGGTAGTAGCAGCCAAGATTGATATACGCTACCCATGCCTGCCAACCAGACCCAACAGCTACCCCTGTAATTTCAATTAGCTTACAGTTAATTAAGACTATGTTTGATAATATTTTAATTTATTAGTCTTATAACAAAATTTTTGTTTCTAAATTCTTTACACGAAAAAATGTAAAATCTTTTTATAATCAATTTTTAATTTTAATTTATTAGTCTTATAACAAAATTTTTGTTTCTAAATTCTTTACACGAAAAAATGTAAAATCTTTTTATAATCAATTTTTAATTTTAATTTTGAAAAATATTTATGCCATATAAATGTTAAAGAAACCCTTTTGTAAAAAAAGAAAAAAAGAATTAATTACATTTTAGATCAACAATGTATAAAGTTAGTTGTAAATATGTCCAAAACTTTTATTTACTGTAATTATATTCATAACGTATAAATAATGTATAAGTAATGATAAAAAAAATTATTATTCAATGCCCAAAGTTAGATATATTTTTATCATTACACATATATTGTGTTCATAATTACAATTTTAAACATGTCCAGTGTTAGAAATATTTTTATCATTATTCATCGTTGTAGATATAATTGTAATTAAATAAATGTTTTGGACATATTTACAACTAACTCATATGACTTACATGATATATATCTTCACGAAAACATGAAAAAAGATGTTTTAATGAAAAATATTGAAAATAATGGAAAAGCCAAAATATATACTAAGTAGTAAAGCAAGATACACAATTTAGGGGGAAAACGGGAAAAAATCAAAAGTACCCCTAAGGTTTAAAGAATCTTCAGAAATATCCTTCAGGTTTTAAAAAATTTATAAATATCCTTGAAAACATAACGAAAGTTAAAATTAACACTCATCAAAAATACCTCTAAGGTTATAAAAAAAGTATGAAAGAGGAAAAAATAAACCAAGAAATATTAGATATAGAAACAGAAAACATTTCAGGATGTTTTTCTCAGGAAATGGTAATAAGTAAAAAGAAATTTGAAGAATTCAAAAAGCAAAATTAATTCTTAAAGAAGGAGATGGATTTAAAGACCCATCATTTTTATTAAGAAAAATATTTCCTAGAAAAAATATAATCTATTATGGTATAAGTAACAAGGAAATGAGTATTAAAATTACAGATGTAAAAACAAGATATAATATACCATTAATTGATAAAGAAATCATATTAAACAAATTATCAAAAATTCTTCGAAAGGATAAAGAAAAAATTGGATACATCCATTTAGGAGGAATCCAAATATTAATAAAAGCTCATTTTAGAGAAGGAATAGATACACCAATAAAAATAGCTTTATTTAACAACAGAATAGTAAATAGACAAGATGCTTTATTAGGAATGATCCATGAAAATTTAGGATATCAAAAACTAAAGTTTATAGCATATCCTAGATTTGCTATAAATATACAAGATAAAAATATAAACCAAGTATTAAGTCTAGCTTATGAATTTGAAAGAGGAGATTTAATGAAAGAAGGAAATCATCCATTTTCAATACACTATCTAGTGGCATATTCTTTAACAAATAGTCATAATAGTTCAATATATGGACAAAATAATTTATAGAAATAGATAAAACTTTTAAAGAATTTAGACAAATAATAAAACCAGAAATACTAACAGACTTTGAAATACCAGAAGAATGGAAATTAGATATTAAAGAAAAACTCTTAATAACAGGAAGAAATAGTAATAGCATACCAAGATTTACTTTTATAGATCATGAAGAAGAAACTTCAAATCAACAAGAAGTTAAAAAATTAGAAAATGAAGTTAAAATAATGAAAGCATTAGTTCATGATTGCATATTAGGGAAAAATCATGTTTAAAGATAAAATAAAAAATATGCATTTAGAAATAAATGGAAGCCTAATAGGTGTGGTAAAAAATCAAGCAATATTATTTGAAACTATACAATTATTAACAGAAGAAATGGATCTAGTCCAGGAATCAAACACAAAATATTTACATGAAATAATATATATACAAAGAGAACTATTAAAGGAAATAAAGGAGTATGGTTATAATAAACTATAACAAAATATGCATAAAGAATTTTCAGAATTAAGGAAAGATGTATACAATCTAAAAATAGATTATAAATATGATCCCTTAGAAGGATTAAAAGAAGAACCACCAAGGAAATCAGATTCTTTGATTCCTAAAAATGAAAAAAGAAAAAATGAGGAACAATCTAAGAATAAAGAAATAATTCCAAATTAATGGAATATAGAAAGAAATTAGAAAAAGAATTTATGAACCCTGAGAATAGGGATATAGAAACATTGGTCAAATTATTGACATTAACCAATGAAGAAATAGAAGAACATTATATTGGAAAACTTTGTACTAACAAAGAAGAAAAAGATATGACAATAATCAGTGAAACTGATTCAGAACAAGAAAACATGACCCCAAAAGGTCATATGAAACCAATTTCATTACCAGTCCCTTACTAAGAAGAAACATCTGACCCACATAGGGAGGAAAGAAGTAGACAAAGATCAGAACAACCTGATACTACATATAGAAGAAGACAACCACCTAAAATGGAGGAAGGGTTGCATTGGGGAACTAGAGGTAGTATTCCACCAGAGTTCAAACTCCATGATAATTATAAATCTGAACTTCTAAATTTAGATTGTATAAGAGACAAAAAAAAAGCTTTAGATGAATGGTCTAGTGGAATGAGCGTTCTCATACAAACTTCTCCAACTACCCAAACAAATCCTTCAACTTGTAGAGTGCTTATAACACATAAAATGACAGGAAATGTAAAAGTTTGGTTTTCAAACTTAACAGATCAACAACATTTATTAATGCAAGGAAATGCTTCCACAGGAAGAGAATACTTAGATACAGTAATAAATGAAATATACAAAGAATTTATTGGGAAAGATAAAGGAAAGACTATCACTGAATCCAGTGAAAATGAAATCAATGAAGCTAAATGACATCTAACAAATATGGAAATTTGTAACATGTGTTATATAGATTCTTTTATTTGTGAATATGAAATGTATTACCATAAATTACCACCCTCTATACAAACAATTTATAAAGAAATTTTTTTTCAAAAATTACCTGGAACATTATATAAAACTTTAACAGAAAATTGGGAACAAAGGAATAGAGAAACTATACCAGATACTTTAGGAGGAAGAATAAGAAGTCTTAGAGATTGGATCATTATAAAATGCCAAGAAAGAAAAGAATATAAACAAATAAGAGGAAATGATAAAATTTGTTGTGATATAAGAGATTTTAGAATGCCAGGAAAATATGGATGCAATATAAAATCTTATAAACAAAAATATAAAAAATATAAAAGATTTAAAAATATAAATTTAGAAAACAAAATTTCTAAAAATATAAAAAGAGATTCAATAAAGAAAACTACAAGAAAAGATATTTTAGAAGAAAGGTTTATAAACCTTCTGAAAAAAGGAATTATTTCCCTTCAGGAAAGAAAAAATGCAGATGTTGGATCTGTAATAAGGAAGGACATTATGCAAATGAATGTCCAAGCAGACTTCAACATAAAAAAGAGTTTAAAAAGGAATTTCCACAGAAAGCAAAGATCTTAGAAGAAGCCTTCAAAATGGAATTAGAACCAATTGAGGAATCTGATATAGATGATACTTACAGTATTTATCTATTAGAAGAAACTGAAAAAGAAATAACTAACTCAGAATATGAACATTCAGATCATGAATATTCTTCATCAGAAAATGAATGATTTGTATAATAATACAAATCTAAATAGTACTTACATTAAAGTAGGACTAAAATTTAAAGGTTATAACACTTATCATTTACATGCATATATAGATACATGAGCTAGTATGTGTGTAGCCAATAGATATGTATTTCCAGAAGACAACTGGAAATAAGTACCTAAATATTTGATTGTAAGAATTGCTAATAATACCACAATAAAACTCAATCAAGTATTAAAAGATACTGATATAATAATAGGAGGATAAAACTTTCATATTCCTACTATATATCAACAAGAAACAGGTGTAGACTTGTTAATAGGAAATAATTTCTTAAATTTATATCAACCTTTCACACAACATTCTGACAAAATAAGTCTTACAACTTTAGAAGGAGATACAATATATGTCTCTAAAGTAAGAAAAACTCTAACTGTCTCAAACCCAACTTTTATGCAACAACATAAAAAGCGAAAACGTGGTGAGATAGAAGACCAACAAAAACAAAAACCTTGTCTAGAAAATATTTCGTTAGACATAGAAGAAAAAAAACTCTTTTCTCAATGAAATACAGGAAGATAAAGCCTTAACAGGTATTAGAAGACTATTAAAAACAGTCAGTTCAGAAAATCCTTTGGATCCAAAAATAAATAAATCTAAAACAAATGTCAATATAAAATTAAGAGATCCTAATAAAGTCGTAAGAGTAAAACCAATGATTTATACTCCAGAAGACAGGATTGAATTTGGAAAACAAATTGAAGAACTTTTGGAATTAAAAGTCATAATACCAAGTAATTCACCTCACTCTAGTCCAGCATTTTTAGTTGAAAAAGAAGCTGAGAAAAGAAGAGGGAAAAAGAGAATGGTAATAAACTTCAAAGCATTAAATAAAGAGACCATTGATGATGGATACTTCATTCCAAAAAAGGAAGAACTACTATCATTAATAAAAGGAAAGAAATACTTCTCAAGTTTCGATTGCAAAAGTGGATATTGGCAAATAAGATTAGATGAAGAATCCCAAAAATTAACAGCATTCAGTTGCCTTCAAGGACAATTCCAATGGACGGTAATACCATTTGGATTAAAACAAGCTCCATGTATTTTTCAAAGATATATGCATAATATTTTTAAGAAATTACAAGATATTTTTTTTGTTTACATAGATGATATTTTGGTTTTCAGTAATGAATTAAATAAACATTATTTGAATATTATCAATATATTACAAGAATGTAGAAAAGAAGGCATTGTACTTTCTGAAAAGAAAGCAGTATTTGCTTAACAAAAAATCAAATACTTAGGATTGGAGATTGAAGATGGGAAACATAATCTACAACCTCATATACTAAATAATATTCAAGGTTTTCCTAGTGAATTAAAAGATAAAAACCAATTACAAAGATTTTTAGGATGTCTAACATATGCAGAAGCCTATATCAAGAAACTTGCAAAAATAAGAAAACCATTACAAGCAAAATTGAAAAAAGATCATGTCTAGAAATGGACAGAAGAAGATACTCTATATATGGATAGAGTAAAAGCAAAAGTAAAAAATTTACCAACTTTATACCATCCAGGACCAGATGATAAAATGATAATTGAAACAGATGTTTCACAAGAATATTGGGGAGCAGTCCTTAAAGCAAAAGTGGATGACAAAGATGAATATCTTTGTAGATACACATCAGGGTCTTTTCAAGGGCCAGAATTAAATTATCATAGTAATGAAAAAGAATACTTAGCTGTTAAAAAGCTATTAAGAAATTTGCAATATATGTCATAAGTTCTAGATTCATTATTAGAACAGATAACAAGAATTTTGGTTATTTTTTAAGAACTAATATTGTAGGAGATTATAAACAAGGAAGACTAATTAGATGGCAACAATGGTTCAACCATTACAATTTTGATGTTGAACATCTTCCAGGACATAAAAATAGCTTAGTTGATGCACTTACCAGAGAATTAGCACCTCTAACTATTTTTATGATTGCAGGAATGGAACATCTTGATATTAAGATCAAGATAAAAGAAAAGGAGATAAAAATCCTACAGGAATAACTCGAGTTGCTATATCTCGAGAAATCTCTTATGGAGACAGGAATAAAACATGAAGAACTTAATTGTTCAAAACAGCCTCTAGAGAGCAGAACCTCAAATGAGGAATCTCTGTTAAAAAAGGAAGAACCTAACAGTTCACAAAAAACTTCAAAACCCAATTGGGCAGATGAAGCAGAAAAAGAATAACAGAAAAAAGTTTATGTGGTCTATAATGGCCCAAAACTAGGAATTTATAACAACTGGGCAGAAGCTAGCAAATCTATTCTAGGAATTAGTGGAGTAACTCATAGAGCCTTTACCAACAGAATAGAAGCTGAAGGTAGTTATGCCAACTACAAAACACCAAAACTAATAACTCCAGAGGAGATAGTAAGAAATTATTTTGTAGTACTACAACAACAACCAACAGCTCCAAGGAGATTGACAAATCTTGAAAAAATAGCAAGGCCTCCAATGCTATTTAGAGAAACATCTCCACCAGAAACATCAAAAATAACAAAACATTCAGTACTATTCAGGGAGACATCTCCTAAAACTACTCTAGTCATTGAAGATGAAAAAGACCAATACAGAAACCTCAACAAACTACAATGGTTAAGTCTCTATAATTTAGCCAGAAAATCTACCCAAGAACATATTGAAGATATGAAATTCTATACTATAGACAAGGAATTTCCTGCAGGTAGTAAATTCAATATATTGGAAGGAGCTGATCCAATTTTTGTGTACAAAGCATTTCATGCAGGATTAATAGAAAATATATATCCAGGAATTAATTTAAGTGAATTAAATTATTTCCTAGAAAATTTTAAAAGAGCAATTAAGAATTTCAGAAGAAAAATTAAAACATGTGATAAACCTATTTATCTTAGATTTTTTAGTTCATTAATGGACTGGAATGAGGAAGGAAGTATTAGTCCCTACCACTTCATCAAGATAGGGATTTCCAACACAAACAGAGAGGTTCCCAAACCAAGGGCACTTCTAGAAAAGGAATTTAACACTGAAGAACTCTGTGTATTAAGAGGACAAATACTAAGCCAAATTTATTATGAACTCAGAAAGATCGAAAATTCTACTAAGATTAAAGTAAATTATTCAACCAGTAAAGTTATCATCATTTCTCACAGTAGCATGCCTTTGTCAGAAGAAGATTGTGAAAAAATCACCAAATATGAAACCAATTTTAATTGCAACAACTTAGAAATTGGTCAAGAAACCAGGAAGGTATTTTGCTTCTATTCCAGAAAAGCCACCAAAGACCATAGGTGCATTCTCTGCATAAAAGATCGAGAAGATGAAGATGTGTCATCATCAACATCATCAAAGGAACAGTCGGCAGAAAATGACAAAGAAAAATAAGAAAAACAGTTGTCGGCAGAAGACTACAAAAGAAATAAAGATGTAGACCCACATCTTAGTCGGCAGCATATGCCAAGGAAAAAAGTAATGGTTATCCTTTAAAAAAGAAAATTAGATGAATTATTAAAGCAAGGGTAAAATAATAAATTTATTCTTGTAAACAGGGATTCCTTATTCTATAAAAGGAACCTTTATTATCATTTCAGGACACGGACGAACAGATAGAAATCCATAGCTCTCTACTCTGAAACACTCAAGTATAGAAAAACCTTTCTATCTAGAAATCTAGAATCCAATAATGAAATACCCAAGAATCCATGAAATGACTAAGCACCCATTTCAAGGTTCTTAGTTGGCCTTAAGTTGTAATAATTATTATATTTTGAATAAAATGGAGTTCTATTACTCTTCTCTAGTAAGTCAACTATTGGACATCATTCATGTACGGATGCAGAAAGCTCATCATTACCAAGAAGGTTGTGGGAAAATCAAAATTTTGAGCTTTGAGATGAAAATCTCAATTCCCAGGCTTAATGAGAACATCCGTTACTTGATCTTCAAAAAGAGTAAAACGAACATAAAAAAGATCATTGAAAATCAAATCACATAGGAAATATAAATTAATCTCCATATGCTTCATTCTAACACGTATAACTGAATTGGTTGTCAAATGCTTAGTACTTAAACTGTCTATAGACAAAATAGGTTTGTGAGCTAATTAAACACACAATTCCTTCAAAGCTGAACTAATCCATATCACCTCACAAGCAACTAGAACAAGAGCTCTATATTCAACCTCATCACTTGACCTTGAAACAACTTCTTGCTTAAAACACATCTAGAAAATGAGATTGTTACCAAAATGGATACAATAAGCTCTAGTACTCTTTTGATAATTTGATCCACTAGCTCAATTAGAGTCTAAAAACCTACGAGGCCAAGCATATTAATTTATGAAACTGTAAACCATAAGCACATGAACCCTTTAGATATATGAGTACTCTCTTTATAGATTTCCAATGGAAATCTGATGGTGAGTTAAAAAACTGATTTGAAGAGCAACAACTGTACTCATATAAAATGATGGATCTTCCAATGTATCCCATCATACTCTGCAAGAAAAGGCCATTTTTTCATTGGTGTTTTGCAAGGCTTTGAGTAATTGATAACTCTACAAAAGTAGAGTTATTTATCTACTTCTAAATCATAAAAAAACTTAATTTTTATTTAATTTTACAATATATGGAAAAAGATATCAAATGGATCCAAAATAGGCAAAAGTGAGGACAAATACAAAATTATAGAGTCGATCGATCGACCAGAAACTAGATCGATCAAACTTTTATAACTAGATCGATCAAGGGGTCATTTCTTGATCGATCGAGAGTAGGCTCGATTGATTGAGTGATGAGGATCAAAATGCGTCAATACAAAATTAAATCCTAAATTTCAATCTTTGCCCTTGGATCAAAGTAACACGAATCCTAATCTAATGAGAATCAATTTTAGTCTATTCAAAGCATCATAAGGAGGTCATAAATAAGACACAGAGAATACAAATCCTAGTAGTTGCCAAGAAGAGAAAAGAAGAGAAAATTTTCAATAGTAGATTAAAGGAAACACAATTTTGTGAATTATTCAAGAAAAGGCTAATGCTACAAATCAAGAGATTGAGTGTATCTCTTCTTCTTCTTCTTTCTTTATCAATTGCATTGTCTTTCTTTATGAAAAATCTGAGCTTTAATAACATAATTATGTCTACTTAATTTATTAATCTATGGGTCTTATAAACTCAATTTTTCTACATGTGATGATCTAATATTTTACCTCAATTATTATTATAATTTAATTATATTATTTAATCTGATTTTTATACTATTAATTGTTTGACCAACAATTGATTTATAGAGACAATTAAATAGATTTGAGATAATTAGTTAAGTGTTTATCTTGATTAAACAACATACATAGTTTCTAAGCAGATATGTATGATTCTTACATGTGTGATCTATAATTGATAAGCTTAATGAGTAGTATACAATCTAATTCATATGAGAGTGTGATTAAGTTAGTTACCATATAGTATGTAGTGTACTTAAGAGAGGAATGCATGCTATATTAGATTCAACTGATCATATAATTGATTATTGATTATATTGGGAGATTTTAGTGATTCACATGTTAAGAAATTGGAAGATTAAAGATTCTTAGATCATTTTTCATATATTTTCGTAGTTGTTGAGTCTTGTGATTTATAATTAGTTATCATTTAGTTTTGAATTTTTATAATTTTCTATTGTTTAAATAATATTCATAATAATTATATTGATACTCAGTTATAAGTTACACAAATCCTTATGGGATCGATATCTATATTTATGTTCATTATATTACTAGTACGACTCATATACTTGCGGATTACATTGTGTTTATTAGGAATCAAGACCAACTTTAGTTATCAACTAAGTAATATACTTATGTTGACTTAGATGTAAGCTTATAGAAGTTCTTTTAACCTCAATTCCAAGAAAAAAGTGCATGTCTCCTAAGTTCTTTAGAGAGAACTTGTCATTCAATAGTTTTATGAAAATAACAATATAAGCTTTATCACTCCTAGTAATAATAATATCAGCAACAAAAACCAAGACTATGATTTTGCAACCACCCTCGAAATTGAAAAATAGTAAGGTGTTTGCCTTTGAGGTTATGAAACCCAAATCAAGAAGGTTTGAACTTAGTTTTTGATACCAAGCTCTATAGACATGTTTAAGACCATATGTACATTTTTATCAACAAAGCCTTGAGGTTGATGCATAAAGATAGTTTCTTTGAGCTTTCCATTAAGGAAAGAATTAGTCACCTACAATTGCTTCAAATCCCAACCCTTAGCGAAAGCCAAAGATAACACCAACTTGATTGTTTGAAGTTTAATGATTGGTGAGAAGCTTTCACAAAAATAAATTCATAGAAACCATGATTATCCTTGCTTTATATTTATCAAGCTTTCCATTGCATTTTAGTTGAGTTGTAAACAACCATTTACAAGAATTGATATCACTCTCAGTTGGAAAATGAACTAGTTCCCAAGTGTCATTGTCTAATAAATCTTGAAATTCTTTCTTCATATCCACTTCCCATTCAGCTCTTATTTGGGATTGGCATAACAAGATTGTTACGAGAGTATGACTTTCTTGGTGGGTCTAACGAGAGTAAGAAATATATATGGCTTTAAGGAACAAGCTTGAGACTTAGTTACTATAGGAAATGTGTGTAGGCTTTGTAGAGGATGACTTATGTGTAGACTAAGAAGCAACACTTGAAGAGCCAAATTGGGGGTCAGGAAAAATATTTGGCATATGATTGAATATCATCAAACAAAGAATGTGACAACATAGGAGACTGGACAACAACATTGGGAGAAGGAAACATCGTGTCAAAATGTGTCTCAGAATCAGTGTTCAAGGAATTACTAGGAGAGGTTGAGATTGACATATATGTTTCATGAGAAGTAGATAGGAGACTATTATTAGTACAAGAATTAAACATTGGTGGAAGAAAAGGCACTCTAAAGGAACCTAGACTCATCAAACACTATATGACGACTTGTGTAGAGTCTATTTGCTTCTTTGCCAAGACAATGATACCCTCTATATTAAGGACCATATACCAAAAATATATAAGTAGTTGACCATGGTTTAAGTTTGTGCTTATTGTAAGCATAACGACAAGGAAAAAAATTGATCTAAAGGATCTAAGATAAGAAAAATCAATTAACTTTTATAAAGCAAGGTGTAAGGTATACCGTCCTTAACATCCTTGAAGGTAATCCATTTAAGACATAAATGGTTGTTCTAAAAGCATAAATGCACATTTTCAGAGGCACACTAGATTGAATAAGTAAGGATAGGCCACGTTCTACAACTCTCTTATTTATTGACTCCACAACACCATTTTGTTTAGAAATGTGGGGCAATTAACATGATGTTATAAACTATGGAACCCCGCTTAGTAAGGTAATGAAAATTTCTTACCGTTATCAGATTGGACAACTTGTATTTTAGTTTGAAATTTATTTTAACTATGCTGAAGAAGCTAAGAAACACATTTTGTGTCTTATCTTTGGATTTGAGAAAATAAATCCACAAATAGCGGCTTGAATGATCAACTATCAATAAGAAGTAACTTGCACCAATGTTAGATACAACTAGTGAAGTCCACAAGTCTACATATAGTAAAGCAAAATGAGTAGTACAAGGAATGTGTTTGTGTGTGAAAGCCAATTTGTGTGATTTATCCACACATAATAAGTAAAATAAACAATATCACTAGAAAGCTTATCACATTTTAGCAAAGGTTTTTGTACAAGTATATTAAACACCTCCATAGATGGGTGTGCTAACTTATGATGCCACACATGTGGTTTTATTACGGTAAAAGTAAAAGCATAATCACATAATGAAGAAGTAGTAGTATGAACACTAAAAGAGACAAAAATAAACTTGATTTGACCTTACGATGAGTAAAGCCCTCTCTTAGATTTCTCTCTGGCCATAGTTGCTTTACTCAAAGAATTCTTAATGAACACATAGTATGAGTGAAACTCAACAAACACATTTTTATCCAAACAAAGTTTTTGAACTAACAAAAGATTGTGAGAGACATTAGGAGTGTGCAATAGCTGATTAAGAGTTAAAACAAACACATAATTATTAGGCTTAAGAGGTGAGGTGCCAAAGGAAATGATAGGTAAGGAAGATCCATGCCTACAGTAACAAAAACAAGTCAAAGAAATAAAATCCTTGTATCAACAATATTTTTAGCATCATAGGTGAAATGGTTAATGACAATATAGTGTAACAGCCAAGATACATTAACTGAATTAGCTTTAGTAGTAGGCTTGTTAGATCCATCAACTAGGTGTGCCGATGGTCCAGAATGAGAATGATCAATTTTTCCTTGAAGAATGTCACACGATTTGAAGCATTTGTTAGCAAGATGATCAGCTCTACCACAAAATTGGCACTCTACTCAAACAACTTTACCTCTACCTCCACTTCCATTATTCTTCTTGTTTTTGTACTATATGTTTCCATCATTATCCTTCTTAAGATGATAATTGTTACTATGATGCAGAAAGTCTCGTATGTTTAAAGGAAGAAGAATATCCACCACCCAAATAGAAAGATTTTGACACAGCAAGTGCCTTAGGATCATTCTTGCAGGTAAGGCCAGCAAATTTGGCACGATTAACTTAAATAAGGCAATTCACATCTTGTGAACTTTTTTACTTTAGTCTCTTTTTCATAAGTCAATAATTGACTATGAAATTCATCAAAGGAAATTGAATCAAACCTTATAGTGAAATAAGACACAAAGGAGTTATAGTATGATTCAAGGCCACCTATGGCATACAAGATCAGATCACAATCTGTATAGCCTCTCTAATGGCTACAAGTTGATCTGTAATAGTTTTGAGATTCATCACAAATTGATTAGCTGAGAGATCATTATTTGATGTAGTTTGAAGTTGTAAATGAAGATCCACAATAAGAGCATGTGAGGAAACTAATTTTGTTCACTTCTTCAATTTTCAAATATTTGAGTAACATCTAATTTTGTTGTTCACCTTTTCAATTTTCATTGCCTCACAATTGATACATATCTATGGAGATTTTACATAGACTTGTAACCAGGGCAGAGCCAAAATTTATTTTCTAGAGAGAGGGAGTTAAAAAGTAAAATTTTTAAAGCAAATAAAATAAATTCTTAGTTATTTTAAATTTATTGCTTGTTAAATCTTTTTATTGTACTATTGATGAATATTTAAGTGATATAAATTTGAGACTGTTAATGACAAATCTATGCGCATAAACATACAAGTGTTTATTTATGAAAATGAAACAAATTTAAATTTTATATTAAGGATCTAAGTTTTGTGTACATATAATATCTAATTGTTAATAATTATTAATTAACAAGTCGTTTCATAAGGTAAAAAAGAGAACAATAAAAAAAGACTTTTAAAATTATCTAAATATAATAAATAGTTGAAATTGTGCTTTGTTATGAACTATTTCCTAATATATAAAATTATATGTTATAAACGAGAAATACAAATTTAACCTTATATTGATTGTTAAAATTTAAATAGTATAATAACGTAAGATCGATGTTTTCAAAACTACGAAACATTATATGAGTTGTTTAATTTTAATTTATTGTATATATTAACAATTTAATTGCAAGTCTAAGGGTCAAATGTATTATTTTATCAGTAAAAATGTTAAAAATCCTATACTATAGTGCCGTACCTCACCCAGTTCAGGCTTTAACTCTACACCCACTTGTAATATGTTACCAGTGTATGGAAATTCTACTAATTCTGCACATGGATTTCACTTCCAATTTCTATTTGAGTATGTGAAAATTTTATATATACTCTACTAGATCTACATTAAAAAATTTAATTTAATTTTCTTAATTAACCAGTATTTCTATATGAAATATGATAATATTGGAACCAAATGGAGGTGCATGATTTCTAACAAACAAATAAAATAATGAGAACCTGACAAAACGGGTTGAACACTGTTGAGCAACATAGTGACAGCCAAGAGGTAAGAAATTTGATCAACTTCTTGGAGGACTTGAGTGACGGTAGTGAACAAGAAAGCAAACTTATCATGGAGAATGATTATGAGTATGCAGAAGAAGATGCCTATCAATGTTGATTGTACCACTGCCACCTTTGTTGCAAATTTTGCTCCCTTTCCATTTCCACCTCCCAGCTCATTTGCTACTCTTACTCTGTTACAATTTTATAGGACAGTACAACACGGTTTGTTAGTTTTTTTTTTTTTTTTTTCCTTCAAATAATAAATTTTAATTATGTTAGTGAAAATACAAATTAAATTTAAGTGTTGGATATTATATCTTACAATAAAATTGTGAATTAGTTGAGTTAGTTTCTACGAGTTATTTAGTTAAGGTTCATGTAAAATGATTTGTACACGAGATAATTTGTTTATATTTTAAAATAAAAAAATATATATATAATTTTTTTTAAGAACAAAAATGTTAATATAAATATTATTTTTATATTTTTAAATATTTTTTCATAATGATATTATATTAATTATTTTTTAACATAAATATTTTATTAAATAAGATCGCAAGTTATTTAGGAATCCAATAACTAGTTCATTTATGGTTATGAGCTAGATGAGATAGACTTTTTTAACTTATTAACTTGGTCAATCACTTTAAATAAATTAAGCTTAGATTTTTCATCTCATCAATATATTAATTTGATCAATCTTAAATTAACATAATTATACTGAGTAAACCCTTCACGTGAGAATTAGATCAACTTAACATTAATGAGTAATATAATTTGAGAAAAGTAACAAACTAAACCTAAAAAATTTATATCAATAAAAAAAAAATAACACTTATCACTGATTGACACTCTAATTTAAAATAATAATGTTATTTATGTTGTTTTTGAGTTTTAATTGTATTATTTATGTAAGTTTAAAAAAATTGATTGTGCGAAATTGAAGGTGAAGTTAGGTTTTTGTTTTTGTTTTTTTTAGAATGACGCAAATGGTCTTATAGTTTTAGACAAATAGACACTTTGATATCGTAGTTATATAATAAAATATTTTAATCATATAATTTTGAAAAAAAAAATATTACACTTCAGTTCTAAAAATGATGCTCATATGTTGTTATTTTTGGTTTGAACTGTATAAATAAAATCCATGTTTTTTAAAATTATTGGGCTAAAATACTCTAATTTAAGGAAAAAAATATTAAAAAAATATTTCATAAAAATTATGAGACCTTCGAAACTTGTGTATTGTGTAACTATGGTTGGACTCTAAGGTGACGTTTGGTTCGTGAAATGGAATCGAAATCAGAATCCAAATTGGAATGAAATGGAATGAAAAGGAAACAATTTTGTTTGGTTTGATTACTAGAATCAAGTTGGGAATCAGGATTACAGTGTTTGGTTTGCCACTGGAATGGAATGAAAAAAACTATAAATGACCTTAATACCCCTATATGCTGTAAAGTTCAAATAATTTCATTTAATTATTATTTTTTCGTCAAACAAAATACATTATTGAAATCATTATTTTTCTACATATCATATCTTGAGATAAAAATTAAGAATTAACTTATATAATAGAGTTGATTTTTTGAGGTAAACGTAAAATCTCAAAAATAATAAATCTTTTTCTTGTACGAAGAAAAATCATTTCCAAAGATTTCGTATAAATTTATACATAATTTTTAGAAAGAAACTTTTGATATAAATTAAAAATAAAATAATAAAAATAATTATTAAAAATTAAATAATTAAAATATTATGATAATTTAGATATTGTTAATTTTTAATTCTTTAATTTCTTATAATTATCCTTATTACTTTATTCTTGATTCACATAATTTATTATTAGGATTTTAATATTTAAAATAATTATCTATATATCGAATCAATGATTGTAAGTTAAAGTCAGACTAAATGAATATAAATTTAATGTTACTTCTCTTGTTATATTCGCTCCTCTCAATCTCTTATCTTTGTTGTTTATTTTTGTACTTTTTAAATCTCAATTCTTTAATTCTTAAATTCCTAGCCTTAATTCCTTCACTTTTATATCTCAATTCTTTAATTCATAATCCTAATTTCTTGATTTATTCTCTTTATCCGAATCTATTTCTTCATTGTTTCACATCTGGTATAAAAGCAGGTTTAAAAAATGAAAATTATCCTAACCTTTCTTCCCATTTTTCTATATTTCCAAACTCATTTCCTTCTCACCCAGTTTATCTATCCAGTTATTAATATGATTTTATCAATAACAAAAAAAAATGGTTATTAATATGATTTTCTCAATAGCAAAAAAAAAAAAAAAGGAAGAAGAAAATTGAAAGAAAAAATCATCTGAAGTCCCAACAAAAAAAGCACCAGTTTGAAAAAGAGAAAATTAAAGTAGAAACCGAGACACCCAACAACCACCCTTCCACCCAAAAAACTGTCCACCGTCATCGTAGCACTACATCGAAGCCAAGATGTAGTCACCAGTCAGCGCCACCAACTTCGTGCAGATTCGAACCCTTGCTGCCACCTTGCCGTGGACTTTCAAGCCGCAAACTTGTCTACCGCTGTCGCAGTAAAAAATCGTTATCAACTTTTCCGTTGCCTAAGCCTCCACCTGAAGCCATTGCTCACCGCCAGACGTATTGGAATCGCCAAAACTAATGCTAGTCATTTTGTTTAGAAATACAAAACCAAATAGCCAGGTCTGGTCGAACCAGTTTGGTTCATCATCATATTTTTCCGATATAGTCACTTTACTCTAGTTTTGACCGGTCAAACTGATTTCTCGATTTTGGTGGCTCTACTCTCACTTGGTTAGGTTTATAACCTTATTAAATTTTGTGCTTAGTTACTGATATCATACTAGAAATATTAATTGTATGAACATATGCATCGGTTCCCGAGTTCGGTCCAACCTACACGTCGAGTTATCAGTCGAATCAATCTAGAAAGTTTGCATCTACACAATACTAGTAGGATGAACCTGCTTATACAAAATAACTTTCGGTATGAGAAGATCGAACATTAGTCCGAGTCATACAGTATTTGACTTCAAGTTTAAAATTTGTTTATCTTTACTGTATAACTCGTGTAATTTTTATATAATCGTGTATTACTTTATATATAGATAGATTTTATAAGAGATCAAATATTTTATAAAAAAAATTATTATTTTTTAATTTCTCTCTCTGTACAAATTTAATCATCCTAACATGAATAGATTTGCATTAATCTTAAAAAAATCTCTCTTTCGACCAAAAAAAAGGAAAAAAATAAACATTACATTTTCATAGAGTCATCCCACAATTTTTGTAATCGTTGTTATTATAAAGTGATTTTTGGTTGGAGGGAATGGAAAAGAATCGGAATTGATTTTTTTTATTTTGTGTGTTTGGTTGGATGGAATAGGGAGATAAAATAAAATCGATTACTAAAAGAGAAGGAATCACAATTCCTTCTACCCCTTTAGGAATCATGATTTCATTCTCATCTAAATTTTTTTTTTCAATTTTACCCTCATCCTAAATATAACCTTAAACTTAAACCCAAAACCCAAAACCCAAAACCCAAATCCCAAAACCCAAAACCCAAAACCCAAAACCCAAATCCCAAAACCCAAAACCCAAAACCCAAAACCCAAATCCCAAAACCCAAAACCCAAAACCCAAATGCCAAAACCCAAAACCTTAAATCCTAAATACAAAAACCCAAAACCCTAAATCCGAATGCTAAAACCCTAAACCCTAAATCCCAAAACCCTAAACCTCAAATCTCAAATCCCAAATCCCTAAACCCTAAACCCAAAATCCCAAATCCCTAAACCCTAAAACCTAAATCTCAAAACCCTAAACCCTAAACCCTAAACCCTAAAACCTAATTCCTAAAACCCTAAACCTTAAACCCTAAACCCTAAACCCTAAAACCTAAATCTCAAAACCCTAAATCCTAAACCCTAAACCCATAAACCTCAAATCCCTAAACCCTAAACCCTAAATCCAAAATCCCAAATTCTAAAACCCTAAACCCTTTTTAGAAAAATAATATTTTTATCCCTAAACCTTAACCCACAAATATAACCCTAAACCCTAAACCCCAAATCCTAAATCCCTAAACCCCAAATCCTAAATCCCTAAACCCTAAATCTCAAAACCTAAACCTCAAAACCCTAAACCCTATTTAGAAAAATAATAATTTTAATAGTATATTTCTTTTTAATTAAGTAATAATTATTTAGAAAAATAATGATTTCAATAATGTATTTTTGTCTAACGACAAAATAGTAATTAAATGATATTATTTGAACTTTATTGAATGTAGGGGTATTAAGGTAATTTATAGCTTTTTTCATTCTATTTCAGTGGCAAACCAAATATTGTAATCCTGATTCCGAGCTTGATTCCAATGGTCAAACCAAACAACATTGTTTCCTTTCCATTTCATTCCATTCTGATTCCGATTCTAATTCCATTCCACGAACTAAACGCCACCTAATAGTTAACCTTAATATAATTATGTTTCCTCCTATCTTTATTATCCAACTAAGCCAAGCCTAAACAAATTCAACATGAATAGGTCACCTTTTACAATTTTAGAGCTCATATTATGAAAGGTTAAATAAATAAGACCAACATTCTTTGGACCAAGTATATGATTCATTATGGCTAAATCATTTGCATCTAACTTAAAAAAAATTTAAAATGAGAAAATGAAGTTAGAAGAAAAAATTGATAAGTTAAATACGAAAATAAAACAATTACTAAAATCATATCCTACTTTTTCATCTAAAACAATTGCATAAATTAACAAATAACCTTCTAGACAAATTACTCCTCCTTTAAGAGCAAGTTTCCTTGGCTCTCCCCACATCATCCCATCTAGAAACACAACACCACCCACTCATCCAATCAAAATAATCATGTGTCTAAGTTGAACCAAAACCACTTGATAAGTTCCTGCTTGTTATCACCTTTGAAAAAGTTCCTACTTGTAGTCACCTTTGAAAAACTTGTTAGAGGTTTTTTTTTACCTAAACCCTAACCATATATTGGTGAGCCTTTTGCCAATACATTTGTTAATTCTAATGCATATTTGTTAAAAAAAATTAATAATATAATTATGCATGCAAATTTTAAGTTGAATGTTCACTTCCTAATTGGGTTATGCAATTTGCTTCTTTTTTGTTGTTGAAACTTTTGTAAGATGTATTCTGGTTATGACAATAATTGTTGTTCCTTATGCTACAACCATTGAGATAGAAGTTATTCTTGAAATTTTTCTTATTGCTTTATTGTTCTTCTAATGTTAGGTATGTCACTCGTAGCAATTTGACTTTTTTTTTCTAGTGTTAGGTATATTACGTGTAGAGAGGTACGTAACCCTAGTGACCTGGATCACCTTGTTTATATAAAGCACATTGTAAAGAGCACTTTTTGTGTGGAAACTTGATACTAATGAACAACAGATCATTTGAGTTCCTTTGGAGCATTACCTTCATCTACCGACCTAGCCATGTGGACACTAGAGTAAAGCAACATGGTGGTATTACATGCTTTTACCCAATATTTGTATGATGGATGCATAACTTGAGCGACTTGATTGTTGGGATAGTGACTTGATTGCTAGAACAACAACCTAAATTTGGTAAACTGATTATTGCTATAAAATGTAATGTTTATGTTAGAAATGAAACCTTGAACAAAGTACCTATTAATGTAACGTTGACACCTTAATCTTATATACCTATACATATCTCATTGATAAGATGAATAAAGGATCTGAGTATTATCTACTCTTTAACATTTCACTATAATCCCTAACATACTAGCACTTTTCCAAAAAAAATTGGTGCTCATTGGGGAGCCTTCAATCTTTCTAGTTCATAGTTCACATTTGAGAATTTACATTTTACAACCCTGGAGAAACAACCCATAACGTAGGGAAATTCACTCCATTCGTTATGGAAAGCCCACAACCTCATCCCGAAAAAATGAATAGCCTTCCTCACCCAATCCAAGAATTCAACCTTAATGATTAGTTACATCACCTGTCACCAAATGGTACGCTGCATCATGGTCTGGATATGCTTATGCAATACTTCTAATCAGTGATAGCATGCAAGTTGTATCCTGTAATGACATGACCAAGCCAACTAGGATGGTTCCACTAACCACTAGTTCTGCTAGCTATAATTAAAGCACATCCAGTGAAAAAGATGCTAGGTTAGAGAGTCTCCAAAAATAAATGGTGGAACTACAACAAATGTTCATTATGTCTCAAAATGATAATAAGAAACTTAGATCAAGGTTGGTACATAATAATTATTCAGAAGCTGAAAATTCATTCCTTACTACTAGTTCATCGGTAAGGGTAAGCCAGCCACCAAGATCGAAGCATACCTCACAAGATCCCTACTAGTGTCGGGCTGGTGTAACTGAGGAATAGTGTATACTTGCAAATTCAATGCTCAACCCTGCTCCAACACTCATACACACATGACCTAGCCCACTTACCAACATCCGACACAAAATACAACACAACAATTCTTAAGACATACAACTTTGGGAAACACTACAATCGAGGGGTCTCAAGTACTACTTGGTCATCCAAATAGTACCGTTGATGAAAAATTTAAAGATATGGACTAGAAAATGGAAGCAAGGGTGAATGGTTGACTTAAAGGTTAGGGAAACCTATGGCCCTGGTGCGATATCAAAATAATGTATAACCAATTACCAGCATCACCCTTTTTGGATGACATCGAGTTAACGATACCACTCCTTAAGTTTTATGCCCCAAAATGTTCTTCCTATAGAGGGAAAAAAGAACCTATGGCCTATGTTATTCACTTTAAGATGGCCATGGCTATTATAGGCATTCCGGAGAACAAAAAATGCCATGTATTGTAAGTTATTCACTGCCACTTTTCAAGAGACGACACAGCATTGATATATTGAATTACCTCCCAAGAGTGTAAAAAGTTTTGACGTATGGGTAAAAGTTTTTGTCACTATTACGTATGCAATAAGCCATTAAGAAAAAGAGTCACACCATTTATTTTCAATTATCCAAGAGGATAGTGAGACCATTGAAACTTATTTGAAAAGGTTTAAAATGGAAAAGATGAAAATTTCACAATTTCCAAACTCTATTTCCATTGTGGCTTTCCATAAAGGCATCAAACGTGACACTGGCCTATTCATCAAATTAATTAAGATCACTTTATGATCCCTGGATATGGCCTACGAAGAGATGAAGTATACCAAGGGATTATCAAGTAGAACTATAGACGAAGCCTATCCCATCCAAAAGGGAAGAAGATAGGAAGCTTTATAGGGATGCCCAAGAGGAGGCCAAGGATAAGGAAGAATGTTGTCTCCTTTCAGAGGTCCCTCATTGTTTGTCTCATTGGTTGAGACGGTACAACACATGGCACTTATCAATCATATAAACTGGACCAACTTATAAAAGCTTTACTTAGGAACCCTAACAAGTATTGCACATTTCATAAAGACATAGGTCATTGGACAAGGGATCACCGACACCTCAAATGAGGAATTAAATGTCTATTGTTGGAAGAAAATTTGGGTGATTTGGTTAATAGGAATAGAGATTTACGAGGAGGGAACAAAAAAGTGAATCATCCCCCTAATCGAAGAGAGTTTTTTCCTTCAAACCCTATTCTCTGATACAATAATAAACCAAGTCAACCTTCCCAAGGTGATGTGTGCATAATTCACACCATACATGGTGGACCGACTATATCAAATTATTCTAGTAATTCAAGAAAGAGGTATGCACGGGAATAAAGGGCACACATAGACTCTTCTCCAGTTTGAAGCATGAATGACCTTTTCATCCTACCATAATCGAAGGAAGAGAAGTCCTACCACCTTATGACGATCTATTGGTCATCAAGGTCAAGATCGCATATTATGACATACACAAAATTCTGGTGGACAATGGTAGCTCTTTTAATTTGTTGTAATTATCCACCTTGTTAGACATAGGGATAGACTCCTAGGAAATCACACAACAGTAGATGTCGCATATAGGCTTCAATAGCAATGTGACCATTTCGATAGAGACCATATTTTTCTCAATTTCTGTGGAAGGAGCGACCATCCTTATGAATTTTGTGGTGTTAAATACCCCTACTTTATACAATACAACCTTGGGTAGACCATGGATCCATAAAATGAGAGCAATCCTCTCTACCTATCATCAACTCATCAAGTATGCCATGGTTGAAGGGTTAAGAGAGATAAGGGAAGAACAAGACAAGGAAATGAGTTGTTTCAATTTTTCCATAAAAATGCCCTACCTCATGTGTCAAAGTATCAACCAAAGAATAGAAAAACATCCAAACTAAGGGGCAATGCAACTAGTAGGAAGTCGAACCATTGTAATTTCCCTAGAGGATTACGAAATAATATATGTTGAGGAATTGGGAGAAGATAAATCGATAAAAATCAATTTTAAACTCACCCACGAGTTAAGATTCACTCTCATGGAGTTCTTGAAGGATGATATAGATTTGTGTGGAAGCCAGAAGACGTGCCAAACATCGATATAGAAATAATTTCTCATGAGTTAATTGTCGAATACACCAAGAAACCAGTTCAACAACAGATGTGGAGATTCACTTGAGATAAAAGTGATATCATAAAGAAGAAGGTTAATTCCTTAAATGGTATAGGTTGGGTTCATGAAGTTGATTATCCAACATGGTTGTCAAATGTTGCATGGAAAATAAGATGGGAAGAGTGCATAGAATGTGTATTGACTTTATGTACCTTAATACTACTATGACAAAGGGCCCGTCTTCCGCTAATCCCACCTTTTTAGCATTTTTCTCACCTATAAAAGGACCATGTCCTTCAATCTCAAATCACACAAATTCTTAGCTCTTTTCTCTCTAGAAAGCTTTCTTAGTTTTTTTTAGTTTTAAAGTTCTTCTCTTTTTGAGAAGAATTATTTATGTTTTTCTAAATTTTTTAGTTTTTGATTCAATAAACGGAAATGCAAATCCATTTGGAGGTTTTCCAGAAACAAAAGTAGCATTAAAGTTCTATAAGGATTCTTTTGAGGTATAATTTTAAAATGAATACTTTACAGTTATTTTTATGTTTTATTCTTATATATTATATTTAATTTGTCTGTGATTAAATTTAACATGACTTGATGTTTATAAATATGATATAATAATAACGTTGTTATGCTTGCAAACTAATAAAAAGGTAAAATATTTTTATAAAATAAATTGATTTTGTTTTCATTCAAGATTTTATATTAAGGATGTTAGAGAGAAATATATTATTTTTCATTACAAACTTAAATAGAAAATTAGATTTTAAGATTTAATTACCCTGTTTGATTTAGAATAGTGCTCTTTTATTTGTTAGTACAATCACCTAATAGTTAAAGTGAAGCTCTATTTTAAAAAAAATTATAAGAACTATTATTCAAAAATGTATTGACAACATATTTTTAGTAATGATTTTAAAAACTGAAAATTAGTACTCGGATAATTAAATTTTTAGGTTTAATTTGGACACGTTGAATAAAGTTTAAAAAATATAATTATGCAAAATGTGACATTTAAATGATTCATTTTAAATCTCTTAGAAAAATGAATTAATTTAATTAAACAAATTAATTATCAACCTTACCTATAGGTGTTAATTGATTTATTTAATTAATAAAGAATATCTAATCCCACCAAAAGTGGTATTTATATAAAAAAAGAGAATCAATAAATATCAATTTATATATTTAATAACCTAAATAATATAAACAAACATAATTAACTTAATTATTATATCCATAAATATTCCTATGTTATACATGATAAAAATTTGCATAATATTTTATTTAATTCATATCTATGTTTTTTTTATGTTATCAGATTAGAAAATACAAAAAATTAAAATATCGTGACAGGATATTTAAGATTTAATTTTTTTTTAAAAGTTTGAATAATAAATTAAAAATCACATATATTCCTTCCTTAGATCGACCTTGGGAGTATACTTGTCATTTTCTATAAAATGATTTGTGTACTTGTGAGAGTTTTACAAATATAAAACTAAAGTATCTGCAAAATCGGTATTGCTAACCCAATATCGATTTTGTCTCATCAGGTACCTTTGTCGATATAGATGCATAAATTCGAATGATGGGCATCGATCCTTGCAAAGACGATGAGGAGACTGGAATGACCCAAATGAAAGCGATGAGGGCTAGGATTGTCTCCTTAATTGGAGTGGTCCTTCGTCATGACCTATGGGGGCTTCAATAGGTCGCTCTGCTTGTTTTGAGCTTATTGGCAAGTAAACTGAGTCCCGAGATCCTTCTCAGGGTGTTCCCCTTAGGGGAACACTTTTTATGCGACATGGGTGGATATCTTTGGAAGAAATTGAGTAGGCTATGCCTTTTCCTTTATTAGAAGACATTCTAAAAAAAGAAGAAAAAGGTGGAGAAGTTACCTAGCTGATAAATGAGGTTGTATATCTACTAATGAGTGGCATGTGATTGTAAGCCGACTAATTTAACAAGGAAATTTGCTATCCAAATGGATTGAATTCTAAACTAAGTGTGAGTTCAATGGGCTGGCTAGGTAGAATTATGGTGCAAGAGGTAATACCAAGTTGAGAATTTCTTAAGAAAATTGTGCTAAGTAAAAAGCATTAGTGAGTAAAATGTTAAAAACATTTTACTATTTATAGAGAAAATCGTCTGAGAATAAAAGATGAAAGGCTTGTACGAGTTAAAGTTAGAATTAATTTTCTTGAATATTTCCAAAACTTTCCAAAAGTCTAGGAAATAGGGGAGCTAATGTTAGATATGTTACATTTAGAGGGGTGAGCAACCATAGCAACCTAGATCACCTTACTTTTATAGAGTACATCGTATCGAGCACCTTTTATGTGGTGACTTGGCACTAATGAGTAGCAATTCACTTGAGTTCCTTTGGAGCATTACCTTTACTTACTGACTTGGCCATATGGACACTAGGGTAAAATGACCTAGTGCATTTCCATGCTTCTACGCCACCTCTTTACAAGGAATGTATAACTCCAATGACCTGATCGCTAAGACTGTGACCTGATTGCTAGGACAATGACCTAACTTCAATAAATAACTTATTATTGTAAAATGTCATTTTAAGTCGATAATAATACCTTGAACATAATACCTAATAATGTAATATTGATACCTACCTCTTATATACTTATATATAATTAATTGATGAGATCAATAAAAGATCTGAATATTATATTTTCTTTAACATTTCACCACAACCCATGACACATTAATACTTCTTCAAACAATTAATTATTTAAGATAATTTAGATATTATCATGATTTTAATATTTAAAATAATTTTAGGATTTAATTTATCTAATAATCATGAATTTAAATTTATTTTGAATTAAATTTAGGATTTTTTTTGTTATCAAAAAATATATTATCTATGATTATACGTTAAAGTCAATCTAGATGAATATGAGCTAAATATTATTCCTGCTATATTTTATCCTCTCTTATTTTTTTCTATTTCCCCTTTTAAATCTTAATTCTTCGTTCCTTAACTTTAATTTATTCACTTTCTCTGTTTACCCAATAATATTGCTTTCTCGTTACACATCACTTTTCTTTTTGTATATTTTTTTAAAAGCACAAAAGTCGATAGAGCTTCGGTAAATCCAATGACAGACGACCATTAGAACACCAACATATCATGTTATACGTTTGAGAAAAGTTTTGAGATGTGGATACTATTGAACGTGTGTTCAAATCAGGTTTCATTTTTTTCAACATATATTTAGATTTTAGTATAAGTTGAATTGGGCCATAAATTAAAAAAAATAATGTACATGCGTAAAAAAAGAAAGCGTGGGTGATTGCAAAAGTCCTTTAACTAAGTAAAAAAAACAATTTAATCTATTTGTTATTATTTTTTTATATACTATTATTCATATATTAATTTTATATCTTATTTTTAGCATAAATAATATTAATTACAAAATTTAAAAAATAAAAAGAAAAAAATAATTAAAGTGATGATTTGTCAGTGTTTTGTCGCTTTTTATACCAAAAGAAACAATCCGTTATAAAAATAATTAAATAATTAAACTATTATAATTAACATAATTAAAGAATCCAGAAAAGAATGATCAATCAAAATCTTTAATTAAGAAAAAAATTTATGGCATCTAAATAAATCCCAAAAAAAAAAAAACAATATTGTGAAATCTACATTCTTAAGGTTAAAACTAGATAAATTAGAAAATCTTAAAATATGTCTTTGCACAGCCGCCTGAAAAATATTACTTGGTATTATAAGAAATGTCAAAATTATTAAAATTTATATATTTTTACACTTAAATTATTTTTATTATGATATACTATAAAATTATTTTAAAAAATAAAAAAATTAATGTTTCTAGATAATTCTAATTTGTACTATAATAAAAGTGATTTGGTAAAACATTTGTATAAAACTGTGTCATGATAGGCATCACATCACATCCCGACTATTCTAAGCTAGAGAAGTATAATGCGACAAGCCTCCCAATTATACTGTGGCACAACCCATTAGTTAGAGAGTTAAGAGAGTCATGTTCATCCCGTAGTTATTTTAGGACGGGCCTCACATAGGATTATTATAGTGGGACGAAACGCGCTAGCACATTCTTATCTCAATTCATTTTTTGTTCTTTTAAAATGAAAATGAATAAAAAATAAATTATATGTATGAAATTAAGGGAAAAGGAAAAAAAAACTCCTTTCCTTTTTCTTTTCTTTGAAAATGGGTTTAACAATAATAAAAAAAATTGATAAATGTATGAATCATGAGAAAATGAAAATAAACTCTTACTATTGTAACTTAACTAAAAAAAAAATGAGAGTAAAAGAAAAAAAAAGATTTGATATCTTAGTGATATCCTTTTAACTAAAAAATATCTATTTAAGTTAATATTTTCAAAGTTTACTCTCTTCGTTTATTTTAAAATACATAAATGATAAAATTTCATGCTATAAATTAGGGGTTTCATCACATGCATGACACATGTGATATAAGTGAAGGAAAATTATGTCATTTAGTGGATTTAGCACTTTAGTAGTATCTATATTTAACAAAAAATATATATGTAGACTTATATTTTCATAACAATATACTACACGAATGATCCAAAATTAAGATTTAAATTAAAATTTAAGCATGTACCACACACATGGGAAAAAAACTAAGGATAAACTCATTTTAAAGCTATTTAATGCCAATAAATCATCTCATAGTCTTTAACTCATAATTTCTTCTACACCTTTTTAACGTAGTATTAATCACATGATTTCATTATATAGTGCCAAAATATTAGGATCTTTCTTTTTACAGTCATGTCATTCATATGTCATATGATATAGATTATATCTCCTCAAATTTATGATGTTGTTTTCTCTATTGCCTAGTATGTCTCGTGGTGATTCTCAATTTGTTTCATACACTTTATTTTTCATCTTTTGCATTCTCTTAGTTTGAGATGACTTTTTGAGAAAATCTAGGTATGTTTTTCAAACATAAATACTTAGTGCTCTCTTCTCTTTTCTCTTTACTTGACGCTTGTTGTAGTTTGTCATGTGAATTTTTATGTCATATAAATTATTTATATGTTCTTAAGACTCTTAATTTACATGTATTATTATGACTAGACTAGTATGTTTACTTGTCATTCATGTTGGTTTTTAGTTGTTAAACCCTTTTAAAAGCATGTCTTTAGATTCTTGTTTCAGAACCTAGGCTTTCTCCTTTATTTAGATGTTTTAGTATCAAATAAAAGTCCTAAATTTTTTATCCAAAGCCATCCATCCCCCTCTAGTTTTTCTTGCAAAATTATCATCTTCAGCATGATTCAAATCCTTTAGGTTTTTCAAGACTCTTTTTCTACTTTTTTTGATTTTGCTTGGTATTAGTGTTAAAATATATTTTTTTATTAATAATGTTTTAATGAACTTTTTTATTTATTAATTATTTTAAAGATGAGTTTATCCTTAATTTTTTATCCAGGTGTGTGGCACATACTAAAATTCCCAATTAAATCTTAATTTTGACCATTCGAATACCTAAAATTAAATGTAAGAATTACTAATATATTGTATAAAAATATGAATCTACATACATACCTTTAATTAAATAGGATATTACTAATGTACCAATTTTTTTTGAATAAAATAATTATCCTTCAATTGTATCACATGTCAAAACTTGCAATGAAATACTCAATTTATAACATAAAATTTGATTATTTGTGTATTTTTAGATAAATGGTATGACTATTATATTATTACTTTAAAAATATGGGCTCATATGTACACCTTTTGGTAAAAAGGTGTACCATTGAGGTGCCAAATACAAAAAATACTATAAATTTAGAGTAGAGAAGTAGTGTGTGGACCTAGAAAAAATCAAAGAAATATTTTTAAAAGATTATAATAAGAAATTTGGAAAAATGTTTTGTGTGCTAATATATAGAAAGTGCTGAATTAGTCATTTGCTAATATTAGGAAATGAATTTAAACCATTCATGCACCAATGGCTTAAAAAAAGAGAAATTATAGCCTCAAGCTTTTTTAGTTAATTTGCATTTATAAATATGCAATGTTTGCGAGTTTAGATTCATTCATAACATAAGCAAGAATAAAACATTTGTTTAATCATTTTGAAAGCAAATTTTTACGAGAGTTTACAATTTCATGTATTTGTAAATTAAATATATATAATTATATATTATTTTCTCAATCTTAGAGATTTTCATATAGGTTTTTTTTATTCTTCAATTAATTTTCTTTATCAAATATCTTTATATTATAACAATTGGTATTAGAGTTATGGCTTCCAAAAAAGTTGCTATTGTGAAATTTACATGTAAGAATAATTTCAACTTATGGTGGACAAAGATGTTTGTTGTTTTCTCACATAAAAAATGTGAGATGGTGTTAAAAAGAGAAGTGAATTTGAAAAATGATATAACATCCACACAAAAGCAAGCGATAATGAAAAAGATTTACAACATGCTTTTAATTGTCCTTGGGTGACAAAGTTTTAGGAAGCATGCCTTTTATTATCCCTGGGTGACAAAGTTTTAGGATAAGTCTTAAGCGAAAGACTACCAACAAGCTGTGAGAAACAATTATATAGTCTCTAGATGGAAAAATATGAGTTTATTTATAGACATATAGATAAAATTAATCAAGTTAATCTTAGTTTAAAAAATATTGATGTTACAATGGATGATGAGGATCAAGCTATTCTTTTTCTTAGTTCTCTACCAAGATCCGATGACATTTTAAAAAACACCATAATTTTCGTAAGGAGTTCATTGTCCATAGAGGAGGTGAAGATGGCCTTACAATCTTGGAAATTGAAAAGCTGACTCAACAATTCATATGGTAAGACTAGTACTAGTAAGGGCTTGTCACTTTAGGGTAGAATAGAAGAAAGGTAGAAGAACTACCGAAAAAGTGTATGTAAATCATGAAAGAAATATAGAAAGAATAATAAAAGATGTCATAGTTGTCAAAAGAAAAGACATTGGAAGAGAAAATGTCCAGAGTTCAAAAGTGCATTTTGGATTTTGGTGGATCAGCTATTGCTTTAGAAGAGTCAGATGGTGGAAATTTTCTCTTTGTCTCATCAAACAATAATGATGATGATTGGATTCTTGATTCCATATGTACTTTCCATATGATGCCTAATAGAGATTGATTTGCTAAATTCCAAGAGGTTGATGGTAGTAAAATCTAATGGGGAATAATCGAGCTTGTAGCATAGTTGGTAAGGGAACAGATTTGCTAAATTGCAAGAGGTTGATGGTAGTAAAGTCTAATGGGGAATAATCGAACTTGTAGCATAGTTGGTAAGGGAACAGTACAAATCAAGATGAATGATGATATTATGAGAACGTTAATGAATGTGAGTCATGTGCCAAAACTTCAAACAAACTTGATTTTATTTAGCACTTTAGACACTCTTGGTTGTTCATATAGAGTTGAAGGTGTAGTCTGAAGAGTTTCTAGAGGTGTCTGGACAATTATGAAACAAAAATTGAAAATTAGACTATATATCCTTATTTCAAGGTAGTAGGGTGGTGATAGCCTTAGTTTCTTCTATTTCTAATATTTACCTAACTCATTTGTGGCATTTGAGGTTAGGTCATATGAGTGAGCAAATATTGGATGAGCTTAGCTAGAGAGTTTTGATTGGTTGACACTAGATTATAAAATTGGATTTTTATAAGCATTATGTTTATGAGAAACAAAGTAGAGTAAATTTTAGTACTGGAGTTCATAAGATGTGAAGTACTCTTAATTATATCCATTCAGACTTGTAAGGCCCTTCAAGTGTTCCTTTTCATAGTGGAGCAAGGTACATATTAACTTTCATTAATGGTTATTTTAGGAAAGTGTAGATTTATATCATAAAATGAAAGATTGATGTATTCCTCAGGTTCAAGCAATGGAAAACTCTAGTGGAGAAGTAGACGTAGAAGAAGCTCAAGCGACTGAGAACTGATAACGGGTTAGAATTTTATATCAACGAGTTCTAAGTAAATGAAGGTATAGCTTGCCATAGAGCAATGTAGAATATGCCACAACAAAATGGCATGGTAGAACGAATGAACATAATGCTACTTGACAGAGCCCGATGCATGCTTTCAAATGTAGGCTTGTCTAAGTAGTTTTAGAAAGAGGAAATTAACCCTGCATGCTATTTAGTGAACAGATCTCCTTCTACAGCTATTTATTACAATATTCCCGAAGAGATATGGTTAGGTTCTATGGTAAATTATTCAATTTTATGTGTATTTGGGTGTCCAACTTATGCTTATGTTAGTAAAGGAAAGCTAGAGCTAAGAGCCAAGAAATGCATATTTTTTGGTTTTGAAGATGGTGTGAAAGGATACAGGTTATAGGACCCTAAGGAGTCAAAACTCATGATCAATAGAGACGTGAATATTGATGACACAACCATGCTTAAACTAAGACCACTTGAGGACTATGATAACAAAGTTCAAGCCCATAGAGTTAACAAGAAGGTGAATCTTCTTATTGAAGTTCCTAAGCAAGAACTATAGAAGACACATGGAGACGTTGTGCTAGTAGAGCTTGAGTACATCTTGGCTAAAGATAGGTCTAAAAGACAAATCAGACCATCGTAACAATATGATGATTTTTTTCTTTTGCACTAAAAACAACAAAGAGCATTGAAAAGTAGAAACCAAGTTCATTCTGTGAGGAAATTACTTGTGATGAAGTGTCACAGTGGATAGATACCATGAAAAAAGAGTATGAATCCCTTCATAAGAATCAAACTTGGAACTTGTTAAGAGGCCATTCAATTAGAATATTGTGAGTTGTAAGTGGATATTCAAGAAGAAATATGGACTATGGTTTTGAGGAAAGCTTGTAGTGAAGGGATTTACACAATCAGAAGGTGTTGACTTTAAAGAAGTTTTTCCCTACATGGTAAAGCATAGTTCTATTCTTGTTCTACTTGCTTTGGTGTCTCAACATGATCTAGAGTTGGAGAAATTATATGTAAAGAAGACTTTTCTCCATAATGATTTAGAGGAAAGGATTTATATGTAACAACTTGAAGGTTTTGTTGTATTAGGAAAATAAAACCATATTTTTTTGCTCAAGAAGTCATTATATGGCTTGAAGTAGTCACCAAAACAATGGTATAAAAAGTATGAGTCATTTATTATTAGTATTAGGTACATATAGAGAGTGAATATGACAATTGTGTCTACTACAGACAACGCTCTGATGGCTCTTATATTTACTTGCTTATTTATAGTGAAGACATATTAGTTAGTTGTAAGCATATAACTGAGATCAACAAAGTGAAGGAAAAATTGAATGGTGAAATTGATATGAAATATTTGGGTCCTACAAAAAGGATTTGATATAGAGATCATAAGAGATCCAAAAGTTGGAAGGTCATGCTTATCTAAAAAGGAACAACATTGAGAAAGTTCTAAATAGATTTAGAATGCATGATCCAAATCCAGTTGATACTCTCTTTGTATCTCATTTTAAGTTATCTACAAAAATGTCACCACAAACAAAGGAGGAAGAGGAGTTCATGTCTCGAATGTCTCACTTAAATAGAATTGAGAGTTTAATGTATATCATGGTTTGTAATAGGCTAGATATTGCACAAATAGTGAGTTTTGTTGGTAGATATATGGCTAACCTAGGTAAAATTAGAGGTAATAATTTTTGTCAAAACTCGATTAACCGAATTGAACCTGAATTGTAAAATTTAAAGAAGGAAGTTGTGCAAATGTTACGACCTACATGCTGGGTTAAAAACTTAAAATTGGATAAATAAATTTATTTTATATATTTCTTCTCAATTAACATTTAAAACTCTAATAACATGGTTGTACTTACGGATCAAGGTGCTAACTATAGATGTTTAGGTATAAATTTGAATTCTTATTGCCTTCTATATGTATCTAAATTCTTATTATATATAGAGATCTAATGTTCACTATATGTTTTGATTTTGTAATGCATATCTAAAATGAATTGAGAGTATTATTGGTAGGTACATAGTGAATTTGTGATACATACAATTGTGGACAAAAATCATATTATAAGTAATTAGTATTTAAATGGATCATCTGTTAATAATGATAACCACAAGGATACTTTTTTCAAGGTTCTAGATGTGTATTATATTTAATTTAAAATTAAAAATATGAAGATATCAATATGTGGTCTATTGGACTCTTTGTTTAGTGGTTGGAGATAAATCTTTTTTTAATCTCATTCATATATTCCTTTGTTTAATGATCGGGGGAAATTCTATTAAGATTTGTAGGTCTTTATTCAAATTTTGAGTTTTCATAAAGAAACGACAACCTTTTTTTAATCTCACTCTTATTTTTCTTTGTTTAATAACTCAGGAAAATTCTATTGAGATTTGGAGGTCTTTATTAAAATTTAGAGTTTTCATAGCCTTTGAATTTTGCATAAGAAAGGTTTAATGGAATTTACCTTTACGGAGTTTATATAGAAATGGAATTCTTGTTTTAATAATTATCTTTCTTTAGCTTATGTTTATTAGTATTATTTATTTGTAATTAACTAGTTATTGTAACATAACATATGTGTGTAATGAGTTGTATTATCTTCAATGGATTTTGTTGTATGTGTGAGTCATTCATTTAATGTTCATTTATCATTTGTTCAAAAAACTAGTTAATGTGGTATTATTTTCCTTATTTTTGGTGTTTAATGCAATGTTTTTAAGCTAATGAGCTTTAATCATTAAACATATTTTTTGATTTATAAAAAATGTTCATTTAATTAAAAAAATATGAAATTAACGATTCGGGTTAGTCTGGGTCAATTTGGACCAATTTTTTTGTGTTTAGTTTGGGTTTGAGCTTACCTTTGTTATCTCGAATTAAATTTAAATTGAGTTAGGGTTGGACCAATTTGGGTTGGATTAGTTCGAGTTGACTCAAATTGGCCCAGCTCACACGAACTTTCACCCCTAAGTAAGACCTACTACCAACCTATGGAATGGATTCTTAGATATTTTAGAGGTTCAATAAATGTTGGCTTAGTCTTTGGTAGAGAAGAAAAATGAAGTTACTAATCATGCTAATAGATTTTGTGACTCACATTATGCAGGCAATCTTGATTGTAAAAGATGCTTAACAGGTTATATTTTCACTCTTGAAAATAGTGTTATAAGTTGGCATGCAACCTTACAATCCATTGTTGCCTTATCAATGATAGAGATTGAGTATATGATAGTTACATAAACAAGGAAGCAAGCTTTATGGCTTAGAGGTGCAATTAGTAATCTTGGTATACAAGTCAAAATATTATGATAGCCAAAGCAAATTCACTTAACCAAGAATCAAATGGACTATGAAAGGACAAGGCATATCGATATCAGGATGCACTTTAATTGCAATATCATAATGCTAGGTGTTGAGATTCAATATATTTCCAGAGAGAGATTAGAGATAAGTCAAGATAACTTGCTAAATGTGTGGATCTTCATGAGGGGTCCATTTATTTATAAAATATTTATAGATACAAATGTCAGTTATATAATGTGTACACATATTTACATATCAAAGGGGCATAATTGGCCTAAAGTACAACATGTCAAGGGTCTAGGTCGAGTTAAGCACGTGCTATCATGTGAGTTTGGGCTGTCATTGAGCTCAAACTGTCCCATGTGTAGGATATTATGGGTGCTTTACCTTCTATCTATGGAAAGTGACTTGGCTTGGGTGGTTTGCGAGGGCCAGAGTTCAGGCCGATCTAGATGTCCAAACATCAAGTCCCCTTACTCTTTCAACTCAAGCTCTGGTCTAAGGTGGAAGAGTAAATACTGGGCATAAGATACGAATCGTTCAACACTCCTAATAAATGTGTGTTAGTTTATTAGAGAGAGAAACCAAATGCCTCTATATAAAGGGATGCTTGGACTGGGACTTATCATTATTATTTGCAAAATTGAGAAACAATGAAGAAAAACACTTTTTCATTTCACCTCGAGCTTATAAAATATTTTTAGTTTGGTGGTAAGAGTTCAGCTCGAGGTATAATTTTCTCTGTTCAAGTTTTTTAGAATTCAAGTGTTGAGAACCTAACGATTTTCTACTTTCTTTTCATATCAGTTTTTAAAGGAATATTTTCTTTTATTTTCAACACATCCTTAGGTAATCTCTTCTTCTCGTACATTTCCACTTGCTATTTTTTTATCTTTATGTTTTTGTAGCTTTTCACAGAATGCAAAGAAAAGAGACCTCAGCTTCTGGCTCGGGCTCATGGGAGAGCCCCCAATATTCTAGTTCTAGTGACAACTCAAAGTTTTTTGGCTCGTGCTCTTCTAGTGAGGCGAGTCGATCTTCACTTCAGCACTCTATCTCTACTCCTCACCCCTAGACCATTTCCACTATGAGATTGAGCTTGCCTCAGACTCAAATCTCAGTGGCTAGGACGTGGAGGAAAAAAACAAGGAATATAAGATTTAGAGAACCAACATATCACATTAGGGGTTGGTTAGCTATACCTAAGACGTCTGGGTTGTAGCCCCAGGATGAAAAAAGAATAAGAAGAACCTACAATATCCCTCCCTTGGTTCAAATAATGATTCTTCCATAGGGCGCTTGTGATAGTGATCAACCTTCATTTGGGTGGACTATTTTTCATAATAAAGCTCTATGGTTGGAGGTAAGGTTCCGCCTATATACTCTTATTAGGAGGTTCTTGGTTAGAATGCAGCTTGCACCGAAGCAAATGATGCCTAATGAGTGGAGATATATACTCTAACTAACATTGATATGTCAAGAACTTATGGTGGACTTAGAGATCGTCGAGTTTAATGAGGCGTATGTCCTAAAACAAAACCTCACAGATCCGAGAAGGGTTTGTATGTCGGTAAAGTAGGATCGTAGGGTGAACGTGTCCCTTTTCTAAAAATGAGAAAAATTGGAAAGAGTATTTTTTTTATGTTTCGGATCGGTGGAAATTCCTCACAAATGACACAAGGTTAATAAGAAGCATCTGGAATGACACTAGGTTCATGATAAGAAATATGGCTTCTCTAATCACGACCTTGAGCCTTCATGCGAAGCAAAGGTTGGTTGATATCCAACACTATCTTCCTGAGAAGACCAACTAGAGGAAATTATTGAACACCCCGTGCTTTGTGGCGTGCGGGTTGATGGAAAAAAGTGCTATGGAGCCCCTCTTAGAGTGAATCGTAAACCCAGGGCTCCTCCTAAAAGCAAAACTTCTGATGATGATGACCTAGCCTTACATCTTTTTCTTGCCTCCTTATATATACTTTGCCTATTTTTTTTGGTTTAACCCAAGGTGAGTAACATGGTATCCTTTTGCTCTTAATCTGCAGAACCCATCGGTGGGTACAAAAAGGGGCAAGTCCTCTCATAAATGTCGCCCTTCTTCACTTAAGAAGAAGAATAAGAGGGTTGTGGTTAATGAGCCTACCCTTGGTCCCGAGCCTCTTGAATTTTTTTCCTCCCCTATCACCCTTGCAGAAGCAGTATGTGACTCCAACTCCATGCTGAAGTTCTAAAGAATCTGATAATCCTTTAAGGGATTTGAAGAAGGGGAAGGCTATTCATAAGGACCTTACTATTAATGTTGAGGGGATCATCTTGAATCGAGGTTTGGCACCAGAGTACCTCAATTATATTATAAGCCACCTTTCTAATGATACATGTAAGAATTAAGTCGAGGCTTTTTACAAGGGAGCATATTCTAAAGAAATCATCTGCTGTTAGATGTGTTAAGTGAATTACACTTCATTTTTTGTTTATGATATTTAGCGCAAGTGTGAGCTCGAGATTTATTTGTTTGACCTTGTTTCTATGTTATAGTTAATGCTGCTATATGATTTTGACAAAGCTCATAGTGGGGGCTATTTAAAAGCCAAGCTGGTTCAGGAAAAGTAGAGTCATACATCTACGCACTCAAAGTACACTACATTGTTGAAAAGATCAACAAAGTAGGAGGTCGATGCAATTGATAAGGAGGAAAAGATAAAGAGGGCTGCGTTTGAGCTCAATACGTATGCCTGACTCATTATTGAGCTTGAGGAGGCTCAAAGGCGAGTGGAAGAGGAGGCCAAGGAAGTGCAAAGATAAGCTGAGGAGGTATGCCGCAAAGCAAAGGCCTATGTGGATGCTATGGCTCAGAAGCTTGAGTGTAATGTTGAACAGGCGTACGAGATGGAAATGGAAACCTTCAAGATGGAGGCCAAGCAATAGGGTTTGAGCGAGTATTATTATCGCATTATGGACATCCATGTCATGCCACCCTATATGTAGGCTTCTTCTGTGAAGTAGGAGGGAGAAGGCTTAAGCTCCTATGATGGTGAGGATGGTCCTCAGGTCGTTAAGGAAGGGATAGAGGATTGATTTTCCTTTTTTGAGCTTGATGCCACTTTTGTTTATGTGGTCGTGAGCACTCACTTGAGAATGTGAAACAAAAAGAGTAAATTAAAAATGGACTTTATTTATTACACTAAATCAACTTGCCTCTTTTATTGTGTATTTATGATGTTGACCTACCTACTTATTTTTTATATTTTTTTTATAGTATCCTTCATCTCCTATAAAAAAGTTTGAGAATACTTGTTTGATTCATATATTTAAGGATTTTTGTAGATTCCTCCAACTCTTTTGGTCATGTTTTATAGATTTTGACCAAACCAATAGATGCTTTGTTTGAGCTTTTCATGTTGTAAATAGTAGGCTTGAGTACGAGGTTAGGGCGCTTAAAGTCAAGGTTAAGCTTGAATGTAATGCCAAAGAGACCAAGTGTGAGCTCGCTTCTTGTAGGGGGAAATTAATCCAAACTCAATCTCAAGAAAAGAGGATTTTGGCTAGTATGGTTGGTCGGTCTTGTTGATAAGGAATCATATTGGGCAAGATTCTATATGAAACAATCTGAAAGAGTTTTCCTTAAGGTTATAGAGGTTACCTAAGAATTGGAGTGGGGGTTACTCCCAATGATGATAGTGCACCCCAAGCCCATAACCTATATATGATATAAATTTATCGAGATTCAAGCTGAGCTATTGCCCTTGGTTGAAGAAACTGATGATCGAGACACTGGTAGCGTGTCCAAGCGTTTAAATATTTTTTAAATCTCTATGTAGGTTGAGTTTTGTATTAGTAATTATAAAAAGAGTTACTATTTTGAACGACATACATTTATGTATAAAGAGTATTTGGTTTGAGATTTTTTTTATTTTGAGGGTACTATCTGTTTGTATACTAAGGTGCCCATTTTTTTAACGTCATAATTCCAACCTACTTCCAAACCGAGATGGACAACTTGACCTCTTCTAGTGCTATGGCACATTACCTGGTTTTTTAATCGAGGTTACTAGCCTTTGGCTCTGATTGATGGGAAAGAGTTTTACTTGGTTCCTGACTGAGGTGCTCATTTTTCTATAACGTTGGAACGCCAACCTGGTTCCAGACCGAAGTGGACAGCTTGACCTCTTCAAGTTCTAGGGTGCTCTTCCTGGTTTTTTAATCTAGGTGATCGGCCCTTGGCTTCAATTGATGGGATAAAGCTTTACCTGGTTCCTGACTGAGGTGCTCATTTTTCTTTAATGTTAGAGCACCAACTTGGTTCCTGACCGAGGTGGACAACTTGATCTCTTCAAGTGCCATGGAACTCTACCTGATTTATTAATCTAGGTAATCATCCCTTAGCTCCAAATGATGGGAGAAAGCTTTACTTGGTTCCTGATCGACGAGCACATTTTTCTTTAACGTCAAAGCACTGACCTAGTTTCTAACCGAGGTGGATAACTTGACCTCTTCAAGTGCTAGAGCGCTCTACCTGATTTGTTAATCTAGGTGATCGGTCTTTGGCTTCGATTGATAGGAAAGAGCTTTACTAAGGGACCATCTATTGAAGCTTTTTATTTCTTAGATGTATATGTGTCACTGTTACAAAACAAAGAAGTAGGTTAACAAACGTTTTTTTAGAAATGGTATCTTTTCAAGTGTATGGCATTCTAGCTTGTGCCTTCCTCAATACCTTCAGTGTTTTTCAATGCGTAGGCCCTTCCTAGTGTTATTTCAATTATTTGATAAGGTCTTTCCTAGTTGTCACCCACTTTACTAGCCATCCATTCCTTTTTTAAGAAAGATCCTCTTGAGAACCCAATAACCATTGGAATATGTTTTGAAGCGCACAATTTTGTTGTAGTACTCTGATATTTTTCTTTTTTTTTGCTCGGTCATCCTCTTTAAAGTTTCATCCTTTTTTTCCTCTACTAAGGTCAATTCAGTTGCTCTTCTCACCTCATTTGTTCCTCTATTAGAACTGATCTGGGGGTAGGCATTGTAATCTTGATTGGTATAACTTCCTTGGTTCCATAGACTAGGAAAAAAGGGTCTCGTTAGTGTTCCCGCGGGGGCTTATCTTGACAGCCCATAATTTCCCTGGAACCTCCTCCACCTATCTTCCTTTTATGCTTTCTAATTTTTTCTTTAATAGGTTAATGATTATCTTATTGTATTTGAGGGCAAATGCTTTGATTTTTTGACCAGTGAATTATTTCCCGTTATCTGTAACGAGTTCCATGGGGAGGCTAAAGCGAAAAATTATGGATTTCCATATAAACCAAATTGCTTTTCCTCTCATATTCTTCCTAGAGGCTCTACTTCGATCCATTTTGAAAAATAATCAGCGGCCATAAAAAGAAACTTCTTTTAGAACATGCCTATAGGCACGATTCCTACTATATCCAGTCCCTACTTATAGAAGGGCCAAGAACTGACTACCCCCACCATGGTATTTGGAGGTGTATGGATCAGTGAGGCAAACCTTTGGCTTTTTTGGCACTTCTGAGCGTATTTGGTGCAATCTACTATCATGGTGGGCCAATAATAACCCTGTCTCATAATTCACTATAATCTCTTACCTCCAGAATGCAAACCATAATCTCCTTTATGTGCTTCACACATTATCCTTTTAGCTCCCTTTGTAGCTATACATAAGAGGCCATGACGAAATGGAGTTTTTTGGTATAGTTTCCCTACCTCAATTATGTACCGACCTACCTTGGCTTCAATTTCTTTTGCAAACTTGCGATCCTCCAATTGGTCTCTTTTTCCCAAGAAATTATAAATTGGGGTGAACCATGGGATAGAGGGAGTGTCCTTGCACCTAATCCATTTTTTGGCTTCTTCTAAAGATTCCACTGCCATCACTGTTAGTGATACCACCCGGTCACGCTTGGTCTCCCTTATTGATGCCAAGGTTACTAAGGCATTGGTGTGACCGTTCTCACCTCGTGTTATCTGTGTAATCTTGAACCTAGAGAATTTTGAGCATTCTTTTTTTAATCTCTCTAAGTACTTCTTCATTTTTTTGTCCCTTGCTTCAAATGTTCCCAAAACCTGATTGACCACTAGCTTAGAATCACTATGTAAGGTGATTCTATCTACACCTAGCTTTTTCGCAATCATGACCTGAAATATGCTAGCTTCATATTCTTACATATTGGTTGCTTAAAAATCAAGCCTGACTGCATATTCAAAGCAGTTGTCCTCCTGATCAATTATGACCACCCCTAGTTATACGCCTTTAAAATTGTATGCCCCATCCACAAATACTTGCCAAATTGGTGCTTCCTTTTGGTCTACCTCACATACTTCCACTGTCTCTATTTTGTTAATGACCTCGAGTCTATCAGTGAATTCGGCCACAAATTTGGCCACAGCCTACCCTTTAATGGTTTTTCTAGCCATGTATTTGATATCATATTCTCCCAACTATACGTCTATCTAGGCCAGTCTCCCCATAACATCTGGTTTTGTCTAGACATTTTTAAGAGGGTGTGAGCTGAGTACCACTATTGTGTATGAGCCAAAGTAATGCTTGAGCTTTCATGCAGTAATCTTGAGAGAAAAATCAAATTTATCTATGGTGGGATATTTTCTTTGGGCCTCCATTAAAATTTGGCTGATATAGTAAGGGTGCTGAATTTTTTCCTTTCAGTTAATAGCACAACACTACACGTTTGGGGTGTGACAACCAAATATAGATAAATAATCTCTCCTGGTATGAGGCTGAGTGGTTTCATTTTTACTAGTGCTTGTATTTTTTCTGGATTGGCCTCAATCCCTCTGACTGACACGAGATACCCTAGGAATTTTCCTATTGCTACACCAAAGATGCATTTTTTGGGGTTAAGTTTCATGCCATACCTTCATATCACTTCAAATATCTCGTGTAGATCTTTGATATGGTTCAGGGGTTAAGCTGACTTTACCCCTATGCCATCTACACATGCTTCTAGATTCTTTCCTAGTTATTTCTCGAACATTTTGTTAACGAGGTGTTGATATGTTGCACCTGTATTTTTCAACTCGAATGACATTCTTGTGCAGTAGAACGTTCCCTCTTCCGTTATGAAAGAAGTTTTCTCCTTATCTTTAGGGTGCATTTTGATTTGGTGACACCTAGAGTATGCATCCATGAAACTCATTAATCCAAACCTAGAATAGGCGTCCACTAACTGAGCAATGCTCGAGAGGGGGAAACACTCCTTGGGACATGCCTTATTTAGATCAATTAAGGCCACACATACGAGATGCTCCATATAACTTCTTTACTAGTACCACATTTGAAATCCATGATGGATAATTCACCTCTGTAATGACCCCAGCCTCTTTGAAGGTAGCTACATGGTGTTTGATTGCCTCATTTTTCTCTCTAGGGATTTTTCTTTTCCGTTGCTAGATGGGTCTAGCTTCTGGGTTGACGTTTAGGTGATGTGTTGTGATGCTTGAATCAATCCCCAGTATGTCTGTTGGGGCCATGCAAAGATATTTGCATTAGCTCTGAGGAACTATGAGAGTTGCCCCTCGAGCTTTGCCGTTAAATGCTTACCTATTTTCACATGATGGCTCTTTCCCTCAGCATCCGTTGGGAGGTTCTTCACTTTATTCAATTAGACCGACTTTATCATGCATTTAATTCTTGGTCTCTATTGAGGGAGACCCCTTGGTGATTTCTATTTGAGGACAATCCCTTTCATAATGGCATTATAATAACTCTTGGCTTTCTCCTGATCTCTTCTTACTTCTTCGAGACCTTCAATTGTAGGGAATGATTACATGGTGGAAGGTGGATATGATTGCCTGCATATTGTGTATCCACGGCCTTCCCAGGATGGCATTATAATATGCAAGGGCATCAATGATCACAAATTTGGTCATTATTATTATCCCTTTTGTCATGACAGGCAAGATTATCATTCCTTTTGCATAGGTGGTACTGATGTTGAATCCTACGAGAGGAATCTCTATTTTAACGATGTTAGGGTCCTTTACTCCTAGATCCCTAGTGGTGGTTAGAAAAAGAATATCTACTAAACTTCCAATGTCAATCATTATTCAACTGACATCATAAGACCCGATCTTCAGAGTTATCACCAGAGGGTTCTCGTGATGGAATGAGGTTTAGTCCCTTTCTATGAAAATGATTTCTATAGGAGATCTTGCCTTATCCAAGGTGTATATATAGGGGTATTGTGTAACTATCTTGCAAATATTTTGCACAAGTTGTTGGAGACCCCGTTAACTTCTGGTCCTTCATGTATGGTATTTATAGTTTTAATGTTGGGTTCACCACGGGGCTCCCTACTACTACCTTACAGGTTTGTTGGTTTTAACATCCTTTGTTCACCTTGGTTGTCTCTTCTGTCCTTGTTTTCTACGATGAGGTACTTAAGATATCCCCTAGCCAATAACTATTTTACCTCCCTTTTCAAGCTTCTACAATCTTTTGTTTCATGACACATATCCTTATGGAAGGCACACCATTTGAATACGTCTCTAGAGAGCTTCAATCTTGGCTGGCCATCTTACTTCGGGCTCCCTCTCCATTCTTTTTACAACTTGAGTTAAACCAATCCTTAAAGGAGTCCTTTTGAAGGGAGACAATGACCTTCCCAAAATTCCTCTATTTTTTGGCTAGTGTCTAACTTGCCTGTTACCTATCACAAAACGTTTTGTTTTTGTTATTTTGATGTGCTCTGTTTGGACTCATCCTCATTTTTCCTTATCTAGTACTATTTCTACCTCCATTCGACGACCCTTGATTAAGCTGAGTTCCCTCTCTAGGTTGACAAACTTTCCTACTTCCCCATAGGCTTCCTCTAAGGTGCATAGATCTTAGTTAGTTCTATGAACATGTTGGAATTCTTCAGTAGGACTTTCCTAAGGGCACTATAGCAATAGAACTGGGCAGTTAGAGATTTCCAATTTTTCTTCTCTAAACTGCTTCATGTATTCTTCAATGGATTCCCCTCCCCTTTGGATAATTGAGAAAAGATGGTGAGAGTCCTTCCTCAAGAGTTTATTGTAGGCGTAATGAATAGCTTGGAAAACTATATGGAGGAGGATATAGATCTGGGGGCTAAGTTGTTGAACCATTTATGTGCACCTTCGTAGAGACTCAAGGGTGCCATGGTTGTTTTAAAGTGTTGAACATGTGTGATTGGATCTTTTGTTCCAAAATAATTAGGGCATTTGGGAGCATTAAACTTGGGTGGTGGTTCATCATTTTCTATTATATTAGAAAATGGGGAGATGTATAGTTGCTCACAATCTATGTCCACATCATAAGGGGTTTTTCCTTTCTCGTGTTTCTCACTTGCCACCTTAAAGGCCTAATCTTGCTTTCTATTGCTCTCCTCTAACGATTGTAGTTGTGTCTTCCAGTTTTTTCTTTCTTGAACCTATTGTTCATCATCAGGCCTTGTAGAGTTGGATAGGGGATTCCTCTCAACTTCATGTTCGGCTTGTTGGGGGTCAAACTAGCCGCGCCCAGTTGCCTCTCCATCGATCATTTCAGTAAAGAGATTTTTGAGGTCTTTCCCTCTACCTATGAGCATAAAGATCTATTTCTCTTTTGGTTTCTTTGAGCTATTTTCTTAGTTCGAGAAGTTGACGAGACAACTCTTGGTAGTGATCATTCTCTTCTATCTTAGTCTCACTAGGGACTGGTGAGGTATTTCTTTGAGTAGCTATTGTTTTACGATCTATTGACCCTGACCCTCTTTCAGCACAGGTTCTTACCATGATATTTGCAGGTCGTGCGTAACACACAATTGGTCTTCCTAATTTCTCTCTAGAAGCGAGGTGAATCTCAAAGGATATAGGGTCATAAACTTATGATTGACCTCAAAATCTGAGCCTTACGATGGACGCCAAAATGTTGAGATTCAATATATTTCCAGAAAGAGATTAGAGAGAAGTCAAGATAATTTTCTAAATGTGTGGATCTTTATGAGGGGTCCATCTATTTATAGAACGTTTACAGATACACGTGTCAGTTATATAATGTGTACACATATTTACATGTTAGAGAGGCATAATTAGCCTAAAGTACAACATGTCAGGAGTCTAGGTCGAGTTAAGCTCGTCTTGTCATGTGAGCTCGGGTTGTCTCACGAGTAGGACGTTTGGGATGCTTTATCTTCCATATCAGGCTAGTGACTTGGTTTGGTTGATTTACAAGAGTTGGGCTTCGTACCGGTCCGAATGTCCAAACACAAGGTAATGTTATCGTGAAGAAGATTGCTAATTTAGATAATCTAGCAGATATGATGAGAAAAGCTTTCCATCTATGAAGTTCAAACTTTGCCTAGATTTAGTTGGCATTGCAAATGTTGATTGGTACTAAAAACAGGTGGAGCGACCATGATGGAAGATAAGGTATGAATAATTAGGAACTAAGGTATGAATAATTAGGAACTGAATTCAAGGTAGAGATTTGTAATGCATGGTTTGAATTAATCATTTGCTAATATTAGGAGATGAAATTAAAATATTCATACACGAATGTCTTAAATAAAAGAGAAGTTTTAGTCTTGAGCTTGTTTAGCTAATTTGCATGTATAATATGCAATGTTATTTAGTTTAGATTCATTTAGAATAGAAATAAAAATACACTTTTACTTAATAATCATTTTGAGACTAGAGTTTTGCGAGAGTTTGCATTTTCATATTTGTATATTCAATATATATATATATATATATAATCATATATTATTTTTTCAATTCTAGATATTTTTATATAAATTTTATTTATTTAACTAATTTTCTTTATCAAAGGTACTTTTATTATAACAAAAAGAAATTCAATATTAGTTTGATTTTGATATTCTTGTTCCTTGTTTAGTTTCCTACAAAGTGCCACTTTTTATACATTTATTATAGTTTAGTTATATCAGTTATAATAATTTAATCATTTTGTTATTTTTTTTAATAATTTAATTATTTTATTATAAAAAAATGATATATAAAAATAAATAATTAATTTTTTTTTTAATTTTATAGTTACTGTTGTATATTCCTAAAGATCATTTAGGATTTCATATCATATTGACAATTAAATAAAAAAATAAAAAAAATGAAAAATTAATTATTTATTCATGTAACTTTATTTTATGTGCTCTTTTTCAAAACAAGATAACTACATTTTTAAAAATAATAAAAAGGGACTGATTTTATTTTAAATTTTAACATAATTTATTCTCTAAATTGCTATTATTTATTAGGCAATGTTGTGCCCATTCGCTCTTTATTATTATTATTATTTGTTTCTCTCCCAGGAGACGGATCCATTAAAAAAGGAAGTGGGCCAACAGTTGTACCACATCCTATTTGTGCTCCAAACACAGAGGACGTGCTTTAACAAGTTGATGATTAATGTAGGGAAATAATTAATAAAATGATATAAGTAAAAATTAGTATTAAAATACATAATTTTATTTTATAATAAAAATTAATTTTAAAAAATTAATCTTATTTCACTCACACTTCACACTTATAAAATATATTTTTGAAAAAATAGATAGAAGTTTTAATTGAATACGTGTCGAAGAATGTCTTCTATATCCATATGGGCAATTTAAGATGAATGGGACCAAATGAACCATCTTATCTTTACATTTATATTCTAAGCCTCTCGTGTCTATTAATTACTACACACTTTCCCAAAAATGATTTTTGTACCTAAATTTATATCTATATCACTTATAACGTAGTTATATTATTTTACAAAATATAATAATTATTAGTTCTTTTTAGATAATTCTAACTCATGAAATAAGTATAAAAATATGTATAAATTTATATTTTTATTTCATTCTCTTCCTCCGACATTGTTGTAATTATTAAAATAATGGAGTTTGAGGGTAAGATTAGGTAAAATTAGCTGACCCCTTTTTTTTTTTTTTGTTTAATTTCATATTAGCTCAATATCTTTGCTTGTATTTAAAAGGAGTGTGAAAAAAGTATATAATTAAGAAGTAAAATTTATTACCCGATACCAGCATTAAACGCCAGTGGAATCATGAACTCCCATCCATTAATAGTCATGCTGTTCAGTTTCAATTCAAACCAAACAAAATTATAATAAATTAAAAAGCTTAATTTGCAAATAATTTTTGTGCTATTTATTAGGGGTGGGTTTTTTTTAAGTTTACTCGATTTACAAACAGATTTTACCACAGCAGTTTTGCAAAAAAAAAAAAAAAATGTTTAATTTGGTTAAACATTAAATTAAATTCTTTAATATGAAAAATATTATAAATTAGAAATTAGAATTTTTGAAAAATAAGAAATATATTAATTAAATATTATAAAATTAAAATGTATCTAGCTATAATAAAAATAGATCAATTTTCTAAATTTTAAAACAAAACCAACTTATAAAATATATATATATATATATATATAACTCAGCTTACTCTTTATCGATCAATTGGGTTGTTTTTTTTTTTTTTAAATATGCTCACTCACCCCTACTATTAACAATAGTTGGCAAAAATATTCCACTTTTATGACTTTTATATCAATTGCTAAGACGTGCACTAACACACTAAACTAATATAGGAGAAAGTGAGACACAACAGTGAAGGAAGAAGCCAATTTGACGCATTTATGCCCTCAAAATAAATGGCGTATGTTTTATGTTGGAAAAGCCAATGATTAAAACAGCATTTTTATAACCAATATGCTTGCTATAACCGTAATGTCGTATTGGTAATTACAAGCCTTAAAAGTTAATTAGTGAAAAAAATATTTAAATAAAAAAGAAGAAGTTAAATATTATAAATTATACATACCATATAGACAATGCATCAACAGCAATTGTAGCATTCTCCATGAAACCAGTCATCAATATTAGTGTTCTATAATACCAGAACTCCAAGCTGCGTGTATATATATAATCAACCCCAAGTCAAAAACCAACAATTAGTTAGTTAGAAGTCAGAAAGAGATATAACACTACACCAACTAGAATCGAGGCTAGTTAGTAGTTATTAATGTGAATTTAAATTGTATAAAAGAAAATGTGTAAAACACTACAAATTAAATCTTAGGTTATATGCACATACCAAAGCATGACACCAGAAGCAGCAGAGAGTTTGACAAATTCCCAAAGCCCATAAAATGCTTGTACAGAGTAACCAGTCCAAGTAAGAGGACACCAACCACAAGTAATATAACAAAACAAACTTAAAACCAAAAACCACCACGATACATCTAAAGCAATTGCAGCACCAACTAACCCAAAATCAAAAACATAAACCAAAAGCCAACTTGTCAATGCATTAATCACCAAACCCACCAAAGAAACCCAAGCAATGATTCTATTCTTCATTTGACTCTGCAGAAACTTCTGCATTGGGAACTGAAACCCATAGCTGAAGTGTAATGGTATTAACCAAAGTGCTACCGTTCCTGATAGCTCAGAAACTACATCAGTCTGTCCCAGCCATTTCAGAATTGGAGTTGCGAAGATATAGATAGGCAATAGCAAGATGCAAAACAGAAACATAACAATCCATGATCTTTGCAAATAAATGCCGATCATTTCGTACCTCTTTGCCCCAAATGCTTGCCCACATAGTGTCTCTAGTGCACTTGCCATACCTAACTAACGGTCAATATTAATTACTAATTAGAGAGAAACCCAAATTTCTAAATGAGAAATTAATATAAAAGTTATACTTAACTTAAAATAATCAGTTCATTTAAGGTTGATTTAATGGTCTAATAAGTTAATAAAACCAACTCAAATTGATCAAATAAGCTCGTTGATCATTTAATAAAATGTTTTTTCCTTGGTTAAAAACAATTATTATAAATTTATAATGTAACTATAAAAAAAAGCATATAAAAAGATAGTTTTTTTTTTTAATAAAAATATAATCAAAAGATAATATTGGTAATAAAATTTCTGTTTTTAAGTATAGATATTTTTTGTTTATTATTTTTATTTTTCAAAAATTTATATAAGTAGTTGTTGAGTAAAATTCATTTAAAAGTCAGTCATCTAAGTTGAAGAATTTAGCTCACTGAATTGAGATAAGTTTAAGTAAGCTGGAAAACTCAATTCATTTGACTCAACTAGTATAACTTGAAGAATTAAAATGAATACCAGGAGGCCAAAATTGAAGCCAATAATGACAGTGTTGGAAATGGAAATAGCAGCGAGTTCATTTTCACCAAGATGACCAGCAAAGGCTAGTGTAATGACGGTCATGGAGTAACCGGTGACTCGGCTAAAGATAGCTGGACCAACAATTTTCCATAACTTGTTGGTTTCAATCCAGACCCTTTTGGACAGCTTTTTGTTCTGTTCATGATTTTCTTCTTCTTGTGGTTGTACTATTGATGGTGCCACCGTTATTAAAGATTGATTTAGATCTTCTACTTCTTCGTCTCTGTGGCTACCACCCATAATTTCTAAAGCGTACTACTGGCTAAAGAGAGAGTTTAGGTTTTTGAAGTTGTGTTATAACTAGAAAGAATGTGAATGATATGGGTATGAAATATTTGATAACGTGCCTTAGAGAAGCCAAATTTGTCTTAGCCAAACCACACATAGAGCTATAATTAATTTCCTTTGAAATTTTGGTGAAGAGGGCTGTGTCAACGGATCTCCACAACCAATAGTCAAGTGGCCTCTAGGAGGTCATAGCAAGTTAAAACAGAAAGAAACGAGGTCTTCAAATAAACGCATCTTAGAAACGGGGTCTTAAAATAAACGCACCTTGGCAAAAATAAAAGGAAAAATTTCTAATTTCTAATTATATTTATGTAATATATTTTAATATTAAAAAAAGTTTTATCATCTTATTTTACGTTAAACGTCGTCTAATAAGTCATCATTTAATTTGAATTACGATTATGTAAACTTTTCAATATTAAACATCGTTCAATATTATTAAATGTTATTGTTACTATTATAAGTTTCAAGACTATTATTATTTTTATTTCAAAGTAAAATTCTATGTAATAAATTTTATCCTCTTATTACTGTTATTTTTCTTTTAAAATAAGCACAAATTTTAGTATAAAAAATGATGTAATTGATAGAATTTAATCTTATTCCTTCTATCATAAAAAAGGATAGATTTAACCAAGTGAACAATATTAGAGTGGTTACTCTTGTGTTTTGTGTTATATATTAAGTTGAGAGAAACCACAAAGGAATTATTTATTTTCAAAACTTAAAATTTACAAAGTTTTGGTACAAGAATACTCATTTTTATAGTTGAAGTTTCAAAATTTATGAGTGGGCATTTCTCTCTCTTCCTCTCATGCTTAGAGGTGAAGAATAGGGTTTATTGTGCCTCTTGATTCAATCATTTCATATCCAAAACCATAATTTCAGCTTTCACTTTCCTTTATGAATCATTCGTTTTGATCCTATTTGGATGCTTCGTTGAGTTTATAGCATTTTTCTCATCATTTTTGCCACCAATTTAACCGAATTACCTAAGGCCTTTTGCTATCATTTGCCTATTAACAATTTTTCTTATTGATTAGGGTTGCAAACCTTTCGACTCCTCATGAAGATTAAGTTATCATCTTTTTTCCAAATCTTTACTACATCCACATATGAACTAGCCCCAAATCATTACCAATTTCATTTAATGCCCTATTAATCAGACCAATCTAATTTTAGCTCCCAACATCAATACTTGATTTAGCTTTTCCATCTAGTCATTTCCCTTAATCAAGTATCCCAAGTTTTGATTTTCATCTCAAGAATATGAAGAGTCCTTTGCTTATGCAGGCAATGCTTGGTGTACTTAAGAATTATTAGAATTTGAAGCTTTACACGGTGAATATAAATAAAGCCTCAGAGAAGTATTGTTCCATTGATAGCACCCATGGCTACTAACCACAGTTTATATTTGACAAAGAAATGGGTGACTTAGTTTCTCAAACCAAACAACTTACCTAAATCTCCCTCAAATAGAACTGAAAGAGGACTCTCCTAAAGCTTTTTAAGCCTTTTCAATCATGCTGATTGGTAAAGTCTTAGCCAATAAAATTGTTAAGAAACATCCAAGTAGTAATAGACGTTTAAAAGGCTTGAGGCATGAAAGAAGAGCTTTCATTAGTAACCAAAGACTATAGAAACAATGTGTTTGCTTTTACTTTCATTTTTATTCAAAAGCATGACTTTTTTTGGGACAAATGTATATGGCATGTCAATGGTTCATTACTTGTGCAACGAGAATGGGATCACAACTTAACCATATAGGGGATTGTATTGAACTCAACTACTTTTTGGGCTTAAGCCCATGGATTGCATTTTGCTAGCATGTATATTGTAAACACTAGTAAATTTGCCAACTTATTGACACTCTCATCCATATTGATAGCAATGAAGAATTTTAACTTGTCAATAAGAACTACCTACGGTTCAAAGTGAAACTAAATATACATGAGCCTCTTTTTACTGGATGCAAAAATCTCCCAAAGTTCTAAATACCAATCAACCCAATGGTTCTAAATTATGGGTTGAATTCAAATAATAAAGATTACCTAAATTCAATTTCAACTATGGCATCCTTGACCATTTTACTAAAGACTATAACCTAGACACTGTTATGTGACATCAAGTAAATGATTTAAACATGGTCTCGATCTATGTAAAATGACTTTGTGTCAATTATGGTGCTTCTACTACTCCTATGATAATTAATGTAACTTTTGAAAAAAAAAATATTGTTCTTATTCTGTATCTACTAACATTCTTAAGAAATTCTTTGAAAAAGCCAAGCATATTCATACTTAAGTATAGGAGATCAAACAAATGTTTTAGATCATGGATTTGATTAACTTTGTTTCTTTTTTCTATAATTGGTATTTAAAGGCATTGATTCTACAATGGATATTAACATGTGTTTCAAAATATTACTATAGGTTGTTGGATTGGAAATCACTTTTGATAAGAAGAAAGATAATTTTTTATTTGAAACTACGACTATATTTAGTGTTGCTTAAGAGGTTTATAGTAGGGCTTTTATGGAATCACAAAATGTTGGGATACAAATTTTGGGAAGGATTTTTCAATAACATATGGACTTTTACCAAGCCAATTTAATCAATAGACCTTCATAACATGAGAATCAGATTGAAAACAACACACCTAAGGACTCTAAATCATTTGTAGGTGCTATTCAAGTGCAAAATAAAATTGGTCTTTCTACAAACTAGCCTCGACCCAACACTATTAAGAAAAGAGGTAGTGATTCTATAGCTAAGAGGAAGGCAAGCTCATATCTGTTAAGAGGAACCAAAAAATCTATAATAGGGGAAGTTGACAATAGGTGATCAATCTCCAAATTTGATTCTTTCATCTACCTAAATGATCACTTCAATGCTAATTTAGAGGCATCTATAGTTGATGGACACAAACTGTAACAAATTTTTATGGTAAAAATTAGATGGGTATAGAGACAACCCTTAACTTACCCCCTAAAAAGTCATGATTGTTCTAAGTTGAAATGGCCAAGGTCTTGACAAACCTCGAGTCAAGAGGGCTCTATGTTATCTAATCAAGAAAAACAAACCAAATATGGTTTAGTTACTGAAGACAAAAATCGAAGCAATTGCTTTTCAATCTCTATAGCAATATTAAGATTTTGATCATGCTTTTATTTCCCCTATTTTAAACAGAGGTGGGATTTATTTTGTATTGGGATAGTTCTATAAGTCTTAATTTCCCACTTATAGACATTAATTATGTTGTTTGTGAAACTGATCATCCAATAGTTATTGATGAAAAACTTGCTTTGTGTTGTATGTATACCCTTCCTTACTTCCATGACAAATCCAACACTTTGGCTTTCTGTTAAATCAATTACACAATTTTCATCAATCAAGGATCTTATTAGGGGATTACATAACTTCACAGAAAGACAAGCAGGGTAGTGTTCCTTTCAATTACACCTATGAGAATTTGCTTACTTAATTTATAAATCAGACATGAGCTATGGACCTAAGCAGTTTTGGAACTAGATACACCTAGTGTAATAACAGAGTAGCAATGGATAGAATCTATCAACAAATTAATTATACTATTTTGTCACCAATTTGAGTGTCTTCCTTTCCAAAGTTAGTTGTTTTAAACTTACCAACATTTACCCTTGATCAGAGTTCAATCCTGCTACAATTCAAGGGATTAAGAGAGCCATATAAATAGAGACCATTTAGATTTATGCAAATGTGGTTCAAAGATAATTCTTGCCTTGAGTTATTCAAGATCATTGGAGGAAGGATTCAAACGATCAAAGTTTCAATTTCAATCAAAATCTGGAACATATATGAAAGCAACTTACTCTTTGGAATAAAAATCATTTTAGTTTCATTCAAGTGAATTTACAAAATTTAGAGTCACAATTAAAGTTTATCCATTTCTCAGTCAAAACAATGAAACTGGAAAAGCTTTTAAAGGAATAAATTAATGGACAACTTGAAAGAGAAAAGGCTATGTGAAAATAGAAATAAAAAGAATTATGGCTCCATGAAGGTCATAGAAATACAAAGTTCTTTCATACCTCAATTATTATGAGAATAAGAACAAACAACATTCCCTTGTTAAAAATTGATAATTTGGGATAAAGATACAATTGGAAAATCTTTCTTCAATTTCTACACAAATCTTTTTTCATCTCAAAACCCTATTCTCAACCCTAAAATTGAAGATTTGTCTCCCTCAGTTATTTCTGAAGAATATAACACTCTCATTGCTAGTATCTTATCCCCAACTAAAATAAAAGAAGCTATGTGGGAAATTCATCCTCTAAAATCCCCTTGTCCAAATGGATTTCTTGTTGTTTTCTATAAAGAAGTTGTCATATTATCAGGGAATAAGTTATATTTGGAATTCAAAATTTCTTTACCACTGGGGTAATGGAGCCTAGTTGGAATTATATTTTTATCACTTTGATTTCCAAAGTTAATATTCCTCAAGCCATCTCTGACTACAGACCAATTAACTTATGCAATGTGAGTTACAAAATTATTGCTGGAATCTTATTAAAGAGATTAAGAATTTTTTTAAAAGATCATATATCCCCATACCAAGCAGCTTTCATACTGAGAAGATGGATTATAGAGAATACCTTAATTGCTCAAGAAACTACTATAACTATTTTCAAGAAAACAAAAGGTAAATGTGGATTGATGGGAATAAAGTTAGATATGTGCAAAACGTACGACATAGATGACTAGAACTTTTTATTGCGGATCCTTAACTGCATGAGTTTCTCAAAAAAAGTTTGCAACATCATTTACCATCGTATTTCTACTATCTCTTTCTCATTATTAATTAATGGTTCCCTTTTTGGGAATATCTATCCATAATGAGGTTTAAGATAGGATGATCCTTTATCTCTTTATCTCTTCTTAATAGTATATGAATGTCTTTCAAGACTTATCTTCAAAGTATAAAGCTCTAATTGGGTACATGGAATCAATATGGCTAGATGATCCCCTCAAATCTCTCATCTCTTATATATGAATGACATTGTGATTTTCCTCAAAGAAAAAATTCAAGAATCAACTATCATCAAAGGTATTCTAGACAAGTATTGAATCTAGCTTGGTCAATATATAAATTTATAAAAATTTACAATTTTTTCTCCAAAAATACTTCTCTAACTTGCCAGGAACATATCATCACAACCTTATAAATTAATCGTTCTACTGATACTATGAAATATATGAGCCACTCTTTACCCATTGACAGAAGGAAAAAGATAGAGTTTGATCATATCTTTAAAAATATTCAAGCCAAAATAGACATTTGGAAAGCCTAATTTCTATCACAGGCTAAAAGACATACATTGATCAACTATGTGTTACAAACTATGCCAATTTATTCTATGAGAACTTTCAAAATACCAACCAGCTTTAATGAAATAGTTGATTCTTTGGTGAGAAGATTCTGGTGGAAAGATAATACTAACCCCTAAAATTCTCAACATTTCTTTACTCTTGTAAATTAGGACTCTATCTGCATACCCAATCTTAATGGGGATTGGGCTTTCGTAAAACGAAAGACTTTAACAAAGTAATGTTATCCAAAATAGCTTGGGAATTTGTTATCCAATCAAACAAACCTTAGGTCTAAGCATTTAGTAAAAAAATATCTTAAAAATAATCATTTCTTTAATGCTACCAAGAAGTCAAATGATTCAAGCATTTGGAAGGGACTACTTTAGGCTCAGGAGCAAATTAATCTAGGTAGTTATTGGAAGATAGCTGGAGGAAATATAAATGTTTGGTATGATCCTTGGGTACTTGGTCTCTCACAATAAAAGCTCCTCCAATGCCTGATTGAAAGAAGAACATTTGATATCAACTTACAATAGGTACATTCTATTTATTTGTTTCCGGAATAACCATTGGTACTAGGATTCTTGTAAAATGACTATGCTCTTTGGGGGAAGATATTACACCTTATATTATGAAGTTGAGACCTCTTGATCCTTCAGCTACTGACCAAGTTCATTGATATGGACCAGGAAACTGAAGTTCTCATACAAAATAGAGCTCCAAATAATTATTCTTGTCTTTGGAGGAAAATTTAGAAAGCTCACATACATGAACAACATAAGATTTTGTTTTGAAAAATTGCTAATAACTGTTTATGCACTAAATGGAAACTACATGTCTACATGTTCTTTGAAGATCTAATTATCCTTTGTGTGGGAAAGAAATAGAATATGTTGAACATCTCTTTATAAGATGTGAAATACTTTGATCTTAGTGGCTCATTTGCAGATGGAACATTCTTTGAAATTTTATTGATAAATTGGATATTAAATTCTATTTATTTTTCATTCTAAAGCCCAACCAAATGGTTAATGTCGAGAATAGAAAAATATTCTTTCACCCTCACTAAAGTTATTATGATATAACATATTTGGTGTCTATGAAATGATGTGGTTCATAATGAAAAGATGTTTTATCATCAACAACAAGTCAATAAAGTTCTTAAAAGGGTTGAGGAATTTTCTTAACTTCTTCATATTTCAACTCAACAGACATATACTTGTTTGACAAATGATTGACACCTCATTGCATTATAATAAACTTTAATGCTGCATGGACACAAGATAAATAAAGTTTGGGATTTATTGTAATAGATCACGTTGGAAAAGTAATAAATTCCTAGATTGGAGACATGATCACACTCTCCAGTGAAGAGGCAAAAGCTGCTGGTTTCTTTAGTTCACTTCAATATGCTTTACATAGAAAATCCATCAAAGTTTATATTGAGGCTAATGCTAAAAATTTCATTAATACTTTTAATTTAGAATATTGAAATTTGGTGGATTCAAACATTCAACGCATCTTATAAGATGCAACTAAGCTACTACGTGAGTTCTTTATGCTTTTAGTGAGATGGATCCCTCAAGATTTAAACATAAAAGTTCATAATTTGATTATGTGGGCAAGAAATACAAGAGTGACGAAAAACATCTCTTTTCATTTTTTGCTAGTTTTTTTTATCTGAGCTACACACAAGAGAGAAATTTTAGAATAGTTTATTTATTGGTAGCCAAAAACAAAAGTTGGAATTTCAATTCATACCATACAAGGAGTGTTGAAATTTTAATTAACATTATAAATGTGTTATGATAAACATATGTTTTAATCCAAGTTTATAAATATCTTGAATATATGTTCATCATTTTGAACTTATATATCTACCACATGTTGTCTTTATTTATTGTATGATATGAATGTTTATTGAACTTTCTATTTTTGAAAATATATTTATATCATAAAATAAATTTTGAAAATATACCTTTCACATGTCAATTTTTAAAAAATATTATATTTGTTCAATTTTTAAGAGCATAAAAATGAAAGCATTTAAAAAAGATGGAAATATCACCATAATATCTTTTGTTATTGTTAGAAAAGTTTTTGTATGAATTGTCCATTATATCCCATAATTAATTACACTTTAATTCTATTATTGTTAGATAAAGTTATTATTGATGAATTATAATTATGAAAATAGTAAAAATTTGTCGTGTTTTGATGATAAATGATTTAAACAAACAGTATTGACAAATTATAGTGACATTTGCATGAAACTATTTAAGTTATAGATATTTATAAATATAGAAACTTAAATTAATGAGTGATTCTTAAAATTGATAAAAATATTTAATTATAACTAGAAATACATATAATGCTAGATTGTGTTAATTTGAAGGTCTAGATCATTTGGTAAAATTAATTGCCTAAACCATATGTATTGAAAATTGTCACTATATATATCATTTGTTGTATGCCCCAACCCTTATTAGTGATATTTGTTAATTTTATCTTTACTAATATTTTTTCCATTTTTATAATATGGTATTGAAAGAGTCCACAATTGAGTACGTAATCAGGGTAATGAGATGCAAACTTCTTAAGAATTCAGCCCTAACTCACACAGAAAGAAAATCGAACACTTACGCAGTATAGACAATAGAAGCACAAACAATATAATATCAGATACACAGATAATTTTGAACAATAGATATTATATAAATTCAATAGAAAGTAGGGAAGAATATAATGGATTTCTAATTAGAGTTTATGCTTTTAATATGTTATAACATACATACCTTAAGTTTAGATTGTACTAAAACAACAGCAGATCATGTATAAGAAGCGATATAAGGAGGTAAACCTATATAGAGACCGTATCTATAGAGTAACATCCTCGGAGTTTTTAAGACAACCATTCAATAGTAAATAATTCACTAAATAGTAAAATAGGTTATAGTACTAACAGACAGTAAAACCATTATTACCTTTATCATTGAGGACCTCCGACCAAACCACCTACTATTGCTCTTCACTTGTTGCTTTCACAACCATTTGGTTCAACACTCAAAACCAATTATCCTCCATAGCCAAAACCACTCAATATGGTATGAATAGTAATCAATGATTAGTAATTGGAAGTGTATGAACTCGCACACTTAAGGGACACATAGTCCACCACTACAATCAAATAATGTACGGGAGACATACATTCAAACCATGTACACACATTGATTATGATTTGATTACTAAACTCGCCAAAATGGCCCACTCTCAAATATATGCTCTCTAAAAGAATTTTGAAATTAGATATAAATATCAGTGTGTATTTTGATAAAATTTTGGCTCTTAAATAAGGGGTGAAGATAAGAGAAATAAGTGGGGTATTTATAGGAATCAGATTTTCCACCTTATTAGCCTCCTTACCATGACCTCGCTACCACTTATGGCGAGGTGTGTAAAATTTGATATTTTTTGTTTCCAAAAAATGTAGAGTAAAATCCACAAATACCCGTACCTAAAAGAAGCCACAAACCATGAGTAATAACGTTAGTGAGCGAGCACTCTCAATCTAGCATGTGCATTATGAAAATTAACCATGTGGTGTATGTAAACATGTGGTCTCAGTGCCACTACACACAAAGCATCTAAAGCTCAAAAACTTGACTTTACACCTATAACTTGCACACATAAAATAAAAACATATCGTGTAAAAAGTATCATACAAAAGCAGCGTTTAGGAAAACTAGGAAACTCCCCTTGACTTTAGGCAACACTCTTTTTGAATGCATGCAAGTCAGATAATAATATATAGTGTAATCCTACACTCACAGCCTATGCGGTATACAGTATGGTAACAATCATATAGTTGCACGTAGAACCTTCTCCCACTTTTTGACTAAGATAGTCAAAGGTATACCCCTATTTAAGGGAAAGAAGAAAAACAAATGTCTAATAGTTATAATAACATTGCAATAAGGTAGATAGAGTTAAGGCAAAATAGAAACTGTCATAGATGAAAATAACACCATTAAACTTATATTAATTAAACAAACTTTATTTCACATAAGGAAGTTTAGAGATAAACTAAAGCAATAAATAAAAATTGAAATTAAGAGGACAAAAAAAAGATCAACACTCTTCGTCTCCTTCTCCAATATCATCATTTCCTTGAACACCACTATGATAAGATTGCCCAGCATCAGAAGGGGCAATGGGAGAAGGTGTAGTATTCTATGGATTGAGAAAGTTGTTCACAAAATAATCAAAAGAATTGTCAGGCTCAAAGGGAAAATTTAATTGATCATTACTATACACAGTGAACATGCTAAGTAAAGACCCAAGTGATGAAAAACCTTAATGAAAAGGTCTGGTAGGGACAGGTCAAGGTCTGATAGAGGCAAAAGAAATAGGTAAACCATGAAAATATGGTACAATAGGATAATAAGAAGCTGTAATACCCTGACCAAAAGCCTAAAGATGATGCATATCAAGAAAATTCATGTTTAAAGTTTGTAACTCAAACATAACAGAAAATATGAGAGATTTAGACTCCACATCAAGGGAGATGGAAATGGAAGCAGTAGAGGAAATAGAAGTAGACTCGTAATAAGTGGATTAAGTTGTGTTCATAAAAGAAGAAAAAGAAGGGGTAGCAGATGAACAGTAAGAATCACAACTGTTAGACATAATAGTGCTTGAGAGGACAATCTTACTCATACAGTTGAAAGAAATGTTATGAAAAATAGTGGAACTCCACCTAGAAATCAAAGAAAGATAGTGAAGATTAGAGGAAGATGGAGAAATGATATGGAAAATATAGTTCTATAGATCATATAGGTATGATCTATATCATAACTATTTAGAATCACACAAAGCAAGTGTCCTCGACATAGAGGAACAAAGAAAAGATGGGAACGAGGATGAATAGTAGAATTGAAAACAACATTAAGAGAATGATCTGGGGTAGAGGCACCAATAACAAGGGTATTACCAATAAAAGAGTAGTCAGGTCCTGCCTGTTGAATAGCCATTTATTCATAATTGCGAGCATTCATAATGTCAAATTCAGAAAGGTAAGTGATAATTGTATATTATACAGTTATTTTGTCCATTTTATTAATTATAATTGCTATGTTCTTGTTATTTTTAGTTAATTTTAATTAATTAAATTAATATTTTCTGTTTATTTTTTAAGGAATATATTTTTAAGAAAATTAAAGAATATGAATCGAAAAAGGACTTAATTGCAAATAATGATGTCTAAAAATATAATATAAATTAAAGGAGTGCTTAATTGCAATTAACAAAAGTCTAAAATATAATTTAAATTAAAATATGGTTAATTATAATTAACGAAAGTTTAAAAGTTAATTTAAATTAGAAAAAGGCTTAATTGTAATTAACAAAAGTTTAAAAGTTAATTTAAATTAAAAAAAAGGGCTTAATTGTAATTAACGAAAGTTTAAAAGTTAATTTAAATTAAATTGGAAGGCTAAAATGAAATTAAAGAATATTTGTTTTTTCTTCTTCGCAGGAAGAGGACCACACGCGCCACACACCGTTAGATCTTCCAATCAACGGTTAGGATCAGGTGAGTGGAGCCAGATGCGACAAAAATCGAGTGGACCTTGTTTTTCAGGATCGTTCGCTGCTCGGTGTGCCATGTGGAGCCCACTTATTGCGTAGGTTGGCGTGTAGGGTGGGACCTACGTGTCAATGCCAGAAATGGTCTCGTGCAACGTGGTCTAGATAAACATCGTGCGCTCTACCATTCCAATGAATTATACAATGCCATGTGTCTCAAATATTCTTTCAGCAAATCAGGAGTTGACACATGGCATGTGTAGGTTAAAACAAAAACATAGAAATGGCGCGCGTTGCTAGCAGCTTCTGCGTCTACCACTTGTCTTCGAAAGCAATTATCTCGTGCGATGTATTATTCGTGCACCCTCTCTTCACAGAGAATGAAAGGATGCCATATGTTTCATTATTTCTTGCAGCCAATTAGATGCTGACACGTGTCAGGCGTGAATTGAAATGAAAACGCAGAATCGGTGACCCTTTCCAACTGTTTTGTATTTCTTCCACGCATGTCTTTAATATTATTTTCGATGTCCCCTACTATTCACAAGTGGTTGTAAGAAAAATATTTTTTGATGTATTTGTTTTAGCTATAAATAGGGCATTTATTGCGAGAAAAGAGAGGTTAGGTTGGAGAGTTTTAGAGTTCTGGATAGTGGTATACGCAAAAGTCATTTTTGGCTTCTGTTGTGTTTCACATTTGCCAAAAATTTAAGAGCAGCAACAGATTAATTTTCTTTGTTCTTCATCCATTATTCCTTAAATGCTTATTGTAATTTTAATTTTTCGTATGCAGTAATTTTAATTTTCTAGGGTTGTTGTGTTGCTAAATTTATGAAGCTTGAATTTAATTATTTTTGAATGATTTATGAGACTTTAATTTGTTTATTCTATTTGTACTTAATGCTTTTGATAATTGGAAAATTTATCAATTGATTTGTGGCACTTAAATAAACTTGGAAGAGGCATTTTTGTGTATATTGCTTATGGATAGAATAACATGTATATATAAGGGATATGAATATACCTTTATTTTACGTGTGACTATTTGAGAACTTTGACCATAATGAATCTTGGTGAATTTAATTCTCATAGGAATATAGTGAATTATTTTTAGCGAGGTGTGTCTATACGGAGCTCAGAAGAGATGTATGGATCAAATTAGAAGTTCTTGGTTGACAAATTAAATTTACAAAAAAATATAAATCAAGAGGGAATAATATGATTCGAGTGGATTAATTTGGTGAAACTACAATCCTAGTATTTTCTTATTTAAAGTTATAAAAAATCAGTTTAGTTAAATTTCATAAACTTTCATTTGTTTTGGATAAAATATGATTGAAATAATTTTAATACTTAACAAACTGTAGTAACAAATTTCCGTGGGAACGATAATTTACTTATCAAATTTTATTACTTGTGACCGTGTATACTTGCACGATTTTATGTTCTCCTAAAGAGACAATAGTAGGTAGGAGTAATATTTTCAAATTCAAAAAGGACGACAGGAAATGATGGAAACTCAACCATAAGAAGGGATAACAAATTATGAATATCATCCTGAGAGAAGGTAACTCTACATCTATAAGGACAAAAGAAGTAGATAATCTAATAGTAGAAGTACAAGGTAAGGCAACATAGAATTCCCAAATGGAGTCATCATTATAGGAATAATTGAGAGAACAGAGTGAAAGCCAAGAAAAGAATGCAAAACTTTGTTTGACTTTAGGAAAATCATGAATATTGACAAGATGCTCAACAAGAATAGTGCACTGCTAGAAGGATTGAATGCTCAAGTTGCGTTGACTTCTTGCCACTTATGGAATTTTTTAAGGCCATAATTGTTAAAAGCAAGAAAGATAAACTAATACAGCAAGAATAGAAAGAAGCTATTCTGAGGTGTGAAGAAAGTAGGCGTTAGGGGGTTCTTTAAATAAGCAAAGAATGACATCGCTAAGTACCTCACCATCCACGTCATTCGGGTGTTTGGCAACCCATGTGGTAAGGTGGTAAAAGTTGAGCCTAAAAACCGATGCAAAATATCCAAAAACACTCAACATAAATATCCACATGACAATCAATCCAAAATGCATTCATTTGAGAGTATGACCCGTAATTTATGGAAACATGCATTTTTGTGAAATGAAAAACATGTTAAATATATGTGTCATCAAGAAATATTTATATGAATCAAGCAAAAGGAGGTATATACTTAATTGATCCAAACTTCATAAGTTCATATGTAGTCTCTCTCTCTTAACTAATGTAAATGCAATCTTAGTAGAAATCAAAAGGTCTTAAAAACATGTAAAAAAAGGATGAGGTTTTGGTAAAAGATAAGAAACATTTCAGCAAAGGCATATCTCAAGACAAACAAACTTTCCCTTTAAGCACAAAGCTTACAGCTTAAGAGATAATCCTTTAAAATCATGATCTTTCCCTTGAACATTTCAATATTGAAACTCTTAAAAGAAATTCCCAAACAAGGGATCTTGTTCATTTGCGAAATAACATTTAATCATTGAACCTCTTCCTTTTCATTTTCCTTTTTTCTTTTTCTTTCTTTCTCCTATTTCTTTTTCTTTCTTTCTTCTTGTTCTTTTTCTATCTTTCTCCCTCTTTTTAAAAGAGACTCGAGAGAACCAAAATGATCCCAGAAAAAAAATGTTCAATAAGACAAAGTTGAAACTTAACAAAAAGAATGCCAAATAAGTGGGATTGAACATTTGAGTTGGGCTAATAAGTGCAAAGAAACAAAAGTATAACAAAAAAGGCTCAAGAGGAGAAACTGTGGATAGGTAGACAAGGGAAGAAAGAATGATCAAATGTTCCAAAGATGACCTAAATCATTTTTCTATCTAAGCAACAACTTGAATTTTTCCTTGAGGAAGCTATACGTGAATTTTGCCTTGAGGAAACTATATGTGAATTCAAGAAATGAATCCATACAAACTTCTCAAACATAACCATATAGATCCACCACGTCATTGCATATGTAGAAAAAAAATTCTTCGTCTCTTGTCTTTTTTTATATTTTATAAAAACTTCGTAAGAGATTAGTCATACAACCTCCTCGAGAATGCACATGTTAGAAATGCCACACATCCATTTATGCCAAGAGCCTCTCAATTAAAAAGCAACAGATATCACAAAAACAAGTAAATTTAAAAAGGTAGGAAATCATGACGTAATAATTTGCTGAACAATTTTGGGAAAAGATGGGGAGAGGAAGCAAGTAGTGTCACAACACAAAACACAACAAAAACATATAATATATTTATTTTTGTTAAATTTATGTTTAAACAAAAAGAAATAAAACATATAGACGAATAGTAAGAGTCATAAGAAGAATGACTAGAACCAAAAGAGATAAGAGAAAAGAACATAACAACTCCCAAAGAGATCACCCAAAAAAAGTGATCAAATAGCATCCCTATGTTTAAAGTATTTATGAGGGGAAGTTGATTTAGGAAATAACCTTTGTGTCATATGAGCACGCAGAATATAAGGTACTCTAGGCTTCCTTTGTTTATTATTTCTTGAAAATCCTATTGAGTTACTCAAATATGTTGAATGATATGGTTATTTAGAAGTAGAGTGGTTTCTTTCTGCACTGTGTCTCAAGTGCATGATGCAACCGGTTTGAACATGCTTAGAAGAGCCATGATAATTACATTCTAACATAAGAGATGAGGTTGAGTAAGGAGGAAAACTCAGAGTAGTACTTCTCACAAATTTAGGACAATGCCTAGCAAGGTGACGAACAATACCACACATATAACAAACACAAACATTGGAGTTAGAGAATCTGGGTCCTTGATTTCAAGAAGTACTACATAGAGGATAAGAGTATGAAGTTCTCACATTGACTTTTAAACGAGGATGAGTAGTCAATTTCCAACAGTGTAGCATTATATGCTTAATTTCACCATAATGGTGACAAGTAGGAAGTATAGTAGGTAGAGACAGAAGACCATCACTGGAGTTACAGGAAGTGCTAGCCTTAGGTGAAGGTTTCACCTTGCTATAACTATTTGGCTGAATGAACACAATAGACTTACCTCTTAAGTTGGTGGCAGTAGACTTTAATTTTTCATTTCGATTAAAAGCTTTCACAAATTTAATTGAACCCACCGTTGATGTTGAAACCTCCACATTGTAACCAATACCATGCTTGTTCTCAAACTTCTTTGTGTTTCTAAGAATGTCATTTAGGTTCTTCCAGCTAGTCATCATTTTTTTTCAAACTAGAAGTAGGGTGCTCTAGTTCCTTCTCACCGACTTTCAGTTTGTCCTTTAGGGCAATAATATAATCTTCTTTTCCTTTAAGAAATATTTCAAGATAATCAAATGAATTGTTCAGAATCCCAACTTTCTCATTTAATTATTCAATCTTAATTTCTTTCTCGATAAGAGAGTATGTCATGTATTCCTCTGTACTCTTTAGAACTATGATCTTCTTCTTCAATCTTTCTACCATATAGTCTTGATCAGAAGATGGAGTAGTAATCACAAGTAGCTAAGTAGTTTTACCAGAGATGGAAACCTTCTATTGTTCCTCAAGTTTTTTAACTTTTCCAATATTTGCATTAAATTTCTCAAGCATATTCGAATGTCTCCTTTGTATAACCTCACACTTTTTGGTCAGATTAACTTGTTGGTCATCAATAGATGACTTCTTTTCCTCAATATTTTTATTCAAAACATCTATCTTCTTTTTGTCAAGGCTTTCCAAGGCCTTTTTTTCTTTTCCTTTTTAGACTTGATATGATCCAATAGGAGAGAATTTTAGGAGTCAAGCAACTCATTTTGCTTATTATAATCATCATTATCAGTTACCTCTTGAACTTTTAAGGCAGCAATCAAATGATCAATGACACAACTAGAGGTAGTAAATGCTATAAAATTATTATCACCCTCATCATCACTAATAATACTGTCTAAAAAAGTAACCTTAGCTTTCATAGTATGCTTATTTGTGCGATTTTGTTTCTAAAAGTAATTTGTAGCAATATGACTAGGCTTCCCACATTCGAAGTATGTGATTTTATTCAAGTATCCTTTGCTCAATTTTTCATATTCATTTTATGTGTCTTCATTAGCTTTAGTATATTTTGAGGACTTAGAACTTGAATTATCTCTTCCAATAATCCCATATGCTAGTTTCTTCTTTCTAAACAACCTGGTAAATCTTTAGGCAAGGAAGACCATTTTATCCTCATTAGGATCATAATCATCATTACAATAGACCATGGCTCTAACATATTTGCTTGTTGAGTTACTTCCTTTGGTAGTTTTGAGAGCCAAACTCTTACCCTTCTTAAGAGTGGTTTATTCTTACCTTAGTAACAAGTGATGTAGTTCGAAGACTTGCAGGTTACCAACTAACTCATTCATAGAGAGCTCACCAAGTTTGTACATTAACTCAAGTACAATAAACTTAGCATGAAATCTATACGATATACTATCAATGGTTTTTTTCTATCTTCTTTTCTTTGCTAATAGGTCTACCTAGGTTGTAAGAACAGTTGACAATGTTAGAGAACCGTGTATAAAATTTCTCAAATATCTCATCTTCTTACATAATGCACAATTCAAAGTCTCTATTTAGCTTATGCATTTTAGACTTCTTAACATTAGATGTCCCTTCATGAGTTGTCTCAATGATATCCCAAGCATGTTTTGATGAGGTACAAGTCTGAATTATTATATATTCATTAGGTGACACAACTTTGATGATAGCATACAAACCCTTACTGTTTCATTCGGGCTCTTTAAATTATTCTTTAGTCTATTCAATCATTGGTTTCAAAATCATAGTATTATCAAGTAGGGTTTTAGTGGGATGGGTCTAGCCATTCTCAACAAGGAACCACACATGGCCTCCTTGGAACCATTAGAAGGCCCTTATTTGAGATTTTTAATAGACATAGTTTAGCCCATTGAAAAATGAAAGTATACCTACATTGTCTTCTTCTCGAGACTCCATAAAAAAGAATGTGTATATGTGAAGGCACGAGTTAACAAGATCAACACCAGAGAATTTAGGCCCAAAAGGGTGCATCACTTCTAATTCCAACTGACACAAATCATACATAACCAAGGTAAGGAGATGCAAACTCCTTAAGAACTCAACCTCAACTTACACAAAAATAAAATCATAAACTTAAGCAATATACATAGTAGAAGCACAAATACTATAATATCAAATAAGTAGATAACTTTGAATAACATATATTATATAAATTCAATAGAAAGCGGGGAAGAACATAATAGCTTTCTAATTAGAGTTTAAGTTTTTAGAATGTTGTAACATACACACCTTAAACTCATATTGTACTAACACAAAAGCAAACCATATGCAATTATCCTAAATCCTAATCTCATAAACACTAAAACTCTTATCACCAAATTATGATTAAATCCTAAGATCCTAAACCTTAAATTAATAAACACTAAAAATTTAATCATAAATCCTAAATCCTAATGCTATGTTTGGTTGGATGGAATGGAATGAAATCAGAATTGATTCCTTCCATTTTTATGTTTGGTTGAGCTGAAAAATGAAAATTGAATGGAATTCTGATTCCTATTCCTAAAGGAGAAGGAATTAGAATTCCTTCTCCTCTTAAGGAATCATGATTACTGATTACATTCCTAATATGATTTTATTGTTCCAATTTTTCCCCACACATAGCATTATTGTTCCAATTTTTCTCCTCACATATATAAACTAACACCCATATTTCATTACAACCACCCACCAAAGCAATTGTCTACCTCCCTAACAAACCATATGCGACACCATTTCTCCTCCAACTCTACTCTTAGCCGCCGCCTGGTCCTCTATATTATAATTTTGGCATAAACTATCCATTGGTGCTTCTAGCTCCAATATATGCATTAACACTATAGTTTATACTTCTAGTTTCAGTACATGAATTGACTATAATGAGTCATCTTTATGATATTCTATTCTAGAGAAAAAAGAAAAAGCTAGAGTTTCCTATAATTTTAAATTTTATTTTTTAAAGAATTAGCTAAAATATTTTATTTTATTTTATTTTATTTTTAAGTTATGAATGATGAGGAAACAAGATAAATAAAATGGAGATCAGAGTTTCCTCGACAAGTTTTTGAACCTGTGTACATTAATGTTTTATAGGACCCAAATAGTAGGTATCTAGTTGTGGTTCGATTCAACAAAGTAAACTATGCAAATATGTCTACAAATAACTATTCCTTGGATGACGTTGAAGAAGTTAAATGAATTGTATTTTTAGTTTATATTGTAATTGTATCCCAAATTCTCTTAAATATTTCAGAATCTAGCTTGTTTCTACCAGGCATCTATACTATATAGTGATCATTGACCACTTCTTCCCCATTTCTATTGCAAAATTCTTGCTTAAATTCATCACAATTCGTAGCAAATGCCAAATAGCAACTCAAATGGTTCTAAGCTCTAGCACACGTAGAGCCTGTAAATCAAACCAAATCATGGTACACAAGTTCCAAACTACACCAAATAAGGTTCTGTTTGCTTAAAACATTTACATGTATCTATGTATAAACAACATATTTGAATCAAATCCTTTCTTCAGACAACAACATGTCTTTCATTTCACATCTGAACCAGCTTCTTTTGAGAATCATGCCTGTATACATAGGGGTATTAAGGCAATTTATAGTTTTTTTCATTTCATTTCAGTAGTAAACCAAACAGTGTAATACTGATTCTTTCTTTGATTCTAGTGGTCAAACAAAAAAACACTATTTTCTTTTCATTACATTCTATTCTTGTTTTCATTCCGATTCAGATTTCATTCCGTGAACCAAACGCCACCTAAATCTTAAACCCTTAGTCCCTAAATTCTAAAACTATATAGCTTAAAGTATTATTTTTCAAAAACAAAATTTTGTTAAAAAATAATTGTTTTATTATAAAAGTATTATTTTATTATATTGGCTTATTTTGTTTTTGATTTTTGATTTTTTTATTTTCAAAATGACTAAATTTGATGAGTTAAAAACAATAGACGTTAGGACAACGTAGGCTTAAGCAATAGCCTATTCTAACCCTTCATCCTTTATAAAGATGAAGTGTTCAGATCATTGAACTAATGTTCAAAAATTGTATAACTTTTATTATTTCGTACGCTTTTCTGTATTTTGCTCTACGTCATCGTTTTGAAGATAACATTTGACTTTTATGCCCTTTTCCTTCTCAAACAATGTGTACGCTTGCATTTGGATCTGGTCCCTCAAATACCATCTCTAACTTCTTTGTCTCACTCTGCCTCTTACTTGGTTTTGGTTTCAATCACAGGTGAAGAGTGTCTAGAAAATACCAAAATCCTACTTCACCATTCTAGATTTTTCCCTACCTATCATATCTCATCTTTGTTGAAAGTAGCTGCTGCTACTGCCTTAATATTAGGATTGTTTTAGGAAATCCATGTTTTTAGCATTCCATGTTTTCATAAGTGGAGTATTCCATGTTTTCATGAGTGGTGTGAGCATGAGTTCCTGGTTTTAAGGAGTGGTGTTTTCCACTCCTCAAATTCTATAAAACTACTGAAATTGTTTCCTATAAATTGATGTAATAAGAAGCTGAAAATATAAGTAGAAAAACTCGTCTTAATCTCCAAAATGTGTGTGAACTCAATCTTCAAAATTGAGACAAACAAGTGAAGGGTTTAGAAAACTAACCCAACATCTAAGAGGGGTTTAGAAAACTAACCCAACATCTGGTATCAAAGCCAAGAAGGGAGCTAAAAAAAATCATAGCAGCAAAATGGCTACATAAAATGGAAGTTTTGTCCAACCAACTATTCCAAGATTTGATGGTCACTACGATCACTAGAATATGCTGATGGAAAAATTCCTAAGATCTAAGGAATTTTGGGATCTTATAGAAACTGGGATTGGAGAGATTAAATTGGAAAGTTCAAAGGTTTCTACTCAACAGAAGCAGAAAAATGATGCACTGAAATTGAAGGACCTAAAGGTAAAGAATTACCTATTTCAGGCAATCGACAAGTCTATTTTGGAGACAATCCTTAACAAGGATATGGCTAAGGACATCTGGTACTCTATGAAAAAGAAGTACCAGGGCTCCAACAGAGTGAAGCAGGCATAACTTCAAACTCTTAGAAGAGATTTTGAAACTCTTCAGATGAAGAAAGGAGAAACAATAAATGACTACTTTGGAAAAGTGATGATAGTGGCAAACAAGATGCGTCTTCACGGTGAGAAAACCACAGATGACATTGTGGTTGAGAAAATACTAAGGTCCTTGACTCCTAAGTTTGACTATGTGGTCTGCTCAATTGAGAAGTCTAATATAGTTGAAGATATGTCCATAGATGAACTGCAGAGTTCCTTGCTCATGCATGAGAAAAGAATTAACAGGACCAATGTAGTTGAAGAAATGTAGGCACTAAAGGTTTCCACCTTTAATGAGTCTTCAAACACAAGAGAAAGAGGTAGAGGCCATGGTGGACGTGGAAGAGGTCGAGGACAACACTCTTACAATAGAAACTACAGAAAAAATGAAAATAGGGAATGGAGCAGAGAGGGAACTAAATCATTTTCTCAAACTCGAAGGGATGATGATCAAAACAAGAAGAGACATTTCAAAAAATCAAAGGTCGAATGTTATAGATGTGGGAACTTAGGTCATTACAAAAATGAGTCTTACACAAAAATGACCAAAGAAAATGGTGAAAGATCTAACTTTGTAGAAAAGGGAAAGGAGAAAGAAGAGGAGACTTTGTTGATGGCCTTCCATGTAATGGAAGACACGGATGAAGACACCTGGTACGTGGACACAGGTTGTAGTAACCATATGAGCAGTTGTAAGTCATCTTTCTCTAATCTAGATGAGAGATTCACCACTTTTGTTAATTTTGGTGATCGATCAACTGTGAAGGTTGAAGGAAGGGGTGATATTCAGAAAAGAACTAAGAATAAGTTCATTGAGGTAATATCTAATGTATTTTACATACCTTACTTAAAAAAAATCTGTTAAGTGCTGGCCAGTTGCAAGACAAAGGTTACACGATCATAATTAAAAAAGGAGAGTGTGAGATTTATGATCCTAAACGTGGATCAATTGTAGTGGTGTAGATGACAAGAAATTGACTCTTCCCTCTCAAAATTAAATCAATGCAAACATGTTTGATGGCCAAAGAAAATGTTTCAGTGTGGAAATGACATGAGAGATATGGGCATCTTCATTTCAACGGCCTCAGGACTCTAAAACAAAAGCAATTGGTGGAAGGACTACCTGAAATCACAATGCCTTCCTCAACAACATGTGAGAACTACATCATAGGGAAACATGACCATGATATGTTTCCTACAAGAAAATCAACAAGATCTCATAAGATCCTAGAGTTGATTCACTCAGATCTTTATGGTCCAATGTCCCCTACATCTAATGGAGGTAAAAGATTTTTCCTAACCTTTATAGATGACTATAGTAGAAACGTTTGGGTGTATTTCTTGCAGGAAAAGTCAGAAGCTTTTGAAGCTTTCAAAAACATCACTTTTCTAGTGGAGACATAGATAGAAAAAAGGATCAAATGTCTAAGAACAGATTGAGGAGGAGAATTCTATTCTAAGGAGTTTTTTGAGCTTTGCAATGAAAAGGGAATTAGGAGACAGTTGACAACAGCTTATACACCATAACAAAATGGTGTATGTGAGAGGAAGAATCATACCATAGTAAATATGGTAAGGATTTTACATGCAACAGGACAAGTTCCCAAAGTTTTTTGGCCTGAAGCTATTTGTTGGACAGTTCACATTCTTAATAGAAGTCCAACATTTTCTGTTAAGAACATGACTCCACAAGAAGCATGGAATGGAAAGAAGCCAACTATAGATCATTTCAAGGTATTTGGTTGCATAGCGTATGCACACATGCCTGATCAGAGAAGGAAAAAGCTGGATGAAAAGATTGAGAAATGCGTGTTCCTAGGGGTAAGTGAATTGTCAAAATCTTATAAACTATTTAACCCAGTTTCAGGAAAGATAGTGATAAGCCGTGACGTGTGTTTGATGAGGACAAAAGGTGGAATTGGGGAGAACAACTAGAAACACAAAAGAATATGCCGGTGGAAAGTGAAGCAGATGATGAAAGGACAACTTAGGTGATTGAGACTGAAATCCCTCAACCACTAACATTGCCACAAGAGCCTCAAGCTCACACATCAGCTCAAAGTGACGAGGAAACTAAAGAAATGAGGGTTTATAATCTGAGAAACCCTCAAACACTGACAAGGCCTCCCTGGATGATAGACTATGAGATAACTTTCAGTGGTTCAGATGAAGACACTGCCAACTTTTCCTTGTTTGTTGGCAATGATCCCATCACCTTTGATGAAGCAGTGAAGGAAGATAAATGGAAGAAATCAATGGACAGTGAGATATTGTCAATTGAGAAGAATAACACTTGGAAGCTCACTAATTTACCTAAAGGACAAAAGAAGATTGAGGTAAAGTGGGTATTCAAAACAAAATTGAATGAAAGAGGAGAGGTTGATAAATATAAAGCTCGTTTGGTGGCTAAAGGATACAAAAATAAAGCAGGGCATAGACTATAATGAAGTCTTTGCACTTGTAGCAAGGCATGAAACCATAAGAATACTTATATCCTTGGCTGCAAAGAAATCCTAGAAGATTCTACAGATGGATGTAAAGTCTGCTTTTCTCCATGGAGAATTGTAGGAAGAGGTTTATGTTGAATAACCTCCTAGTTCTGTTCAAAAGGGAAAAAGAAGAAAAAGTGCTAAAGTTGAAGAAAGCACTATATGGCCTGAAGCAGGCTCCACGAGCATGGTACATCAAAATTGACACCTATTTTGCCAAGTTAGGTTTTGGGAAATGTCCCTCAGAACATACATTGTACACTAAGGCTGGAACTAGAGGTAAACTTCTAATTGTGTCACTCTATGTTGATAACCTAATCTATACAGGAAACAATCAAGAAATGTTGAATGAGTTCAAAAACTCAATGATGAGAGAATTCGAGATGACAGATCTAGGACTACTGCACTACTTCTTGGGGATAGAAGTAATTCAAAAATCTTTTGGTAACTTCATTTACCAAAGAAATATGCACAGAAGGTGCTTGAAAGATTTCAGATGGAAGATTGTGAAGCCATTGGGACTCTAGTTGAACTTGGATTAAAAATCAGTAAGGATGAAGGAGGAAGAGAAGTTGATAACACTTTCTTCAAATAAATCGTTGGAAGTCTCATGTATCTTACTTCAATTAGACCAGACATCATGTATGGTGTAAGCCTGATAAGTAGATACATGGAAAAACCAACAAAGTTACACCTGAATACAACAAGAAGAATTCTAAGATACGTGAAGGGGACACTAGACTATGGAGTGTTCTATAAGAAAGGTGATAACTCAGATTTCTATGGTTACACTGACAGTGATTATGCAGGAGATCTAAATGACAGAAAGAGCATATCAGGCCATACTTATATGTTAAGCTCAAGAGCTATCTCATGGTCCTCAAAGAAGCAACCTATAGTCACTCTATCAACTACTGAAATTGAGTATGTGGTAGCAACATCAAGCTCCTGCCAAGGGATCTGGATGAAGAAAATGTTTGAAGTCTTAAGAATGAAGCAAGATAGCCCTATGATAATCTATTGTGATAACATGTCTACTATCAAACTGTCTAAAAATCTTGTAATGCACGGGAGGAGCAAAAACATAGATTTCAAATTTCATTTTCTTCGTGACTTATGTCAAGATGGGGTTATTGAGTTGAAGTATTGCAAAAGTTTAGAACAGGTAGTAGATATTCTAACCAAACCTCTCAAGCAACCAAGTTTTGAGAAACTTAGGAAGTTGCTTGGAATGTGCTCAGTCCTCAGTCTTGAACAAGGGAGGATTGCTCAAAGTTGAAAATCAATCAAGAAAACTCTAAACTATTTTTTCAGTAGAAAAATCAATTTAAGGAAGGGTGTTGAAAGTAGCTGCTACTACTGCCTTAATTTTAGGATTGTTTTAAGCAATCCATGTTTTCAGCATTCCATGTTTTCATAAGTGGAGTATTCCATGTTTTCATGAGTGGTGTGAGCATGAGTTCCTAGTTTTAAGGAGTGGTTTTTTCCACTCCTGAAATTCTATAAAACTGCTGAAATTGTTTCCAATAAATTGATGTAATAAGAAGCTAAAAATATAAGCAGAAAAACTCATCTTAATCTCCAAAATATGTGTGAACTCAATCTTCAAAATTGAGATGAACAAGTGAAGGGTTTAGAAAACTAACCCAACATCTAAGAGTGGTTTAGAAAACTAACCCAACAATTGTTTTCCCCTTCTCGATCTCTCTGCTTTCTTACTCGTTGTCATCATCAGTGACGATATTACACCTTGTCGGTTATCGACATATAACTCTCTTATCTTATCAAGTCTATATCTTTCTCACTTGAACGTTATACAGATATCTTCAAATCAAATAAGAAAATGGAATTCGATCCTTAGGTCAAAGAGAAATAGTGGTATACATACATGTCAAATCAAATAAGAAAATAGAATTCAATCCTTAGATCAAAGAGAGATAGGGATATAATTACATGAGGTGAAAGATTGTTCCTCCATGTCTTGCGCATTGATGATAATAATTTGCAGTTTCATTCTCATTAGATATTGTAAAAAGGTAACATGAGAAGGCCTTAAACGTAGCTTAATTTTTTTTTTCGGACATCGTTGATATTTTAATTTGAAAAAAATATGATAGAAATTATTTATATGGTTTAATCTCTTATTGAGTTATTTAGTTTTATAAAAATGATTAATTAAAGGTAAATTGTATTATTTTTATTATTTTTTGTCATGAGATTAAAACACGAATACTTAATAATAATAATATTGCAATTAACATAAAATAATTCATAAAATAATCATATTTAATATTTATTAATTGTAACTTTTTTATTTTTTATTAATTCTTATTGAAAATAAAATATATACTTAAATAAATATTTATTTAAATTTATTATTATTTATTTTTTCTTAAATTACATTTTTAAAATTTTTATCTTAATTGCATTTAATTATTTTATGTAAAATAATAATAATTTAAATAAAAAAATCATTAAAATAATATAATTTGTTCTTAATTATTACTTTTTATAAAATTAAAGATTACTTTAGTTATAATATAAGGAACTAAACGATATTAATGACATAATCTATATTTTTTAGTTTTTAATATCCCTAATCTTTGTTTTCTTGGAAGATGCCATTTAGATTTATTAGAAATTTAGATTAATGTCATTTTTTGTCGATAAATGATTGGATGTAACCTATTATATTTATATGTAATTTATTATAATCATCATATTTTTAATGACTTATCAGATGTAACTAGTTATATTTACATATATCTTTGTATAAAACTTGTTACATTCACTAGAATTTTGGCAACCAATCGGATGTAACTTGTTACATTTACCTATATCTTGGTAGTAATATGATACTATTATCTCTACTTTTGTATGTAACATGTTACATGTATCTCTGACGGGTGTGTCAGTAGTGGTTGCCGGAGCACTGATGACATATTACATTCACTTAGTTTTTTGTCTATAATATGTTGTATTTATCTATATTTTTATATGTAACATATTACATTCATCTTTATATGTAATAATTATTACATTACTCACGCTTAATTCGAGCAAACATTTATCAGACCTTTCACTCACATTTGTTTCACCATCATATCCATATAAGGAAAAAAGTAAGTTAATGATAAAAGAAAAATTCATAAATTGCATAAGTTAATAATGGATGAAAAATATACTAAAACCAATTAAGACCAATATTTAATGAGTTATATTTACTTATATCTTTATATCTAACATGTTATATTATTTTTTATAATGTGGTTAGAGATCTTATGAGGTCGTTAGTAGGGTGACTAGAGCTCCAATTAGGTTATTGGGTATTTTCATCTATTTGTTAAATAGTTTGATTTAAAACTAGGATTTTTAATTTTTCCTGACGAAGTAAATCCCTACAAGAATTATTCAATTGGAAGTAAGGATAAGGATAAGATGGAGAATAAGTAATGTCCTATGTTAATAAATATATAAAAATTTAATTAATTAATTAATTATTTATAGATTTAATTATATATAAACTTAAACTAATTATAAATAATGTATTATATATTTTATATTTCATCTTTAAGTTATATTTTTATTCTACTAAAACATCAATAATTTTTCTTTTATAAAAATTATTTAAACTATTTATTTAAATTCTAAAAATATAAAATTATATAATTATTTTATAATTTATTATTATTATTTAAACTAGTTTGTAAAAAAAAATTATATTAATATTGTTTAATATAAAAGAATTATGTATTTTTGTTACATATATTTCATTTTGCTCCCCTTCACATAATTATTTTTTATTTTTTATTTTTTATTGACTAAAAATTTTATTTTTCTCAATACAAAATATTTATTATTAGTTTATTTTTATTATAATTTTTTATTTATAATAAAAAATGATATTTAAAATATTGCATAGATCCACATTTCCCATTTAGGGGTTTATATTCCTTACTTGAGATTCATGATGTCATAGTAAAGATTTTAAGTAGAGAGAAGATAAATTCTATATCGTGGATGGAGAATAAAAAGGAGGTCCCCAACCCTATTTCGCCTGGTTGGTAACTCTATTTAAAATTATGAGTTTTAAAATAAATTGATTAATTTATCAAAATTGATATTATTTTGACAAAAGCATAAGATAATTTGTTTCACTTTGTATCATTAAGAATAGGCATTTTAATCGCGTGTTCAGTTATTTGTAGTTATCTGTACCATCGGTTTGTTTTTTACTCAATTAATTTCGAAAATGGGGATGATTTCGAGTATTACTCGTTCACGAAATAACAGTTTTGGGGCGAGTACAGTTATAATGATATCCTTCCCCGCCAGTACCCGATATATATTATATTTATATATTTATTAAATCAATATATTAAATTAATTAATTTATATATTTATTAAAATATTTTGATTTTGGGTATTATTTATTACTTGTTTTATCACGTTATCCCCGCAGATAAAAATCTTATCTAAATTTTAACAATTTTTGGATGATTTTGTATATATATTTTATACTTAAATTCAAAAATAATTATATCAAAAAGTATCTCGTACGTCCAAAATCCGTTACTATGTATTATTGTGCCATGCAAGGATGGTACAAGAAAAGGGGCAAGAAGATTTGGACACGAGTGTTAAGTAATAGAACGGGGATGTTCGGCATTTTCCATTTTAAACCAAAGTATGCAGTCACAATCCCTCCATCAGGTGAGATTTATTCGTCAACGAAGTTAGCTACGAGACCTTGACTTCGATAAATAGTTAAAGGAAGTTATTATTCATTATTTTTAAAATATACATTTTTTATTTTAAAAATTAATCATCAATAAAATTAGATGATAACGTTTTGAATTCAATATTATTTGATTTTTTTTAAAAGAAATTATATTAATTTTAAATTTTATTTATCTAAAATAATATATTATTATATATTCTAAAAATAATTATTAATTTTTCTGGAAAAATAATTCAATTACTTTCCTTAAAAAAAAAATATTCTTACCTAAATAATTGAAAGTGTTACTTTCACATTAACCAGTAAACTACCTTTTATTTATTCACCATTGACACACTGAAATTTGAAAGTTTGTTGAACTTAACTTGTGACGGCAGTCATAAGCCAACAAACAAAACACATCCCTACCACTCGATCATGATGCAATTACTATAAAATTTAGTTGTCCATGCTCGTCAATGGTCGGATGGAGTAGAAGGTGAACTTGTTCTTTCTCACCTCATCGGGCACATTTGACCTAACATATATCGGGAACATTTGACCTAACATCGGGGGCGTTTCCTTATTAGTGGCACAAGAAAAGTTACATACGGGATTTGAAGTCAAGGTAGAGTTGATGATAGAATATAATATTACCGTTTTTTGGGGGTCAGATCCAATATATGATATCAAAAATGAAATCTTATATAATTAAGTTTGGACGTTAGAGACATTTTCCATAAGAGCACTGCAAGTTTTTCCCAACTAGAAAGCTCCATCACTATAAATTCAAACATGCGTTTTATAACAAAAGAAGGGAAAAACAAAGGATGGGATACCTCGTCTTCTTCCTTCTTTCTCAATTTAAAAATAATTCTATATTGTAATTAAGCTAGCACTTCGTATCAAATAGAATCAAACCACACCATATGTAAAGATTCAAGCTTGTGTTTAGGTCCTACGTACTGTTGGAGGCTGCTCCCGAGAGCATAATTTTAACCAGAAGAAAGCAAATCATCTTATTTCTAAAAATTTGAAAAAGCATCAATGGTGTACTATATTGTCTTCATCTTTTACCTCTTCTTCCCAATTGCATCTCGCAGTGATCATGACCAGAATCAGAATCAAGGTTTGAACAACAGTTCCGGTAATCATTCCAGCCCATATACCCTACATAACATATATAGTTGTCCTGTGTAAACTTAAGGAGTTAGCTCCATTTTAGAATTGCAGTTTAAATGAATTTTACTTGTGGTACAGTAAACAAGCCCGTATTCATTACTTTACCCAACTGACTATAAATCTATAAAAAGCATACGGTGATTGAAAGTGTAAAAAATAATAAGTTAATAGGAAAGTTAAGAATAAAATTATATTATTAAAATAAAAAAATATAAATATACGTATAAATTATAAATATAAAATTTAAATAGAGTAAAAGATCGAAACATGTGTATCACATAGTGTCTTTAAGATAATTTTTTTTATTGTAAGTATTAAAGAATTACAGAAACTTATCTCATAGAATACAACGATTAAATAATAATAAACTTACAAGGATCAAATAATAATAAACTTACACTACAGTTATTATTCTACAAACTTTCAAGTGTATAGATAAATCTAACTCTAAATTGAAAATACAATTTTTTTTCTTTACCATACTCTATTTTCTTATTCTATTTTTCCCCTTCTCTTTTTCTATCTCTATAACAAGATTTATATACACACTTAAAACACCCTTTCAAAGGCATTAAAAGAAACAAAATGGTAAAAGACATTAAAATAAACAAAACGTTATAACCATTTTTGAATCAAAACAAAAAAAACGTAAGGATAATAAAATAAACAAAATGTTATAATCATTTTTGAATTAAAACAATTTTAATTCATAAATTTTTCAACAATCTCTCGCATGAATAAAAATTGACATAGATTTTATATCAAATTTTGACATGAAAATAAAGTTTAACGGTTCGAAACCTTTATAGGATAGGTAAGTGTTACCCTTTGAGCCTTCCCCATTGAAAGTATATTTATCTTATTGATTGATCAACATATGTGATGTCCTTGAACTGTTGTTCCGTTTATGTCAGTGATGACATACTTTACATAAGAGTCTTTCCTGACAAAATTCAGTTCTCACTGTTATATTCGTTTTGGCTATAAACATACCCCTGATTCTGTGAGAGTCTCTAAGGAATAAGCCTTATACAATTCTCTTTTGAAGCGGTCTCACTCCTCTCTCACATAGGTGATCTCTTATATTTAAAAGTAATTCGCAAAGAGTAACTCATATACTCCACTCGGTATTCTCTTTATAAGAATCATTAAAAGTCTTAACGTACTATGTATCTTACGAGTATTATGTTTTCATCATAGGAATGGACTTGAGGGTAAACCTTTACAATAATCTCACTAAATCTTTACAATTTGATTATCCCTTTGAACCTAGATCTTGGTATCTCCAATCAAATAGGTTGGGTTTCCTTTTCAAATCCTTATTCATTCATGGGCTTCAGTCTTATTCCCCTCTATGGCTTATCAACTAACTCTCAATTTAACCCTTTAGTTAAGGATATGTTATGTTATCCTTTGACTTCACATAGTCAATAGAAATAAACCCAGTTGATAGTAGTTGTCTAAGGGTATTATGTCTACCACGTAAATGTCGAGACTTACCATTATATATATTGCTCTATACCTTACCAATAGTAGATTGGTTATCACAATGGATGCATATTGCAAGTACAGGTTTCATACACTTAGGAATATCCTCTAAAAATTTATGTAGCCATTCAACTTCTTCACCACATTTATCCAAAGTGATAAACTCATATTCCATTGTGGATCTAGCAATGCATGTTTGTTTAAAAGGACTTCTATGAAATAACTGCACCATCGAGTATGAATACATATCCACTAATAGACTTTGAGTCTTTCATGTCATATATCTAATTTGTATCACTATATCCTTATAATATAGTTGGATATCTTGGGTAGTGCAATCCATAACTATGTGTATATTTTATATCTGAACAATATTGTAATACATTTCCAATTATCAGAGCTTAGATTAATAGTATATCTACTTAGTTTGCTTACATCGTAAGCTATGTCCGGTCTCGTACAACTTATCAAGTACATAAGACTTCCTATAACTCTAGAATATTCTAGTTGAGACACACTCTCACTTTTATTCTTAGATGTAGATTATCTACTAGTGTTTTCACAATTCCAGAATCACCATTGTTAAATTTCTTAAATATTTTGTCAACATAATGACATTGACTTAGAATGAGACCACTTGATATCCTTGATATCTTAATTCCCAAAATTATATTAGCAGGTCCCATGTCTTTCATATCAAATCTTGAATTCAACATAGTCTTAATAGATTTGATCATTTAATCATTACTACCTATAATTAGTTTGTCATCAACGTAAAGACATAAGATAACATAACATCTTTTTTTCCCTTGACATATACACATTTATCACATTCATTGATTTTAAAGTCATTTGTCCTCATTACATTATCAAACTTTTCATGCCACTATTTTGGTGCTTGTTTCAAGCCATATAAAGACTTCACATATTTATAGACCTTTCCTTCTTGCCTTAGGCATGAAAAACCCTAGGGTTGGTCAATGTAGATTTCTTCATCTAACTCTTCATTTAGAAAGGCTATCTTTACATCCATTTGATGTATTTCAAGATTTTGTAGAGTGACGATAGCAATTGTTCTCGTCATAGGAGAATAAATATCAAAGTAATCAAGGCCATATCGTTATTTGTATCCCTTAATTACAAGCTTGGCTTTGTACTTTTTAATTGATCCATCTGGTTTTTGTTTTCTTGTAAAAATCTACTTCGAGCCTAGTGTTTTACTACTTGGAGGTAAATCAACTAGTTCTCAAGTGTGATTTTTGCATAATGGAGTCAATTTCACTATTAATGGCTTCTTTTCATTGAACACCTTTAGAAGAATTCCCAGCTTCTTCATAGGATAGAAGTTCACTTTTTAGCAAGTAGGTAAAAAAATATGGACCATAGGACGTTTCTGTCCTACTTGCTACGTCTGGGTTCAACCTTAACCTTATCCTCAACATGTTGTTTAGGTTCTTTGTTTTGACTATCATTATTCATAGTCTCATACATTTGTTTAGACAAACTTGATTCTCCTTGAGATTTACCTGGAAATACATATTCGAAGAACGATTCATTCCTTGATTCCATTATCGTGTTCTTGTGTATGTTTGTGATCTTTAACTCATGTATCAGAAAACAATAAGCATTACTATTATGTGCATATCCAATGAAGATGTAATCTAGTGTTTTTGGACCTATCTTAACTTTCTTAGGTATAGGTACGGCTACTTTAGCAAGACACCCCCACACTCGTAAGTATTTATAGGAAGGTATCCTTCCTTTAAATAATTTATTCGATATCTTATGTGTCTTTTTTCGTGGTACCTTATTTTAATGGTAGTTAACTGACAAAATAACTTTCCCCTACAAGTTCTGTGGAAACCTTGAACTTAATAACATTACATTCATCATTTCTTTCAAGGTACAATTCTACGTTCAATAACTCCATTTTGGTGAGTTGAATAAGGTGTTGTGATTTCATAGATAACTCCATGTTGTGCAAATAATTCATCAAATGGTGCTTCATATTTATCATCACGATCACTGCATAGTACATTGATCTTCTTATTGAGTTCATTCTCAACTTCTGTTTTATAAAGAATAAATTCTTCTATAGCTTCATTTTTGCTTTTAAGTAAATACACATAGCAATATTTCATGCTATCAACAAAAGTAATAAAATACTTATTGCCACCTCTTGTTTGAAGAAATTTCAAATCACATAGATCACTATAGATTAAGTCAAGGGGTTCAATATTCCTTTCAGTCGAATGAAACGATGACCTAGTTATTTTTGTCTCAACACAAGTCTCACACGTATTCTTTGAATCTATTTGGAATGCGGATATGTGTTCCATGTTAATTAGTTTACGTAATGTATCGTAATTAACATGACCTAGTCTACCATGCCATAAGTTGGAAGACTAAAAAAAAAATTGTTACTTATCTTGGACTATAAACAAAAAAATTTAAATTTAAAATTAAAAAAAATTAAAAAAATTTAAACTGATCTTAAACAATAAAAAATAATTTTAATTTAAAATTAAGAGTTAAGATTTAAAATTTAGAAAAAAAATTTATTTAATTATTATTTTTTTAAAATTAACTTTTAATTTTCATTTAATTTTTAATTCTTATTTATTTTATTTTATTTTAATTTTATTATTTTATATTTTATTTTTAACTTTTTTAACTTTTTAATTTTTTTAATTTTTTAATTTATTTATAAAAAACTTAATTTATTAACTTAAAAAACATAAATTTTTAACCTAACTTAATTAACTTAGATTTAAAGTTTACTTAATTTATAAACTTAAATAATTTAAAATTAAAATTAACTTAATTTATTAATATAATTAACTTATATTTTCATTAGTATTAACTTAAATAAGTTAAATTTTTAGTTAATTTAATTTATTAACTTAATAACTTAACTAAATTTCTTAATTTAATTAACTTAGATTTTAATAACATGAAAAGTAAAGATCTAAGAGAGTTATGTCTAGGAGACTAATACTTGGAAGTTTTTATGTCACTAGTCTTTATTGAGAATGTTGCTTTGTCTAGGAGAATAGTTTTTAAAGAACCTTTGCCTCATCATTTTTTCCTGGGAGTACTCTTGCTTAATATTGATTATGTTATTAACTTAAAAATTATAATAAAATAAAATAAAAATAAAAAAAATTACTGAAGCTATTTCCAAATTTTAAATATCTTTAAATTATAATCTGTGATAAAAAGAGGTAGTTGGATTCTTAGATCTAGGTACAAATGTGTTTTAATGCCTTAGTTATTTGACTTGCACATAGAAGTAAGTTATCTAAAACTCATAATCATGTCCCTAGTCTTAAGTAAAGAATTTTTTTGAAAATCCATAAGGTCATGACTGAAAAAGTATAAGGTAGATAACTTTATCCTACCTGTAGGTTTAATTGACTCAATGATGTGGGGACATTGAGTTTACTTAAAATGAAATCCCTTAAGTTGCATCTTGACGTTAAACTAAGCGCTGGATGGAAAGCAACACATCATTTTAGGTAATTTCTTTTATTTGTTTTATTTATTTTAGTTTAATTGCATGTGGATAATTTTAAAATTATTAAAACTAAAAATATTTGTTGAGATATTAGAAGTTCACTGTGATCTGCTTGCGTGAACATTAATGACTTACATGATGGATGCACTTGCATTTCTCCATCACTACTTGCACATTCTCAGAAAATAGGTAATTTTTCTTCTCTTTTTCTTAATCTTAATTTATAATTGTTATATTGAGGACAATGTAAGTTCTAGATTGTGGGTGGTGAAAAGATATCATGCTTAATTTCAAAAAATTTAACAATTTTAAAATTTTTATGTTCACATTTTCATTTCTATTGTGTTTGATTTTATTTTCTTTGTGTGGTTTAGTAAGTTTTAGAATTTTATGATTAGTTTAAAAAAAGAAATTTATAAAACTTTATTATTTCTTTAAATCAAATTTAAGTAAATAGTTAAGTCTTTTGCATTATTAGATTAATTTTTGAAAACATATCATGGAGTATATGATAATTAGTTAGTTTTTGTCATGACTAGTATTTCTTGATAAGGTGTGATTATATTAAACCCAAAATTGGTATTTATGAATCAAATAGTGGAGACTACCTTTGTGATATATAATTTAAGCCTAATTTTCTTTATTATGAGTGAAATAAATTTTTTCTACTCTAAACACATTTCTTATTTTTTTAAATTATTAGATGATCTCTATAGGACTTAGCATTGAATATCTAGATTTTTACATCTTAATGAAGTCTTATATATTAATTTTCATTTACTTAGATTAAATTATTTAAGTAGAAATTAATAGTGTATGTCTTTCTTCATTTATGCATGACTTCTACTAAAAAAAGATATATCTAGGGTTACCTATACAAATACAACTATAAAAGCCAAATTTTAACCACCCACCTTACCATATAAAAAATGTACAATATGTACATGAGTTCACTCTAAAAAAATGTATTCTCTTATAAAAAAGAAGAAGAAGAATATAAGGGAAAAAATAATAGAAAGAAAGGGATAAAATAAAAATGAATAGTATAATCTATATATTATGACAAAAAAAGCCTAAACAGTTGTGAGAAATGGTTTTGCATGTTCCTACATTTTCTAAAAGGCATATTACTTGATATTTTATTTAATAAATTTGATTGATGCATGAAAATAATGTATAATATTTTATAAATCCTTACATTTGATTTCTTTCATGAGATCAATATTAAAATAACACTTTGAGCCTTTCTTCTTTTTACATATGTGAACATATTAGTTCATTTCTATCCATAAACTCTTTCATATATAAACTAGTATAAGTGTTTGAACCCATATGATTCAGTGTTTTTGAGAGTATTGACTTGTGAGGAATAAAGTAGAAGTGAATTCGAATTTCTAACACTGAAATTGGGTCAAATTAAATTGATACATTTTTTATATGCAATATGAAAATGATTTTCAACTAATTATTATAATAAATCATGAATGTTTAGGAAGTTGAAATAATCTATGCTTAAAATTTTAATTATGAAGTTTAAAAGAGATTATAAGCATGATATATTTTTGTATTTTACTTCTTTATTTTATGTTAGTCTTTTTACTTTATTTTAAATTTTAGTTAACTTCTTATTTTATTTTTATTTATTTTTGTTAATTTTTGTGGGTATCATTACTGAAAATTCTCACAAGACTTAAACTCGTCCATTAGGGCAACCTAAAGGTTTAAAGGATTGTTGCATACGCTAAATGCAACCGTGTCAATCCACGAAAGTGATTTAGGATAATTTAATTTTTAGTTTTTATTTTAGTTTTTATCGCTTCTCTTGTTAAGGGACTAGCAAGAAGCTGGTTGGAAGTTGTGATGAGTACTTAAAAAGCACTAAAATTATCAAGATTTAATGTACTTTAATTGATTAAATAAATTTATATTTGTATGATTTTATCATATTTTTATATAAATTTTTCTTTTTGGAATTACAAGTATTTTTTATTATTGTTTAGGTATTTTATTTCAAAAATAACTTAAAGACTCAAAGAAAAAAATATTGGAGGTAATACATCACAAATATATTGAGAAAATAAAAAGAGAAAAAATAAAAAAGATGAAAAAATTGGACAAAATGGGTCAAAAAAAGCCAAAATCACATGCGTAGCCACTCAACCGCACCGAGAAACGTGCATAGTGTGCCCAACTGCACCGAGAAATGAGCGTAGAGTGCCACACAACACCGATCATCCACCTACGCATCTTTGCTCATCCGCGTAAACCTGCACACTCCTCATTGTGTCTCGTGGACACCCACGCGCACCAGGTTCTTTCTACAGTGATTTTCACGCCCTATACGCGTGCCAACCTGTCCAAACACATCCAAATTAAAATTTTAAAATATTTCCCCCTCTTTTTGGCCTTTTTCTCATCTATAAAAGGACCTTTTTCCCCATCGTAAAACACACAATTTTATGAGTTCTTTCTTTTTCTAGAAAGTTTTCATTTTTTTGTTATTTAGCTTTTAAGTTCTTATCTTTTTGAGAAGAACTAGCTATGTTTTTATAGATTTTTATTTTTTGATTCAACAAGTAGAGATGCAAATCTGTTTAGAGGTTTTCTAGCAACAGAATTAGCATCAAACTATTGTAGGGATTCTTTTAATTGATTCTTTACAATTATATTTTATGTTTTATTCTTATATGTTATATTTAATTTTTTTGTGATTAAATTTAACATGGATGACTGTTTATAAATATGATATATAACTCAATACATTTTTGAGTAATAGTTCTTATAAAACATTTTGAATTAGAGCTTCATTCTAACTACCGGGCGATTGTACCAACAAATAAAAGAGTACTACTCTAAATCAGACCGGATAACTAAACCTTATAATCTAATTTTCATATTTAAGTTTGTAATGAAAAATAATATATTTCTCTCTAATATCATTAATATAAAATTTTGAATAAAAACAAAATTAATTTATTTTATAGAAATAACTTACCTATTTAATATTTCGCAAGCATAACAACGTTATAAATATATCATATTTACAAAAGTCATCCATGTTAAATTTAATCACAAAAAAATTAATTATAACATATAAGAATAAAACATAAAATATAATTGTAAATAATTCATTAAAAGAATCCTTACAATAGTTTGATGCTAATTCTGTTGCTAGAAAACCTCTAAACAGATTTGCATATCTACTTATTGAATCAAAAAATAAAAATCTATAAAAACATAGCTAGTTTTTCTCAAAAAGAGAAGAACTTAAAAGCTAAATAACAAAAAAATGAAAACTTTCTAGAAAAAGAAAGAACTCATAAAATTGTGTGTTTTACGATGGGGGAAGAGGGTCCTTTTATAGGTGAGGAAAAGGCCAAAAAAAGGGGAAACATATTTCATAATTTAAATGTGGAAGCGTTTGGATAGGTTGGCATACGTAAGGGGCATAAAAATTTTGGTAGATGGGTGGTTTGTGGGTGTGAGTGCGTGCAAGATATGGCGATAAGTGTTTTGGCGAGAAAGCAACATGATGCGGATGGGATGATGCGTACGGGACTTGGCCTAGATTGGTCGATATGTGCTGGTGTTGGCACCGATGGGCGGTTGCGTGCACGAATTCAACCTTTTTGACTATTTTGACTCATTTTGTCCAATTTTTTCTTCTTTTTGACTTGTCCTCATATATTTTCTCAATATATTTCTGATGTATTGCTTCCAGTATTTGTTTCGAGTTTTTTTAAGTTATTTTTGAACGAAAATACCTGAAAAAAAATAAAAATACCTGTGATTCCAAAAAGAAAGATTTATATAAAAAATGAGAAAATTATACAAATATGAATCTATTTAATCAATTAAAGTACATTAAATCATGGTAATTTTAGTCCTTTTTAAGCATTCTTCAGCTTCCTTGCTACCAATTGTATTCTCAAGCTCATCGATCAAGTTATGTGGTTACAAAATCCCTTTTTCTTACTCCACATTCCTAGAGAGGATAGAAATAAGTTCGTTATAATAAGCAGAAAGAGTATCTTCAATGTGCTCTTTAATGCTCTCTCTTGGCTCATAGTTTTGGACATTGGAAGGTTGACTTCCATGGTGGTCTTTTGCATTTTTCGAAGGAGAGTCTTGTCTATGTATTAAAGCATCTAAGATTCTATTGATGGTTTCCTCAAGTTGATGCAACTTATCATGGATTCCCAATTCTAATCATGTGAAGTTGTCTTGAAAGCCCCCTAGACTAGCTTTCAACTTTTCAATTCTCTCTCAAGTTGTTTCCATTTTATTCCTACATGATGACTCTATGAAAGTAGAGTTATTAACGCACTTTATTACATAATATTTACTTATTTTATTCAATAAATAGTATTTTTTGGACCAAAAATATCAAAATATAAACTTTTTAGTGAAAAAGGGTGAAAATATATTTTTTTGGGATTTTTTTGGAATTTAATAAATTTTTAACACTGGACCAATTAGAAGGTGCCATGTGGCATGCCATGCAAGTAGAGGAGTGGACTAGGCAAGCTACATAGATGCCACACAAGTAGGTGCAACGAATCACGTTATGCCACGGGTAAGGAGGATGAATTGTGCGCCATGTGTCAACACAAAATTCAATCCGAATTCAGAGATTGGTCAAACCCCACAGCCACAAATCGCCATACCATTGCTCCCCACATTCGTGCACCACACCATCTGTTTCCATGAATCATGTTGCACTACATATCGTTGACTCAGTGAGTGTTTACTCTAACCAGTCTCCTCTGTCATGCATCACACTCTGATTCGCCTAGTGAATTCCATGTGCCACGCATCGCGATGTGATTAGATATCACTATCATTTTTGCTTGTTTTGATCTTAGCCCTTGATCTGAAGTTAATCTAACAGTCTAGATTACATCTGAGCTATATTTAAGCCCCTAATCACCCCACAAACCCTAAGGGGCTGTCATTAGCATAATGATGGTATGCTTTTGAAGCTAAAAAGAGAGAAAAATATAGAAAAATTCAAGAGGGAATATAATTTTGGTAGAGATTCAAGAGGAGATTAACATTATAATTCAAGAGATTGATTGTATTTCTTCTTCTACTCTTTTCTTTATCAATTTTTATGTTTTCCCTTATAAAAATATGAGCTTTATGAACACAATTATGTGTAATTAATTTTTTAATTTAGGGATCTTATGAACCCAATTTACACTATGTGATGATCTAATATTTTACCCAATTATAAATTTAATTTAATTATATTATCTAATCTTATTTTTATGCTATTAATTGTTTGGCCAATAATTTATATATAGAGGTAATTAAATAGATTTGAGAGAATTATTTAATTGTTTATCTTAATTAAATAACATACACAGTTTCTAGGCAAAGATGTATGATTCTTATGTATGTAATCCATAATTGATGAACTAAATTAGTAGTATGCAATTTAATTGACATGAGAATGTGATTAACTTAATTACTATATGGTGTGTAGTTTACTTGAGAGAGGAATACATGCTAGGTTAGATTTAATTGATCATGTAATTAGTTGATAATTATATTGGGAGGATTTTAACGATTCGTATTTTTAGAAAATTGTGTGATTAAGTATTCCTAGATATTTTCTCATATACATTTTTAGTTACCAAATCTGATTTATTAATTATTTCTATTTATTTTTAGTTATTTTAATTTTTCTTATTTAAAATATAAAAACACAAAATAATTGATTTTTATTTTTTTGTTTTAAAAATTAGTTTCTAATAAAACAATCTCTATGAGAACGATATTTTCTTATTATTATATTACTTGTTACGATATGTATACTTGCGTATTCATTGCACATACAATTTATGTGGTGATCAAGTTTTGGCATCGTTGTTGAGGATTATAAATATTATAAATTAATTTTTTTTATTTTTGTTTTAGTTATTTTTCTTTAATTTAATTTTAATTTTAATTTACTTATTTTATTTTATTTACGTACTTATTTATTTATTTATTTTAGTTAATTTATTTTTTAACTTTAATTTATTTATGTAATTGTTTATTTTTTTAATTTTTATTTATTTTTAATTTAGGCATATCCTTTAGTGCTATTAGAAGCATAGAGTAGAAAATGGTTAGCAATAATTATCAATGCCCAATGGACAGAATGACAACCACAAGAAGAGTAGATGGAATGCATGAGGTAAATAATATCATGGCAACCAAATGACATGTGTGTAAATCTTTTGAAAGTTCAAAACTCGCTAGCGAGTATAAACCATGTCCAAGATTCAATAGTGTCATGTGTGTTTTGTGATAGAGCCATTTATTTGATAATTGTCCAAATAATCCTGAATCAGTATTTTATGTGAGTAATGTGAATCAAAACAATAATCTATACTCAAACACATATAACCCAGGATGGAGACAACATTCGAATTTCTCTTAGAATAACAACAATCAGGGTGATAATCAATTTAATCGTTAATCATTTCCACCACCTAGTTCCCAACAGCCACAAAAATTACAAGCCCAAGAAAAGAAGCCATCTACTAAGGACAATACAAATGCCTTAATGGGGATGATGAAAGACTTCATCCATTTATTTAATACAAAAGTGTCAACTTAAGAGGCTTCAATTCAAAATTTGGAGAACCAAATGACACAATTGTAAACCCAAGAAGAGAATGAAAGGACTATTGCAACACCATTGACTTAAGGAGTAGTAAAACTTTAGAGGAGGTACATGGGATCTAAAAGGATAAGGGGGAACTAGAAACTAAAAAGGATGAGAGGAATTAGAGGATAAAGTGCGTAATAGAAAGGAAATAATTCAGCCAAAAAGAGCAACCTCTACAAATCTACTATTCCTTTCCCTCAAAGACTGTAAAAGAAAAAGTTAGATATGCAATTTTCAAAATTTATAGAAGTCTTCAATAAGTTGCACATAAACATATCATTTGCAGATGCATTTGAACATATGTCTTCTTATGCCAAATTTTTGAAGTACATCTTGTCTAAGAAGAGAAAGCTTAGAGATAATGAAATAATAATCTTAACTGAAGGTTTTAGTTCCATCCTTGCTAGAAAACTATCCCAAAAGTTGAAAGATATAGGTAGTTTTGACATTCCTTATACAATTGGGAACTTCTACTTTGAGAAAACATTATGTGACTTGGGTTCTTGCATTAACCTTATGCCATTATCAATCTTCAAGAGATTGAGGGTTGGTAAAGCCAAACCCACTTCACTAACATTACAAATAGAAGATAGATCAATTAAGAGACCTTGGGGTGTGGTACAAAATATGCTAGTAAAAGATAGACAAATTCATCTTTCCGACGGACTTCATTGTGCTAGACATGAAAGAGGACCGTGATATTCCTATCATACTTGGTTATCCATTCTTAACAACCGGAAGAGAACTTATTGATGTACCACTACTACAAAAGTGGTCATTTATGTTGAGATTTAAAGTCAGTTTTTGGGGAAAACTAACTTATAATGAATTTAAAGTCAGTTCGCAAAAAAATGACTTAAAACACGTAGATTGTAGCCTCGATCGCAATGTAGAACTGACACTACATTTAGGACGTAGGATGTGTACAACCATGTAAAGTCTTTGTTGATCTTTAGCTAAGTGCATATTTATATTAGTGGAGTGGGATGTGAAAATAGACTTATGAGACTTGTTCTAAGATTGAATTGATCAGCATACTCATATATGTTGATTTCATGAGTGCATTGGATGATATCATGTGCAATACACACACACGAGTCAATTTTTCAAAAACCTTGCATATCCTTGTATTGATTGAATGTTGATTGATGAACATGTGAACCTTCTTATCATAGGATTGTACGACTTTTGAGAGGGGTAATATACTAATAGAAGTATATATATGAATATACTACCCATGTTACTTTATTTAGTTATACTTGGCTTTACTTGAGGATAAGAAAAGAGTTAAGTTTATGGATCTCTGATACCAATTGATAAGTCCCAATCATAGAAGAACAAAAGGGATTAAAAAGGGTGTTTTCTTGGTTATAGTTCTCTGCCCTTTTCTTTGTCATTCATCATGTTTAAATACATTCAAAATGCAACCAAGCATTCGACACCTGTACAAAATAGATAGCTTAGCAGACACATAGACACAAAAGAAATTTATAGTTGTCATGACATATATGATACAAGAGACAGTTGTTATGTAACTTGGCACTTAATGGACTTAGGCTGCACTACAGTTGGCACACTCATAAGCTTAGGCAGCCATTCCTCTTGGACTTAAGTAGTGCTATACTTGGCGCATTCATAGTAGGCAAAATCATACGCAGTAACTATAGTGGCAAAGAACATAAGTAGTGGTCGAATGCAGCTTGTGCGTAGTGGCTACACTGTGTGCTATATGGTGGCTATTGGCTGCTTACAAGTTGGGATTCTTTCAATGTAACATATCAAAAATATGGTAAACTATTTCAATTAAATTAAAAAAGCTCACACGTGCAAAGTAGAAAGAAGCTGCAAAATTTGTTTTTTAAGAAAATAATCACAATATATCTGACAAAGATTGACTCCTACTTAGTGCAACATCCCTATGGTTTTATCCTCTTAGAGAAAGAGAATATAAAAAAGGTTTCAAGACATTATGAGTTATGACTATTGGTAAAAAAAAAGATTAAGCTTCAACTCCAAAAGGAAACAAAAAAGAAGGCTCTTTGTACTCAAAAGGAGTTATATTCTCAAAAGAGTATTGGAGAGACTTTATGACTCTATAAAATGAATAAGACCAATACCATATTTTAGAATTTACACAAAAAAGGATTATCTTACACCCAAAAAATAACAGGTTCAAAAAGTGGGAAGTGCTTTACCTAGTTGGTCCACATATCAAATTTACCATATGAGATATGATGAGTGTTTAAAAAGCACTAAAATTACCATGATTTAATGTACTTTAATTCATTAAATATATTTATATTTGTATTATTTTATCATATTTTTATATAAATTTGTCTTTTCGGAATCACGGGTATTTTTTTTTATTGTTTTTTAGGTATTTTAGTTCAAAAATAACTTAAAGACTAGAAGAAAAAAAATACTAGAGGTAATACATCATAAATATATTGAGAAAATAAATGAGGAAAAGTCAAAAAGATGGAAAAATTTGAAAAGCACTTAGCACGCCCATTCGTGCTGAGTCCCGCACACGTTGCCGCCCATTGCACCGATTCCCATGCTCACCAGCATGCGTACCATCCGATTCGCTCCAAGCATCACGCACGTTCCTACACACTCCTCGCCGTATACTGCGCGTGCCAGCTGCCTATCTACTAAGATTTTTGCGCCCCATACGCGCACCAACCTGTCCAAACGTGTCAAAATTCAAAATTTGGAATATTTTCCCCCCGTTTTTGGCCCTTTTCTCATCTATAAAAGGAACCTTTTCCCCCATTCCAAAACACAAATTTTTGAGCTCTTTTTCTCTCTAGAAAGTTTTCTTTTTTTCTTTTTCTTTTTTAAAGTTCTTCTCTTTTTGAGAGAAACTAGTTATGTTTTTATAAATTTTTAGTTTTTGATTCAATAAGTAGATATGCAAATCCGTTTGAAGGGTTTCCAGTAACAAAATTAACATCAAGCTGTTGTAAGGATATTATTTTAATGGATTCTTTATGGTTATCATTTTATGTTTTATTCTTATATGTTATATTTAATTTTTCTATGATTAGATTTAACATGGTTGGATGTGTGTAAATATGAAATAATTATAGCGTTCTTATGCTTGCAACATATTAAATAGGTATAACACTTTTATAAAATAAATTAATTTTTGTTTTTATTCAAGATTTTATATTAAAGATGTTAGAGAGAAATACATTATTTTTCATTACAAACTTAAATCTAGAAATTAGATTTTAAGGTTTAATTATTCGATCTAATTTAGAGTAGTGCTCTTTTATTTGTTAGTACAATCGCCAAGTAGTTAGAGTGAAACTCTATTTCAACAGTTTTTTTTATAATAACTATTATTCAAAAATGTATTGACGACATATTTTCAGTATTGGTTTTAAAACTTGAAAGTTAATACTTGGAAGATTAAATTCTTAGGTTTAATTTGGACACCTTGAATAAAGTCTAATTATTTGACTCTGTCTAAAGTTGTGATTAGATGATTTGTTATTTTCTTAAAAATAAAGCTAAAATTTAATATTTAATTAATTAACATGCCTCGTCTAAGGATATTAGTTAGTTAATATTAAAAAAAATAATTTGGGCCCTGCCTAAGGACACTTTCATACCAAAAAGAGAAAATCAACAAATATTAATTTATATATTTAATAACCTAAGTAATACGAGCAAGTATAATTAACTTAATTATTATATCATTAAATACTTTCTTGTTATGAATGATAAAATCTACATTATTGTTTATTGAATTTATATCAATGTTTATATTTATTTTTAGGTTATTAGATTAGGAAACAAACATACCAAAATATCGTAACAGGATGTTTAGGATTTAATTTTGTTTTTAATATTTTGAATAATAAATTAAAAATCACATAAATTCCTTCCTTAGATCGACCTTGAGAGTATACTTATCATTTTTCTATAAAATGATTCGTACACTTGGAGAGTTTTACAAATAATAAAACCATAAAAGGGAATTTTGCATGATCGATATTTGTATTGCCGGTCTTGCGATTTCATCAATCATCAAGATGCCGATGAACAAAATCAATAATGTCAATTTTGCAAATACTTTGGTTTTATATTTGTAAAACTCTCGTACGTGTACGAATCATTTTAATCAAATGAAAGCATACTCACAAGATTGATCTAAGGAAGGAATATATGTGGTTTTTAATTTGTTATTCAAATTTTAAAAATGAAATTAAATCTCAAACATCATGTCACGATATTTTGGGTTTTGTGTTTCCTAATCTAATAACATAAAAAAAATATAGATATGGATTCAATAAACAATAATGCAAGCTTTTATCATTCATAATAGTAGAGTATTTATAGATATAATAATTAAATTAATTATATTTGCTCATATTATTTATTTTATTAAAGATATAAATTGATATTTATTAATTCTATCTCTTTTATATGAATACCACATTTGGTGGGGTTAGATATTTTTGTTAATTAAACAAATCAATTAACATTTATGGGTAGGATCCATAATTAATTTGAGTATTTAAATTAATTCCTTTTTCTAAGAGATTGAAAATGAACCATTTGAATGCCACCTTTGGTGGGGTTAGCCATTTTAAATTTTATTCAAGGTGTCTAAATTAAACCTAAGAATTTAATTATCTAAGCACTAACTTTCAAGCTTTAAAAGCATTATTGAAAATATGTTGTCAATATAATTTTGAATAATAGTTCTTATAAAAATCTTTTGAAATAGAGTTTCACTCTAACTACCAGGCGATTATACCAACAAATAAAAGAGCACTACTCTAAATCAGACTGGATAATTAAATATTATAATCTAATTTTTAAATTTAAGTTTGTAATGAAAAATAATATATTTCTCTCTAACATGCTTAATATAAAATCTTGAATAAAAACAAAATTAGTTTATTTTATAGAAAGTTTTTACATATTTAATATTTTGCAAACATAACAACATTAGTATTATATCATATTTACAGTCACATATAAATTAAACATAACATATAAGAATAAAACATAAAAAATAACTGTAAAGAATTAATTTTAAAATTATACCTCAAAAGAATCCTTACAAAACTTTGAACTAATTCTATTGCTAGAAATCCTCCATATGGATTTGCATTTCCAATTATTGAATCAAAAACTAAAAATCTATAAAAGCATAATTAGTTACTCTCAAAAAGAGAAGAACTTTAAAACTAAAAAAAGCTAAAAACTAGTGAGAGCAAGCTAGAGAGAGAGAGAGAAGAGATTTTGAGGGATGGAGAGAGGGTCCTTTTATAGGTGAGGAAAAGGCCAAAAAAGGTGGAAAATTTTACAAAAATTGATTTTGGACCCATTTGGACATACTGGCACGTGTGTGTGGCATAAGATTTACAATAGATGAGCGATTGGCCTGCGCAAAAATTGGTGCGAAATGTGTTGGGCGTGCGTATGTGCAGGACTCAACGTGAATGGGCATGCATGCGCATGGGATAGGAATGATGCCCACGGATCGGAGCATTTTTGACCTCTTGACCCATTTTGTGCAATTTTTTCATTTTTTACATATACTCATTTTTTTCTTAACATATTTGTGATGTATTACCTCTAGTATTTTTTCTTTGAGTCTTTAAATTATTGTTGAGCGAAAATACCTATAAAACAATAAAAATATCCATGATTCCAAAAATTCAAGTTTATATAACAATATGATAAAATCATACAAATATAAATCTATTTAATCAATTAAAGTACATTAAATCATGGTAATTTTAGTATTTTAAGCACTTATCAGATGCCATATGATGCTTTTATTATGAAATTTAAATAAGAAATCTCATCTCTAGTTAATTCATAGTGTAATATGAAAAAGAACAAAAGAGATACTCTTATAACTGGTTACTTGCCCCGTTGTAGCCAAAAATCCAAGTGAAATTATGGATTCCCAAGCATAGATAGTTATGCCAGATACAAAAAAATAAAGACATGAAAATTAGAAAAACAAAAATGAGACTATAAGAAAAGCAATATAGGTATAAACTAATGCAAGAAGAGATCACCATAAAATAAGAAGGTCCTTATGATTTGGGAACTGACTAGATGGAAATGGCATCAACTACAACCTCAATGTTTTGCAAACAACGAGACACCAAGACCAACATTCTGATGACTTTATAAAAGTAGAATCATCACTGCAATTTTTTACTTAATATTCAATTATTTTATTCAATAAGTACATGTTTTAGGATTAAAAATATTTAAATATGAATTTTCTAGTGAAAAGATATGAAAATATATTTTTGGAATATTTTTTAGATTTTTATGAATTTTTAATGTAAGACCAATCAGTAAATGCCACGGGGATGTCATGCAAGTAAGAGAGCTAAGAGCCACGTCGTATGGAAGCCATATAAGATAGGAGGGCCATCGTGCAATGTTGCCTGTATCGAGTGATGTAAGTCATGCCACATGTTGACATGACGTTAATTCTGAGTTTGACTGCATAGTCAACGGGTGCACCATGTGTCGTTACTTAATTCGTCCATTCTTTCAACCGATGCACCATTTGTCACTAACTCAACTCGCTCTTACTACGACCAGTTAACTATGCCATGCATTGTGCGCTGGTTGGATGAATCTTTCCTCCTTGCCATGTGTCATATTTCTATTAGCTAGGGATATTAACTTTTCCTTTTCTCATCTCAGCTCTTGATCTAAAGCTGGCCTAATGGTTCAGATTTCAATTGATCTTAATTTAACCCTTTAATTTCCCTATAAATTCTTATGAGCCAAAATTTACATATTTTTTATCAGTTTTTGGTACCAAAGAGAGAGAAAAATACATAAAAATTTCAAAGGAGATACAATTTTAGTGGAGATTCAAGATGAGGCTGGTGCTATAATTCAAGAGATTGATTGTATTTTTTCTTCTCCTTTCTTTATCAATTTTTATTTCTTTTTTTAATGAAAAATAAGTGCTTTATGAACAAAATTATGTCTAGCTAATTTATTAATCTAGGTGTTTTATGAACCCAATTTTTAATATGTGATGATCTACTATTTTAGTGCAATTATGATTTCAATTTAATTATATTATTTAATGTAATTTGTATGCTATTAATTGATTGACCAATAATTAATCTATAGAAGAAATTAAATAGATTTGAGAGAATTATTTAATTGTTTGTTTGGATTAAATAACTTGTACGGTTTTTAGACAGAGATGCATGATTCTTATGTATGTGATCCATAATTAATGAACTTAGTGAGCAGTATGCAATTTATTTGATATGAGTGTGTGATTAGGTTAATTACTATAGGGTGTGTAGTTTACTTAAGAGAGGAATACATATTAGGTTAGATTCAATTTATCAAGTAATTAATTGGTAATTATATTTGAGGGATTATAGCGATTTACATATTTAGAAAATTGAGAGATTAAGTATTTTGAGATATTTTCTCATATATTTTCTTAGCTATCAATATTGAGTTAATTAATTACTGGTATTTATTTTTAGTTATTTTAATTTTGCTTTCTTAAAACATAAAAACACAAAACAAAAAATTTGATTTTTATTTTTTGTTTTAAAATTTAGTTTCTAATAACATAATCTTCATGAGAATGATCTTTTCTTATAATTATGTTACTTGTTACAATATATATATTTGTGTATTCATTGCAAACAGTTCGTGTCAATTAAGTTTTTGGCGCCTTCGTTAGGGATTATAAACATTAGAAATTAATTTTTTATTTTATTTTATTTTATTTTATTTTAATTATTTTTATATATTTATTTTTTATAATTTTAATTATTTATTTAGGTATTTATTTTTAATTTTGGCATCTCCTTTAGTGCTATTAGAAACACATTTAAGTCTATTGCATGAGCATAGTTCGTTAGGAAATTGTTTTCCTTTAGATCCCAAAATCAAGGGTATTTTGATACCAATAAGAAAACAAGAAGTTGTCACCCAAGTGAAAGAAATGGCTAATTAATTAGAAATAAACAATAATGAGTTAATTTGAACAATCAGATTCCATTAATGGATGATAGAGATAGAGCTATGAATGAATATGCATTACCTACATTGGAAGGATTGAATCCAAGTATTACAAGGCCAAACATTCATGTTGATTAGTTTGAATTAAAGACATTGATGGTTCAAATGTTACCAATAATTGGAAAATTTAGTGGATTACCAATAGAGGATCCTCATATACATCTTAGATTGTTTATTGAAGTTAGAGATTCATTCAAATTCAGTGGTATGACCGAAGAGGTATTTAGGTTTAGATTATTCCCTTACTCTTTGTGAGACCATGCTCAAGCTTGGCTAAAATCTTTGTCACTTGATTCCATTACAACTTGGAATGATTTGATAGATAAATTCTTGATGAACTGTTTCCTACCAACAAAGAATGCCAAGTGTCATCGTTGGTGAATCTTTTGAAGGCTCAAAACTCACCAGCGAGTATAAACCATGTCTTAGATTCAAGGGTGTCTTGTGTGTTTTATGGGGGAGCCATTTATTTGATAATTTTTCAAATAATCCTAAATCAACATTCTATATGGGTAATATGAACCAAAACAATAATCCATACTCAAATATATATAACCCAGAATGGAGACAACATCCAAATTTCTCTTGGAGTAATAACAACAATCAGGTTGGCAATCAATTCAACCATCAATCATGACCATCACTTGGTTTACAACAACTATAATAATCTCAAGTCCAAGAGAAGAAGTCATCTACTAAGGAAAATACAAATGCTTTAATGGGGATGATGAAATAGTTCATCCAATCAGTAAATACAAAAGTATCCACTCAAGAGGCTTCAATTCGAAATTTAGAGACCTAAATGGGAAAACTTGTCCAGTCCATAAGTTGTAACCTTCCAAGTGACACAATTATAAACCCAAGAAGATAAGGTAAGGAGCATTGCAATACCATACCCTTGAGGAGTAGTAAAACTTTAGAAGAGGAACATGAGACTCAAAACGATGAGGATAAACTAGAAATTAACAGGGATGAAGAGGAACTAGTCGATAAAGAGAGCAATAAAATGGAAATAATTCATCCAAAGAAAAGAAACCTCTATAAACCCATCATTTCTTTTCTGAAAAGACTGCAAAAACAAAATTTAGATATGCAATTTTCAAAATTCCTAGAAGCCTTCAAGAAGCTACATATAAATATACTATTTATAGATGCACTTGAACAAACACCTTCTTATGAAAATTTTTTAAAGGACATTCTGTCTAAGAAATAGAGGCTTGGAGGTAATGAAACAATAATCTTAACTGAAGGTTGTAGTACCATCCTTGTTAAAAAACTATCCGAAAAATTGAAAGATCCAAGTAGCTTTAACATTCCTTGAGGAGAAATTCTAAATAGTATTTAGAAAGAGAGATGATTTATGCCTTATTTGGAACGATTGAGCCTTTCAAGCTAACTATTTTTAATATCTGTAGTCACCCATTTGAGCCTAATTAAGAACCTTGCATATCTTTACGCCATATTTTATGCCTAACCAAAAAGCTTGTATGAAAATAAAAAATGCAATCATGTGTAATGCTATACAGTAACGTGAAATGTAATGCACACTATAAAAGAGAGAGAGAGAAAGAAAAAAACTCACAATACATATATCTCTCCAAAGAAAAATAAAAATTGAAAATAAGTTTAGGGGTGTTGTAAAGTTAAAAAAAGATATGAAATAAAAGAATATGAAAAAAATTATAAGATAGGTGACAGGATCGACATCGGGTTAGCAATACCGATCTTGCAAATACTTTTGTTTTATATTTGCAAAATTCTCACAAGTGCATGAATCATTTTATAGAAAATGCAAGTATACTCCCAAGGTCAATCTAAGGAAGGAATATATTTGGTCTTTAATTTGTAATTCAAACTTTTAAAAAAGAAATTAAATCCTAAACATTCTGTCATGATATTTTTACTTTCGTTTTATATTTGCAAAATTCTCACAAGTGCACGAATCATTTTATAGAAAATGACAAGTATACTTACTCCCAAGGTAAATCTAAGGAAGCAATATATGTGCTCTTTAATTTGTAATTCAAACTTTTAAAAAAGAAATTAAATCCTAAACATCATGTCATGATATTTTGATTTTGTGTTTTTCCAAATCTAATAACACAAAGAAAATAAACATAGATTTGGATTCAATAAATAATTATGCAAATTATTATCATTCATAATAGTGGAGTATTTATGGATATAATAATTAAGTTAATTATGCTTGCTCATATTATTTAGGTTCTTAGAGATATAAAAAATCGATTAACACCTACGGATGGGGTCCATAATTAATTTGGTTATTTAAATTAATTCCTTTTTTCTAAGAGATTGAAAATGAATAATTTAAATGCAGCCTTTGGTGGGGTTAGACATTTTAAACTTTATTCAATGTGTCCAAATTAAACCTAAGAATTTAATTATCCGTGTAATAGCATTCAAGTTTTAAAACGATTTTTGAAAATATGTTGTTAATACATTTTTGAATAATAGTTCTTATAAAAAGTTTTGAAATAGAGCTTCACTCTAACTACCTGGCGATTATACCAACAAATAAAAGAGTACTACTCTAAATCAAACCGGATAATTAAACCTTAAAATCTAATTTTTAGATTTAAGTTTGAAATGAAAAATAATATATTTTTCTCTAACATAATATAAAATCTTGAATAAAAACAAAATCAATTTATTTTATAGAAATATTTTACTTATTTAATATTTTGCAAGCATAACAACTTTATCATTATATCATATTTACAAGCAACAATCCATGTTAAATTTAATCATAAACAAATTAAATATAACATATAAGAATAAAACATAAAAATAATTGTAAATAATTTATTTGAAACTATACCTCAAAAGAATCCTTACAAAACTTTTGAGGATTTGAAGAATGTTTTTTACAATGTAAGGGGCGAGATTTGTGGTAGACGGGCGCTAGCACATATGGGACTTGGAGTCACATGCATGATTGGCACGTGGCATGTGCTGGTGAGCTTGAGACTTGGTGTGTGTGTGTTCTTGCTATACACGGGTATTTGTGATATATTGCCTCCAATATTTTTCTTTGAATCTTTAAGTTATTTTTGAATGAAAATATCTAAAAAATAATAAAAATTTCAGTGATTTTGAAAAGAAAAATTTATATAAAAATTTGATAAAATCATACAAATATAAATCTATTTAATCAATTAAAGTACATTAAATCATGATAATTTTAGTGCTTTTTAAGCACTCATCACAACCCCAACAAGCTTTTTACTTATCCCTTAGCAAGAGAATCGGTAAAAATTAAAATAAAAACTAAAAATTAAACTATCCTAAATCACTTCCGTTGATTGACACAGTTGCATTTAGCATATGAAACAAGCCTTTAAACTCCTAGGCTGCCCTATTGGACGAGTTTGAGTCTCATGAGGGTTTTCAGTAATGATACTCACAAACATTGAACTAAATGCAAAAATTAAAAAGAAATAACAAAAATAAACAAATCAAAAACTAAAAAAAATCAAAAATTAACTTAAAAATAAAATAAAGTAAAATAAAACAAGAAAACAAAATAAAATAAAATAAAACATAAAAATGTCTCACGCTTTTTAATCTCCTTTAAGATTAGAATTAAAATATAAAGCATAATTTATTTTCAACTTCTTAAAACAGTCATAATTGATAATAATAATTAGTTAAAAATCATTTTCATAAATTTACCCAAATTTAGTGTGAGAAATTCGAATTCTCTTTGATTCTACTCCTCACAAGTCAACTCTCAATTCACTGAATCCTATGGGTTCAAGTACTCATGCTAAAGCATATGCAAATAAAAGTTATGTTTAGAAATGAACTAATATGTTCACATACTTATAAAAGAAGAAAGGCTCAAAATAGTGCATAACTTCGATCTCATGAAAGGAATCAAATGTATAAATTATAAAGATATCATATAAATTATTGTCATGCATCAATCAAACTCATTAAGCAAAAAATTCAAGATATATGCCTTTTAGAAGTGTAGGAAAAATAAGTTCAATGACTTCTAGGGGAATTATTTCCTATATTTCTTTTGTACTAACCAACTCTCACAACTGTTTAAGGTTGAAAAGGTCATAGTATGTAAATTATACTATATATTCTTTATCTTTCTATTTTTTAAGAGATTTTTCAACATATGTTTTTTAGAGAATGGACCCATGTACATATTGTACATTTTTGTAGAAATTTTATGAGTGGTTAATTTTGTGGCTTTTTTGTTTGATTTTGATTTTGGTAACCCCAAATATGTCTCTTTTTGGTAGAAGTCATGCATGAATGAGATAAAAACATATACTATCAATTTCTATTTAAATAATTTAATCTAAGCAAATGAAAAATATGTATACGATACTATATTAAGATGAGAAAATTCATACATTCAATGTAATACCTATAGAGATCATCTAAAACTTTGAATAAATAAGAAATGTGTTTAGAGTAGAAAATGTATATTTTCCTCATAATAAAGAAATTTAGGCTTAAATTATATCTCACAAGGATAGTCTTCAATATTTAATTCCTAAACATTTATTTGGATTCATTATAATTTTCACACTTTATCATGAAATACTACTTATGACAAAAACTAACTAATTACTATATATTCCATTAAATGTTTTCAAAAATTAATCTAACCATGCAAAAGATTTAACTATTTACTTTAATTTAATTTAAAAAAATGATAAATTTTTGTGAGAAATTTTTTGAAACTAATCTTAAAATTCTAAAAATTATTAAACCACACAAAGAAAATAAAAACAAACACACTTAAAATCAAAATGTAAACATAAATTTTTTTAAAATTGTTAAGATTTTTGAAATTAAACATGATAACTTTTTACCACCCCGAACCTAGAATTTACATTGTCTTCAATCTAACAATTGTAAATTAAAGATAAAGAGAAAAGATAAGAAAATTTACCTATTTCCTCACAATGTGCAAGTAATGATGTAGCTAGTTAGTCATAATAACTGGAAACATGAAACAATTTGGGGTGTGATAATAAATGTTTGTTAGTTCATTGGAGAGAGAAAATTTGAATTTTTATACAAGGATAGGTCTAGGCATCATTGGTTTCATTGTTTCCAAGATATAAAAAAATTTGAACAAGAATGCTCTATATTTTTAGCTAGTACCTCATAATTTCTTTCCTCGAGTGGTAAGATTAATAGCTCAACATATAATATTTTTGCTCAAACTTTAGGGATTTATTCTCATGCTTTACAAGTTTTTGGTTTCTTTTCAGGCCTGTTCTTATATTTACTCTTCGTCTTTAAGTTTGAAATCTCTCCTTAAGTAACTTCTATTTCCTCTTACGTTACTATTTTTCTTTTAGTCTTCCGTATTTTTTTGTAGAGACCATGCATAAAGAGTTACCATCAAGGGATATTGGTGAGGTAGTCTTACCTTCATACTCTTTGGGCTCTTCTTCTTAGGAGTGCCCTAAATACTTAAGCTACTCGGGGTAAGAAGAAAGTGAAGGATCAAGGTTCACAATTGAAGTGAGTACCTCGGGTACCTAGGGTAAGGTAGAAATATATGAGCCTATTTCCTCTTCTATGTCTTCACCTCATACAACTTTAATAATTAGGAGCTACCACGTGCCATGCCACATTGCAGGGGAACTGACTGGGCAAGCCACACTGACGCAACATAAGCACAGAGAGTGAATCACATTACGTCGAGTATGAGTAGGATGAAATGCGTGCCATATGTTAGCACGAAATTCAATCCGAGTTCAGAAATTGGTCAACCCTCGTTGCCACTTATCACCACACCATTGCTCTGGGCATTCCACCCGTGCGCCACACCATCCATTTCTGCCAATTACATCACGCCACATGTTGCTAACTCAACAAGATTTGACTCTGACCGGTCTCCCTTGCCACGCGTCACTCCCTGATTCGTCCAGTGAATTTTTGATGCCACGTGTCATGCTGTGATTGGTTGGAACTATCATTTTTGCTTGTTTTGATGGTAGCCCTTGATTTGAAGCTGATTTGACGATCCGAATCGCACCTGAACAATATTTAAGCCCTTAATCACTCCATAAACCCTAATTTGCCTCCATACGTATAATTTTGGTCATTTTTTGGAGCAAAAAAAAGAGAAAAATATAGAAAAATTCAGGAGACGATACAATTTTGGTGGAGATTCAAGAAGGAGATTAATACTACAATTCAAGAGATTGATTTTATTTATTTTTCTATTCTTTTCTTTATCAATTTTATGTCTTTCTTTATGAAAAATATGATTTTTATGAACACAATTATGCGTAATTTATTAATTTAAGGATCTTATGATCCCAATTTTCACCATATGATGATTTAATATTTTACCAAAATTATAATTTTAATTTAATTATATTATTTAATCTGATTTTCATGCTATTAATTGTTTGACCAACAATTTATCTATAGAGGCAATTAAATAGATTTGAGAGAATTATTTAATTGTTTGTCTTGATTGAATAACATGTATAGTTTCTAGGAAGAGATGTATGATTCTTATGTATGTGATCCATAATTGATGAACTTAATGAGTAGTATGCAATTTAATTGGCATGAGAGTGTGATTAAATTAATTACTATATGGTGTGTAGTTTACTTGAGAGAGGAATACATGCTAGGTTAGATTCAATTGATCATGTAATTAATTGATAACAATATTGGGGGGATTTTAGCGATTCACATGTTTAGAAAATTGGGGGATTAAGTATTTCTAGATATTTTCTCATATATCTTTTTAGTTACTAAATTTGAGTTAATTAATTATTGCTATTTACATTTAGTTATTTTAATATTGCTTCCTTAAAATATGAAACACAAAAAAATTGATTTTTATTTTTTTTAGTTTAAAAAATTCGTTTCTAATAAAATAATCTCCATGTAAACGATATTTTTTTTATCATTATAGTACTTGTTGCGATATGTATACTTGCGTATTCATTGCACACACAATTTTTGTTGCGATCCATGCTTTATTGCTTATGGGTTAATAAAAAAGGGCATAGTGGAGCCACCCTATAGAATAATTTGGAAATGTCGAGTACGAAATAAATGCAAGACCCCTCATTCTAATTTTGGGGGGAGGTTTGAAATCATTCAAGATGATGGTTAATAAGCTCTACCTTACTAGCTCAACTTTATATTAGATTTGAAAAAAAGGAGTGAGCTCTCAAGGTACGAGCTCCTCTAAAGGAATAAAAGAGGAGCAAATCTTTTGGAATAGAGGCCACTCGCTTACAACCAAAAATGAAAAAAGAAATATGTAACTATTAAAGAGCTTGTCCTTAAGCAAACTCCTTTGAATGTAATGACAGTGTTTGAGTACTTGCCAACTTCCATAGGCCAGCAAATTCCATTAATTGTAACCTCAAGCCATCAAACACCTTCCCTACTTATAAGTGACTCGAGGAGGGGAGAAGGCATTATTGATGACCTTATCATAGTGGTTGAGGGCGTGGCTTTATATAAGGGTATGTCACTAGAGAGGCTAGACCATTTTGTAGATAACCTCCCTTTCATAATGCACGAGACACAATTTGATGGCATGTGTGAGGATGTGGATCATACAGTTGTGCTCAGTAGCCACTTATATCAAGTAAGTATCACCTCAAGCTTTTATTTTACTCAGGCCACTCCTATTCATAATATTTGACCTATTTTATCATTTCAGGCCCAACTTCTTCACAAGCTCAATAGAGTTCAAGGTTTAGAGAAATTCAAGCATGAGCTTGAGACTAAAAAAGAAAGCCATACCTCTACTTAAGCCAAGAATGTTGTGTTATTGGCAAAGGCAAACATGTAGAAGGGAAATACCAATGATAAAGAGGAAAAGCTGTCAAAGGCCATAAATGAGCTGAATGAAAATGCAAGGTAGTTTGAGGTGCTCGAGGAAACTTAGAGAAAGCTCGAGGTCAAGGTTGATACTGGTAAATGGAAGCTGAATGACGCTTAGGAAATGTTTTCTTGTAAACAAGAGAAAATGAAACATGATCTTGATGCCATGATCTAGTAGCTCACCTTGAGCATTGAAATTGGTTACAATTTGGCCATTGAGTCCTTCAAGAAAGAATCCAATAAAAAGATCCTCTATCAGTACTAAAAATTTATAAATTATGGACATAATTAACCTAGAGAGGGTGAATAGGTTATTTTTATTTTGTAACAATTTATAATTTAATAACATAAACAAAGCGGCTAGACATGTAATCGTGTGTAAGAACAAAGTGCAGAAATAAAAGAATAACACACGATATTTTTAGGTGGAAACAACCTAGGTCACAACCATGACCTAAGATGAAAACCACCTGTCTACCAAACCACCTAACTTTCCACTATGAAAAAAAATGTTCAAGTATAAACTCGGTCTTATGCTTCCTACTAATCATATACGTTCCTGAATTAACTATAAAAATGGTTAGCACAAAAATACAAGTGCCCTTGTGTGTTCTAGAACATATTTAGTAATGAATAATCCTAACAAGATGATTCAAAACATATGTCACTTAAATCAAATCAACTAAGAAATCCTAGAGCAAAAGCATCAAGCACAAGTTCAACAAAAATAGCTTCTGTAATGATTAATAATCAAATTAAATAATTCTGATATGACAAACTAAGTTATTTGATCTAACAATTTAAGTACAAAAATAAAGAAGAAGAAATAAGAACATATGATCAAAATATCATAAACTAATTGGGCTTATTAATCAATCAAACATAATCACTAATATTTGATAGCTTAACTAACTAAAGAAGCCTAAAGAATTATAATCTTATATTTGCAAAACAAGAGAAAGAAATTAAAAAGAAGAAAACATTGCTCTTGTGTGGTTGATTTATACAATGAGCAATGAGTTTTATATAGGAAAAATTAAAACCTTTAATCATATGTAATTGATAAATATCTTTTCTATTACAAATAGAATTAGTAATACTCATTAATTAAAAAAACTCTTATATGATTGATAAATATCTTTTCTATTATAAATAAGATTAGTAATACTCATTAATTAAGAAGACTCATATTTGAAGAAGAGTTCTTTTAAAATAGACTCATTTACCATGAAGATTCCTATTTAAAAAGAGTTATTTTAAAATATATTTTATGCTATCCTTTAGGCTAAAAATTTAAGCTATAGTTTAGAGTATATCTTATATAATATTTTAGCATATATCTTATTATATATTTTAACATAAATATTTTAGCAACAAAAATAATTCCAAATTTATAAATATGTGCTATTAAATGCGTGAGTGTAATCCTATGTGTTATAGTTATAATAGATATACTTGAAGTACGACTAACTAAAATTCTAATGTTTCTTCAACTTTGTTTGTTAGACTTGATAGCGAGCTTAAAAATAAGTTTATAGATAAATATTTTGTTCACGAAAATAGCTAACACTTATAATCCTTACAAACTCCCCGTTTGACATTTTTGTGTGGTAAAACCTCTCTCTCACTACATGACACTTATTGTAATAAGATAAAATACAATGATGTCCTAGACTACATAGTGGAACTATTCTATGGTCTGACGAATCCATCTTCGCTACAACTTGATAAGCTTGTAAGTAACTGAAATGACATAGATAAAGTAAACAACTTGGCTTGAAAGCCTCATTGTACCTTAGTTTAGTTTACATAAAAATAAGCAAAGTGTAAATAATAATCATGTAGTGTGCATTCATAGCAATCAAGCTTAATTAACTATATTCTCCTCCAATATGCATAGCAAAATAAAAACATGAAAGTAAAACACATTATTCTCTCCCCTTTTTTGACATACGAGAAGGACAAAGCATTAGACAAAGCAATGAAGCTAAACTCCTTCTAAAGATATAGCAATGTAAAAGAAGAGTAATGCAGATGTACAATATGCTTTAAACTCCCCCCAAGTTCTATGACTCTCTAACTTAGAAACCAATTAAAAAGGTAATAAAGAAAAAGAAGATGTAAATGAAAAAAAATATGAATTTTTTTTTGAAATTTTAATAAATAGCCACATAAGGTATTACACTTATTTAATCACAAATGAGCACACAATCAATTGAGAACTCATTTTTTAAGTCAATTTTTTATTATCTATTGTATAAATAAGCAAGTAGAGTAAAAAAGTCACACTTCACACATATAATGACATATTGACATTTATTTAAAAGCAATATATATGTTTAAACTCCACAAATATGCCAATTAAGTCATTTATGATCAATCAAAAAAGACTCAAAAGAAAAAAATATCACCTATTGATGCTTATTTTTCGCAAGTGTATGAATCGTTCAAGTAATAAAGTGTACAAAAGTACGGATATCGAACCCACAAGGAATGGCGTCACTAAGTACCGAAATTGACAAACCATAATTTTATTTGAAAACCGAATTGTTGAAATTGTTTTAAAAGCAAATTAACATAAAACTAAATGCAAATAACAAAATTTAATGTTGTTCACAAATGATTAAAAACGCTAAGGCATTTGATTTCGCTAAATCAATTCAATCCGATTTCAAGTCATGTTATATGAGAATCAAAGCTAAAAGTGATGGTTGAAAAACCCAAACTTATCTAATACTCTTTCTCAAGTTATATTAGAATTACTTATCTATGAAAACCAACTATATTTCTATGAAGATTTAATCACAAATAAGCACATTACGATTTATGGAATTTTTGGAATAACCACTTACATCATGCATTAGGTGTCAAACTCGCATTCAACATACGGTATTTATCACAAGAAGCATTCATTACACATCTCCTCTCGGTCTCAATATAATGCAACAAATCATCTAAATCTTGATCAGAAATTTAAAAGCATTAAGCATGGAAATAAATACTCGACTTGAAAACAATGAATTCATATAACCATACCAAAAGAAATCAGATTTCCTTGATTTAACTACATCATAGCCTTAGCAAAAACGAATTAGTTCATAACGGAAATAAGAACAACCATTATTTCAATTGAATTCATGAATAACAAATCTGAATAAAATGCAGAATATGAAGGCTAAGGAGAAGAGATGAAAAAATCTTGAAGATGAAGACTTGGTAGCAACAATGGTGATGATCCTTCAAGCTTCTCCAAACTTTCTCTCCAAAATTTGCCTTTTCTCCTCCAAAAATGATTCAGATCTGTTCTCTCTGCCGTCCCCCTCTTTCTCCATCATATTGTATATATAGATCTAGGGTTTGGGGGGCAATTTTGGAACAAAACAACCAAAAAAAATCTTTTTTCGAACGAAACTCGCCGCGGCGAGATTTCTGGAAAATAAATTTTTTTGGGTTTTCGATTTTGGCCGGCGGCCAAAATAATGTGGCCGGTGGCTAGATGCATTTGGCCGGCGGCGAGATAAATTTGGCCGGTGGCGAGATGAATTTGCCAAATTTTGTGCTCTCGGGAAGATTTTCGCCGTGCTTTCTATAGGATTTTCACCGGCGGCTAGATTGCATTGGCCGGTGGCGAGATTACATTGGCCAGTGGCGAGATTTATTTGGTCGACGGTGAGATTGCTTTGCTAAAATCCGTGCTCCCTGCATGATTTTCAACGTATTCTCCGTAAGGTTTTCGCCGGCGGCGAAATTCCAAATTTTGAAATTTTGTTTTCTTTTTATTTGCACTCAATCCCGTTCATTGAAATTTGTCCCAAACTTCTCCAAAATTATGATTTTACCTGAAATTGCACTTTAAACACGAAATACCCGTGAAATGACATTTGTGGATTAAATAATCAAATAAACGCAATTTTCACACAAATATCAACATTTAAATCATAACAAAAATGCAATAATTTGACTCTTATCACCTATCATGTAAAATTATAATCGAGTCTTCAATCTTACAAAATAAAATATATCTACTAAGGGAGGACTGAAAATATTTTCTTTATTTTATATATAAAGGTAAATGATATTATTTTTTTATTTCTTTTATTTTTTAAACCTCTATTAGCTCTTTCTTTTTGTGCATTCAAAGTAAAAGATTTATAAGTAATCACTTTTTTGCATAATCTTTCCTTCTTTTTTTGCACGAGCTATAAACCTAGCATGATGAATTTCATACTAGTTGTGGGGTAGCCCTCTCCGCTGACTATGATAACTTCACACATCACAGTAGGTAGCCCTCTCAGTACTAGATGCCTCCATACAGTAAAATTTTAAAAAACAAAAATTAAAACTCAACACAACTTTACAATCAAGATTAGTTGAAGTCCTAAAGTCTTTTAAGAGAATTCATAAACTTTAAGCATATCATATATGTGTGTTCATGAGTGTGTGTATAATTTCATGTCAACATCGATCATCACATGTACAAGAATATGTGTGTGTGCATAATCCAAAATTGTAGAATAATTTATACAATAAATATCAAAATTAGTTAAGTCATTAAAAATAAGGTTATATGTCTATATGTGTTGAATAAATCCAATACCCTGTTGGCCAAATATGGATTCTACTTCTCTTTTTTGTACGTTTAACTAATAAATAAAATAAAAACAATAAAGATTGCTAACGTAGGGTCATTTAAGCACTCTAACAAAAATACCTAGATGAAACAATAATGGACGGTCAAGTGACTAGGAAAAAACAACCTTTCCTAGCCCACATTTTCTTGCATTTTGGTTTCTCTATATTGTTGGGTTGGGACTCAACAAACTTAGATTTCATAGGCATGTTTTTGGTTTCGCTATACTTTTCTCATTCATCCCAAATGAAGATGCAGTATATATAGTAGGATGATGATAATGAGTCATAGCATTAAAAGTATTGAATTTTACTTGCCTCTTTGAACCTAAGATTTCATACTTCTTATAATTTTTGAACACATTATTATAATTTCCATTCATCCTTGAATATGATGTAGCATGTACAGATGGATGATGCTTATGGGTCCTACTATATGAAACATGGAAGGAATGATTAAGTTCAGGAGCATTCATCACAAATCTACATTTTGGTATTGTATGACCTTTCCTACCATAATGATGACAGACAGGCATAAACTTAATAAATGTTTCCACAACAGGTGCAATAGTTCTTTGTGCATAAGTAGTAATAGTAAGAGTAGAGTTTAAGGGCCTTACAAATGTGGTCTTTGATGTTGAAGGTGTTGACTATTCATCTATGTATACAAGACCTCTCTTATCTCCATGTAGTTTTCCACAGTCTAGGACTTTGGTCAATTTTTCAGCACCTATGGTCAAATTCCTCACTGTCTCTTCAACAATACTAAGTTCTTGCCTAAGCGCTTTTTTTCTGATTGGTTTATGTAAGACTCAGATTCAAAGCATTAATATGATCAGAAAATTCCTTTTTATCTTTCTCTAGGCTAGAGAAATTTTTTTTTGAACAATAACGGTATTATTAAGTTTAGTTACTTCTATAAGTAGTTTATCCCTCTCTTCCCTAGCACCTAGAAAATCCATGAATAGTTCCCCATAACTCGATACATTAAACTTAAAAAATAAGAAAGAAGAGTTTACTTTCTCATTTTATTCATCCGAACTAGAGTCAGAGTCATTGTGGTATGCTTTGCTAGTTGCGGTGAAGAAATGATAGTTAGTTTCATCATCTTCTGAGTTACTAGCATTATCCTGCTTACTTTCTGTGTCAATGAGTGTAGCATTAAATGCTTTTCCAAATTTATTTTTATTGTTTGCAAATTCTATAGAAATATGACCAAAGCCCCCACAAGTATAGCATTGAGGACTAGTGAGCTTAGTTTTCTTACCATTAGAGCCAAGAGGCTTGATTTCCCTTGACTTTTGGTCCCTCGAACAACTAGATTGTCCTTTGTTAGATTGATTATTCTATTGACTCTTCTTTTTCAAGGACTTCTTCAATTTTTGTGCTAGTGAGACTAATGAATCATCATTCATATCCTCATCACAATTAGAGATGTCTATTTTGGAGCTTTTGAATGCCACATCCTTGATTTTCTTGGGTGGATCAAGAGTAAGCTCATAAGTTTGGATTGGCCCAAAAAGTTCATCAATCTTTAGTGTGTCCACATTCTTTCTTTCCTTAATCATTGTAACTTTCATCTTATAGTCTACTATTATGGAGCTTAGGAGTTTGTGTACTTGTACTGGTTGTGGAATTTTCTCACCAAGGTTAGACAAGCATTCGTGATATCACAAAAGTGAGCATAGAATTGACCAAAAGTTTCAATGTTTCTCATTTTAATTAAATCAAACTCAGATGTGAGAAATCTCAATTTTGTTTGTTTTACTTGGGAAGTTCCCTTATGAGCAAGAGTAAGTACATTCCATGCATCTTTAGCAGTCTCATAGTCAAAGATACGACATAACACATCCAATGACACTGTATCAAATATTGAGTTTAGACCTTTTTGGTTTACCTCACTAAGGGTGCGTTCTTCAGTGGTCTAGTATCTTCTTGGATTTATGATTGTTACACCATTTTTTGTTACCAAAGGTGGTTCCCCACCATCAAGGATAGCATCCCAGACTTTTTCATCTTGTTTGAGAAAGGCTTGCATACGAGCCTTCCAGTAAGGGTAATTTTACCCATCAAAGAGTCAAGGTATAACAGATGACCCATCTTATTTTATTTGGTCCAAAAGTTGGAGTGTGTGTCCCTAAGGATCAATCGTACTAAGTGTGTCTAATGTCGGTTCTAATACCAATTTAAAGTTTATAAATTACGGACCTAATTAACCTAGAAGGGTCAATAGCTTACTTTTACTTTTATGAATTTATAATTTAATAACCTAAACAAAGTGGCCAGACATGAAATTATGTAAGAAAAAAGTACATAAATAAAAGAATAATACACAATATTTTTATGTGGAAACAACCCAAGCCACAACCATGACCTAAGAGGAAAACCATCGATCCACCAGACCACCTAATGTTTCACTATGAAAAAAAATGTTCAAGTACAAACTCGGTCTTATGCTACCCTCCCTAGGATATTGCCCCAATGTACCTTAATTACGAGCCGCTGCTTTGTTTCAATAGTTTCAAATATTGTGGTGAGCGGTTTCCAGACCAATGTTCCAATAAGCTTTCTGCCAATTAGATACGTTCCTGAATTAACTGCAAAATGGTTAGCACAAAAACATAAGTGCATGTGTGTGTTCTAGAACATATTTAATAATGAATAATCCTAACTAGATTATTCAAAACATATGTCACTTAAATCAAATCAACTAGAAAATTCTAGAGCAAAAAGATCAAGCATAAGTTCAATAAAAATAGCTTCTTTAATGGTTAATAATCAAATCAAATAATTATGATATGACAAACACAATTATTTGATAACAATTCAAGAACAAAAATAAATAAGAAGCTATAAGTACATATGATAAAAATATCATAAACTAATTTGGCTTATTAATCAATCAAACATAACCACCAATATTTGATAGATTAACTAAATAAAGAAGCATAAAGAATTATAATCTTATATTTGCAAAACAAGAAAGAGAAATTAAGAAGAAAATAATGCCCTTGTGTGGTTGATTGAAACAATGAGTAATGAGTTTTATTTATAACAAAAATTAAAACCCTTAATCCTATGTAATTGATAAATATCTTTTCTATTACAAATAGGATTAGTAATACTCATTAATTAATAAAACTCCTATATGATTGATAAATATATTTTCTATTACAAATAAGATTAGTAATACTCACTAATTAAGAAGACTCCTATTTAAAGAAGAGTTCTTTTAAAATAAACTCATTAATTATGAAGATTCCTTTTTTAAAAATAGTTCTTTTAAAGTATATTTTATACTATCTATTAGGCTAATTAAGATATAATTTAGAGTATATGTTATATAATATTTTAGCATATATCTTATTCTATATTTTAGCAACAAAAATAATTCCAGATTTATAACTATGTGCTATCAAATGCGTGAGTACAATCCTATGCGTTATAGTTATAACATATATACCTAAAGTATTATATGAAATTCTGACATTTCTTCAACTTTGTTTGATAGACTTGATAGCGATCTTAAAAATAAGTTTATAGGTAAATATTTTGTCCACCAAAATTGGCAACACTTATAATCCTTACAAGTACTACTATTAGATCATATACATTCTAGTTACCCCACTGTACTCACTTATGCAAACTCAAGGCGAGGGTGATGACTAGGGTGAAGATTCTGAAAAAAGTGATAGTAGACCTAGGTGGGCAATGGTAAAAAAGCTAGGGATGATTTTTTATGTAATAGGCTCAAGGCCATCTATTTTTGCAAGGCTGACCCTTTATTTTGTATAGGAAAGCTGAACTTGTATTTACCTTTTACTTAGTAAAATCTCTTTGATAAATTTGTGATTAACCTTCAAAAATAGTGTATATATGTATGATGAATAACAAGAGCGGCATTGGGTTAGCAATACCGTTCTTGCAGATACTTTGGTTTTATATTTGTAAAAATCTCACAAGTTCACGAAGCATTTTATAGAAAATGACAAGTATACTCCAAGGTCGATCTAAGGAAGGTATATATGTGATTTTTAATTTATTATTTAAACTTTTAAAAATAAAATTAAATCCTAAACATACTGTTACTATATTTTTATTTTTTTGTTTCCTAATCTAATGACGTAAAAATAAACAAACATTGATATGAATTCAATAAAAAATAATGTAAATCTATATCATTCATAACAGTGGAGTATTTATGTATATAATTATTAAGTTAATTATGCTTGTTTATATTATTTAGGTTATTAATGATATAAATTGATATTTTTTATTTTCTTATTTTGTTATGAAAGTGTCGTTAGGTGAGGCCCAAACTCTTTTGTTTAACATTAATTAACTCATATCCTTAGGTAGGGTCTATTAATTAATTAATTATTAAATTTAAGCTTTGTTTCTAAGAAAATAACTAATCATCTAATTACAGTTGTAGGTGGAATCAGTTAATTAGACTTTATTCAAGTTGTCTAAATTAAACCTAAGAATTTAATTATCCAAGTACTAACTTTCAAGTTTTAAAACTATTACTAACTATATTTTGTCAATATATTTTTGAATAATAGTTCTTATAATTTTTTTTTGAAATAGAGATTTACTCTAACTACTGGGACCAACAAATAAAATATCACAACTCTAAATCAGACCGGATAATTAAACGTTAGAATCTAATTTTTAGATTTAAGTTTTTAATGAAAAATAATATATTTCTCTCTAATATCCTTAATATAAAATCTTGAATAAAAACAAAATCAATTTATTTTATAGAAATGTTTTACCTATTTATTATTTCACAAGTATAACAACGTTATTGTTATATCATATTTATAAATAATCAGTCAAGTTAAATTTAATCATAGATAAATTAAACATAACTTATAAGAATAAAATACAAAAAATAATTGTAAAGAATTCATTTTAAAATTATAGCTCAAAAGAATCCTTACAGAACTTTGATGTTAATTCTTTTGTTGGAAAACCTTAAAATGGATTTTCATTTCTATTTATTGAATTAAAAACTAGAAATCTAAAAAATTATAACTAGTTCTTCTCAAAAAGAGAAGAACTTTAAAACTAAAAAAAACTAAAAAAAAGCTTTCAAGATAGAGAAAGCTAGAGAGAGAAAGAAAAGATATTTTGAGGGATTTTAGGGATGATTATTACAATAGGGGAGATGATCCTTTTATATATGAGGAAAAGGCAAAAAAAGGTGGGAAAATATCTCACAAATTGATTTTGGACGTGTTTGGATAGGTTGGTATGCGTATAGGGGGTGAGATTTGCAGCATACGGGCACTGGCACGCGTGGGCGCATGGGGTATAGGCATATGCATGTGCTGGTACTTGTTGGACTCGGCGCGTGCATGTGCTGGGTGTGCATAAGACTTGGTGTGATGTGTGTTGGTGCACGCAAGACGCAGCATTTTTTTACATTTTTAACCAATCTGACCCATTTTGTCCAATTTTTCCATTATTTTGACTTTTTCTCATAAATTTGTGATGTATTGGCACTAGTATTTTTCTTTGAGTCTTTAAGTTATTTTTGAACGAAAATACCTATAAAAAATACCCATTATTCTAAAAAGATAAATTTATATAAAACTATGATAAAATCACACAAATATAAATTTGTTTACAATTAAAGTACATTAAATCATATTAATTTTAGTTCTTTTTAAGCACTTATCGCAAACCCCAACCAGTTTCTTGCTAATACCTTAGAAAGATAAGTGATAAAAACTAAAAATTAAACTATTCTAAATCACTTTGGTGGATTGAGACAGTTGCATTTAGCATATGTAACAAGCTGTTAAACCCCTAGGTTGCCCCAGTGCTAGTGGACGAGTTTAAGTCTTGTGAGGGATTTCAGTAATGATACCCACAAACATTAACAAAAATATGAAAACAAAATAAAACAAATAAAATAAGAAGTTAACTAAAATTTAAAATAAAGTAAAAAGACTAAAATAAAATAAAGAAATGAAATACAAAAATATCTAATGCTTATAATCTCTTTTAAATTTCATAATTAAAATCTTAAGCATGAATTATTTCAACTTCCTAAACATTCATTATTTATTATAATAATTAGTTGAAAATCATTTTCATATTTCATATAAAAAATGTATCAATTTAATTTCACCCAAACTTAGTGTTAGAAATCTAAATTCGCTTCAACTCTATTTCTCATAACTTAGTACTCTCAAAAACATTGAATCCTATGGGTTCAAAAACTCATACTAATTTATATGCAAAATAGTTTATGTATACAAATGAACTAATATGTTCACATATGTATAAAGAAGAAAGGCTCAAAGTGTTATTTTAATGTTGATCTCATGAAAGGAATCAAATGTAAGGATTTATAAAATATTATACATTACTTTTATGCATTAATCAAATTCATCAAATAAAAATATCAAGTAATATACCTTTTAAAAATATAGGAAAATGCAATGACTTCTTAAGAAATTACTTAATAAATTTTCTTTTGCATTAAACCATTTCTCACAATTGTTTAGGCTTTTTGGGTCATAATATATAGATTATATTATTCATTTTCCTCTTTTTCTTTCTATTTTTTCTCTCTTATATTCTTTTTTATAAGAGAATCCATATTTTTTAGAACTGGACCATACATTTTTATATGGTAAAATGAGTAATTAATATTTGGCTTTTCTGTTTGTATTTGTATAGGTAATCCTAGATATATCTCATATTTAATAGAAGTTATGCATGAATGAAGAAAGACATACACTATCAATTTCTACTTAAACCATTTAATCTATGCAAATGAAAAATAAATATATAACACTTCATTAAGATGTAGAAATCCAGACATTCAATGCTAAGTCCTATAGATTTCATCTAATAATGCTAAAAAAATAAGAAAAGTGTTTAGAGAAGAAAAAATAATTTCTATCACTTAGAATAAAGGATAATGGGCTCAAAATATTTCTCACAAGGGTAGTCTCCACTATTTAATTCCTAAATACCCATTTTAGATTTAATATAATTTCCACACTTTATCAAGAAATACTAGTCATGACAAAAACTAATTAATTACCATATATTGCATGATATGTTTTCAAAAATTAATCTAACAGTGCAAAAAACTTAACTATTTACTAAAATTTAATTTTAAAAAAATGATAAATTTTTGTGAGAAATTTTTTAAAACTAATCTTAAAATTCTAAAAATTCTAAAAATTACTGAACCACATAAATAAAATCAAATACAATAAAAATGAAAATATGAACATAATTTTTTTTAAATGAAGCATGGTAACTTTTCACCAGCCCAATTAACCTAGAACTTACATTTTCCTCAATGTAACAATTGTAAATTAAATATAAAGAGAAAAGAGAAGAAAAGTTACCTATTTCCTAACAATATGCAAGTAGTGATGGAGAAATGTAGGTACATCCATCATGTTCATCATTAAAGTTCACACAAACAGATCGTTGTGAACTTCTAATATCTCAATGAATATTTTTAGTTTTAACAATTCTAAAATTATTCACATGTAATCAAACTAAAATAAACAAAAGAAATTAAATAAATAAATAAAATAAAATTACATAAAATGATGGGTTGCCTTCCATCCAACGCTTAGTTTAACGTCTTAGTAAGATGTAACTTATGGAATTTCATTTTAAGTAGACTCAATGTCCCCACATCGTTGAGTCAATCAAACCTACAAGCAGACAAGTTTGTCTACCTAAAGTTTTTAAGTCATGTCCTATAGATTTTCAAAATTTTATTTACTTAAAACTAGTGACATGATTGTGGGTTTTAGATAACTGACTTCTAGGTGCAAGCCAAATAACTAAGGCATCAAAACAAAGTTGTATCTAAATCTAACAAAACAACTACCTCATTTTATCACAGATTCTAATTAAAAACTTTGAAATTTTGGAGATAACTTCCAAATTGTTTTTACTAATCTAACACTAAGTATTAAAATAAATACTAAATAATAAAAATAAAAATTAAGTAAAGGAAATAAACAAAAGAAAAAAATAAAGTAAAATAAAGAAACACTACTACAAAAATGGGTATTTAAGTTGATATGTAAAGTCAGTTCGGTGTAGAACCAACGCTATCCACATAGGATGTAGCGTTGGTTGACGTGTCAAACCGATGCTATGTGTGGACATAGCATTGGTTCTAGGTGTCAACGGATGCTACGTTACGTGGATAGCATTGGTTCACCACGTCAACCGACGCTATCCACGTAGCGTAGCATCGGTTGACACCTAGAACTAATGCTATCCATGTAGCATAGTGACGATTGACACCTGGAACCGACACTATCCATGTAGCATAGCGTCGGTTGACATGTGGAACCGATGCTATCCATTTAGCATAGCGTCAATTGACAAGTGGAACCGATGCTACACACGTGGATAAATTCTTTTCTCTTCTTTCTTCCCCAGACAGAAACTATTCCAAGCATTGCATAACTCTCAGAAACTCAAAACCTCCACCACTTCTCCTCCACTCTTTCTCATTTTCTGGCCACCTATGACTACCAATTCCAATGCCTGTTAGTGGGTTTTCTTCTCTCTAGCTAATCTTTTAGATCCCCTATTTTTTTGAGCAAAATACTCAAAAAATTTATACTCATTTATCACTTACAAAAAACCATTTTTTCTTCCTTTCCTTCATTTTGTCACTTAATTTACTTTTGTAAGTATTTCTATTAATTTTACGCACTTATTATTCATATTTTTTCCTGTTATTATGTGTTATTATTTATGTGTATAAATTTTTATATTATATATGTAGGTTTGTATTATAACATCAGGAGAAGAATATGATGATCTTGAATAAAGTAGAACAAAACCATGGTAATTTTTATGCTATTAATTAACATTTTATTTTTCAAATTTTTGTATTATTTGAACTATTTGCTAAACTGATTTTGGTTTTTTTCTACTCGAATACAGGTTTTTATTTGAGTATAATAAAAAATGAGTAATTTAAAAATAAAATAAAAAAGTCAGTTCACCACGTGAACCGACTTTAAATTTTAAGTCATTTCATTTAAAGTCGGTTAAGTCGGTTTAGCGAACCAATTTTAAATTGGTTTAAAGTCTGTTTTTAACCGACTTTAATGCTCCTTTTTATAGTAGTGAAAAGAAATAAAATAAATAAAAATAATAATTATACAAATTTTACAATATATATAATACAAATAACTTTTATACAAATTTTGATACATATAATTACATACTTATCATACAATATTTACAAGTTAGTACATAGAAATATTATATAATAAGTAAAAGAAATAAACTAAAATTAATACAATCTAAAGAAGTTAATCATTGTCAAATTAATAATTTAAATCTATGTTAAAAATTAAGTTAATATTTTTTTTATTAAAATTAAAAGTAAAAGTTAAAAATTAATTAATCTTTTATTAATAACAAAATTAGTATTAACCAAAAGTGCTATTTGGAAAGAACGGTGGAACAAAAACTCCTTAAAAATCACCATTTTAGAATTAGTCTTCTAGATAGAACTCTCTTATATCTTTACTTTTCATGGTACTATACAGTTAATTTATTTTTTTAAATGAATTCAAAAATTAAAATTAAATATTAAAAGAAAATTAAAAGTTAAATTTTTTTTTTTAATTTTTTAATTATATTTTTAATTTTTTTAGAAAATAAAATAATTAAATAAATTAAAGTTTAAATTTTATTTTTTAAATTTATGATTTACTGTTCATTTAGAGTTTTTTCAAATTTTAATTTTAAATTTCAAAATTTTGATTTACTATTTATTTAATTTTTTTAAAATTTAATAGTTAAATTAAATTAATTTATATTCAAGATTTATTATTATTATTGTTGAACAGTAAATCACAAATATTTATTCAAAATTTTATTCTTATTATTATTTTAAAATTTAAAATTTAAAATTATTATTTTTTATTTGATAAAAAAAATCACAATTATTTACATCATAGAAAGTTTTAAAATTTTGATAAATAATTTAATAACGCTATATCTTCCACGACAACGACACCAACAACTTGATGAATAACAACAAAACCAAAATCGGGTTAGCAATATCGATCTTGTGGATAGTTTTGTTTTCATATTTATCAAACTCTCGGAATTACACGAATCAATTTATAGAAAATGACAAGTTTATTCCTAATGTCGATCTAAGAAAGGAATATATGTGATTTTTAATTTAGTATTCAAACTCTTAAAAGTGAAATTAAATCCTAAGCATCCTATCACGATATTTTAATTTTGTGTATCATAAACTAATTACAAAAAAATAAACATAGATATGATTCAATAAATAATTATGCAAATTTTTATTATTCATAAAAGTGGAGTATTCATATGCATAATAATTAACTTAATTATATTTTCTCATAATATTTAGGTTATTAAATATATAAATTGATATTTATTGATTCTCCCTTTTTTATATGAATACCACCTTTGTTGGGTTTAAATATTCTTTGTTAATTAAACAAATCAATTAACACATATGGGTGAAGTTGATAATTAATTTTGTTAGTTAAGTTAATTCCTTTTTTCTAAAAGATTGAAAATGAACCATTTAAATGCCACCTTTGGTGGGGTTTAACATTTTAAACTTTATTCAAGCTGTCCAAATTAAACCTAAGAATTTAAATATCCGAGTACTAATTTTCAAGTTTTAAAACCATTATAGAAATATATATTGTCAATACATTTTTAAATAATAGTTCTTTTAAAAAACTTTTGAAATAGAACTTCACTCTAATTATCGGGCGAATATACCAACAAATAAAAGTACACTATTCTAAATTAGACATGATAATTAAAACTTAGAATCTAATTTTAAGATTTAAGTTTGTAATGAAGAATAATATATTTCTTTCTAACATCCTTAATATAAAATCTTCATTAAAAACAAAATCAATTTATTTTATAGAAATGTTTTACCTATTTAATATTTGATAAGAATAACGTTATTATTATATCATATTTTTAAATAGCCAACTAAGTTAAATTTAATCACAGACAAATTAAACATAACATATAAAAATAAAATATACAAAATAACTATAAAGAATTTATTTTAAAATTATACCTCAAAAGAATTCTTAAAGAACTTTGATGCTAATTTTGTTGGTGGAAAACCTCTAAATAGATTTTCATGTTTGTTTGTTGAATCAAAGACTAGAAATCTATAAAATCATAACTAGTTCTTATGAAAAAGAGAAGAACTTTAAAACTAAAAAAATATAGAAGAAAGCTTTCTAGAGAGAAAAAAATAGAGAGAAAAAGAGAAGAGATTTTGAGGGATGATTTTTACAATGGGGAAAACGGTCATTTTATATATGAGGAAAAAGAAAAAAAGGTGGAAAATATCTCAAAAATTGATTTTAAATGCATTTGGACAAGCTAGCATGCTTGTGGGACTCGATACGAGCATGTGATGGGATGTGCTCACTGTGCACGAGCGTTTGTTAGGTGTGTACGCACGAGACTCCTCATTTTTGACATTTTTTGACCATTTTTTTTCCAATTTTTCCAATTATTTTGACTTTTTCTCAACATATTTGTGAGTATTGCCTCTAGTATTTTTCTTCAAGTTTTTAAGAAGTTATTTTTGAATGAAAATACATGTAAAACAATAAAATACCCGTGTTTTATTTTTTAATATAAAACTATGATAAAATTATACAAATAAATCTGTTTAATCAATTAAAGTACATTAAATCATGCTAATTTTAGTGCTTTTTAAGCACACATCAATGTACCATATGTATATATGTGTATTTTTGGAATATGTTACTTACAAGCCATTTGTACTATTGTTTATCCCAATATTACTCCCTATAAAAGAATATTCAAGTATACGTGTAATTCAAAAGCCTCACTTGCATAAAGAACCTAAAACATTTACTCAATCCTTTTTGTTTATACTTTATACTAAGGTGGAAAAATTGAAGATGGAGCTTACTCGTCATAAGAATAAGGTTTCTCTTTATGATGATGTCAAATGTGTGCCCAAGTTTTGCAAAGAGTAGGCTACTTTAGTTCAAAAAGAATCATATTGGGCAAGGTTTTACATAAAGCACTTTGAAGGTATGTTTCTCAAGATGATGGACATTTCTAAGGAGCTGGAACAATTGCCAACTCGAGCTTAGACAAAATTGAGGTAGTAAGGAATATTCTTAAGAAGGTTGTCAAGATTAAGGATGAGCTATTACCCTTGGTAGAAGAAGTAAATGACCCAACTACTGGTTGTATGGCCAAACGTCTCAAGGAATTTTAATAATGTTGTGCTATTGAGCTTATATTCATAAACTTGCATATGCCAAGTATTTGTAAGATCGATCAATGTAATACAAATTTTTTTTAAAAATGATACTGTGTTAAAACTTTGACAATTGATGTAGCTAAAGTATATCTAAAATAGAGCTTGTGACATAAAATTTTCATGGCCGAAGTGATCAAACTTTTATAACATCTGTCCGAGTGCTCTACCCGGTTCCTAACTGAGGTGATCAACTCATGAATTGTTTTTCATAAAAGTGTTCTACCTAGTCTATGATCGAGGTGATCAACTCCATATAAGATCTGTCTGAGAGCTCTACCTAGTGCTTGATAGAGGTGATCAACTCATGACATATAATTTTTTAGGGAGAGCATTCTACCTAGTCTATGACCAAGGTGATGAGCTTTATATAATATCTATTCAAGTGCTCCACCTTGTTCCTCACCTAGATGATTAGTCGTGACATATAATTTTTAGGAAGTGCATTCTATCTGGTCTATAATAGAGGTGATAAACTCTATATAACATCTGTTAGAGCACTCTACTTAGTTCCTGACCAAAGTGGTCAAGTTGTGATACAAATTTTTCAAGGAGAGTATTCTTCATGGTTTATGAATAAGGTGATCAACTCCATATAACATCTATCCGATCATTCTACCTTATTCTAGACCAAGGTGAACAATTTGTGACAAAAAATTCAGGGATAATGTTGTACTTGGTGTATGATTGAGGTGATCAACTCCATATATGATCTATTACAATGCTCTATTTGGTTCGTGATAGAGCTGATAAGCTCGTGAAATAGAATTTTTAAGTAAAGTATTCAACCTTGTCTATTACTGAGGTGATCAACTTCAAATAACATCTGTCCAATCACTCTACTTGGTTCTTGTCCCAGGTGATCAACTCGTGATATAGAATTTTTTGGGAGAGTGTTGTAAAGATCAAAAGTTGTCATATACATGGGGTAACATATTGAAATTGAAGCATAAAATAGAATAAATTAAAAGTGATAATTTTTTTGGTGTTGGCCATTCCAGCTCGTGCTATGTTTAGATCATTGAATGTTTTTTAACAAATAAGCTCTCCCTCTTAATTTACACCTAATTTTCTAGGCATCCACTCTTTCTCATTAGGAAATACCTTCTTGAGAAAAAAAATCACATAGGGTGAATGATTTAAAGTGTTTGGTTTTATTGTAATAACCCATCACATTTCTTTTTGGCCAAACCATTCTTCTCATCATTCCTTTTTTTACTCTACAAAAACTAGATCAATTTCTCTTTTTGAGGTGTTTTAGTCTTTAGTTAGGAGTAACTTCATAGTTGGAAATTTTATCTTCACTGGTAACATAACTTTAGTCCTACACACCACTGAGACAAGTGTCTCATTAGTATTGCCTCTAAGACTAGTTCTGATGGCCCATAGTGTACCAGGAAATTCCTTTACCCATCTTTATTTAGCACTTTCTAGCTTCTTCTTCAACAAGCTTAGTACTAGTTTGTTTGAAGATTTTGCCTGAATGTTTGCTTGTGGGTAATATAGAATTCAATGGCACATTTTGATATTGTACTTGGTAGAAAACTCTTTGATGTTACAGCTTTTGAACTTTCTCCCATTATCATTAACAAGCCCTTTAGGCAAGTTGAATCAACAAACTATGAACTTCCAGATGAATTGAATGACATTCTTTTCCTTTATTCTTCCAAGAGGCTTTGCTTCAATTCACTTTGAGAAATAATCTATGGTAAACAATAATAATTTCTTTTGACGCATTCCTTGTGGTAAGGGTCCTACTATATCCAATCCCTACTTGTAAATAGGATGTGGACTAATTATCATTGTCCTTATGGTCGATAGCACATAAGATAGTGGAGCAAACCTCTAGCATTTATCATATGCTTCAGTGTATTTTGTGCAATCTACTAACATTGTTGTCTAATAGTAACCTTGTCTCATGATTCATTGGGACAATTTTATTCTTCTTGAATAGGAACCATACTCTTCTTCATGGGCTTCAAATGTGATTTTTAAGACCACTTTTTAGCTATGCCCAAGATTCCAAGTCCAAGCGCCACTTTTCTATATAATTTGTTATTTTGTATCAAGTACTGGCTAGCCTTTGACTTGATTTCTTTCACCTACCTTTAGTCTCCAGGTTGGTCCCCATCTTTTAGAAAGCTTAAGATAGGCCTAAATTATGGGCTTGTGACTTCACCTATGTTTCCAATGATTTTTACTACTCTTCTAAACTATCCTATGGAAGAATTGTTATAGAAATTACCTTATTGTAATTAGCTTCGTGTATAGTGACTAGAGTGGCCAAGGCATCGACATGACCATTCTTATTTCTCGATATTTTCTTGACCTCAATGTTCGAAAATTTTGAGCATTCCCTTTTTAACCTTTCTGTATATCTCCTCATCTTGTTGTGTTTTGCTTCAAATGTACCTAAGTATTGATAAACCATCAAATATCAATCATGGTGTAAAATAATGGTATTTACTTCGAGTTCTTTGAAGTCATGGCACCAAATATAACTGCCTCGTACTTCATAATATTATTAATTACTTGAAAGTTCATCTTGATAGCTTATTCGAAATAGTTTTCATCATGATCTATTATAACAACCCCTAGCCTTGCTCCTTTAAAATTATGAGTTCCATTAATAAACACTTGCCAAATTTGAATTTCATTCACATTCATGCCACATACTTTAGTTTTTACTTCATCAATGGTGATTTTGGATGACTCACTAAACTTGGTAACAAAATTTTCCAATGCTTGGGCTTTTATGGAAGTTCTAGACATATACTTGATATCATATTCGCCCAACTCTTTTGCAATAAAAACTAGTCTCTTTTCTAGCTCTGGCTTTGTCAACACATTCTTAAGTGATTGAGAGATGAGTACTACCACTATATGTGAGCCAAATTAATGTCTGAGTGTAACTGTTGCTATCTTTAGAGCAAAGGCTAGCTTGTCAATTGTTAAATATCTACCCTAGGCATCTGTTAGGATCTAGCCAATATAGTAGATTGGGTGTTGGACCTTTTCTCTTTTGGTAAGTATCATGGCACTACATGTTTGAGGTGTAACACCTTAATATAAATACAACTTTTCCCTTGGGGTGGGCTGACCAAGATTGAAGGTTTCCTTAAATACTATTTGATTCTTTGGAATTGTCTATCATAGTCTTCATCCCATAAAATTTATTTATTCTTTCTTAACATCTTAAAGAATGGTAAGCATTTGTTAGCGCATTTGGAAATGAAACTATTAAGTGCCATTATTTTTTTTGTTTAAATTTTGAATTCCTTTTAGGTTAGTGGGAGGCTTCATATTGACCAAGGCTTATATCTTGTCTAGATTGGCCTCAATTCCTAGGGAAGATACAATATATCCTAGGAATATTCTTGAAGAAACACCAAAACACATTTTTTAGGATAAAGCCTCACGCTATAACTACAGATCTTGCAAAAAATTTCTTCCATGTCTTTGACATGGTATGTAGGTTATGCTAATTTAATCATCATATCATCAACATATGCTTCCATATTCCTTCTCAACTGGCCAACAAACATCTTATTAACAAGGTGTTGATATGTAGCTCTTGTATTCTTTAAACAAAAGTGTGTTTGAGTGTAACAGAATATCCCCTCTTTAGTAAAGCTAAACCTAAAGATAGCATCATCTAGCTGATCAATACTTGGTAGAGGAAAATAGTCTATTGACAGGTTCATTCAAATCTATGAAAGCCACACACATACAGGGTGAACCATAATACCTTTTTAGCCAACATTTGACAAGTAGGTTAGGTAGTCTATCTCTTTGATGATCTTCATCTCTTTAAGTGTGTTGACTTGAGTTTTAATCACCTTATTCTTTTCCAATGGAAATTTTATTTTTCTTTGCTTAATATGTCTAGCCTTTGGATCAATATTGATTCGTGGGTTATAATTCTTGAGTCAATTCCAAGCATATCTATAAGATTCCATGCAAATACATTAGTGTTGGCTCTTAAGAACTAAGATAGTTGTTCCCAAACCTCCGTTGTTAAGTTGGTGCACCATTCTAAAGAATGGTCTTCCCCTTTATTTTCAACTTGTAAATCTTGAACATCATTTGAATCAACAGATTCCACTAGGCACCTGACATATGGTCTTTTTTTAGGAGACCTATACTATAATTGCTACTTGGGAACCACCTCATTCGTTGTAGCATTATAACAACTTCTAGCCTTTTCTTGGTCCTCCTTATCTCTTTTATGCCCTCCTCGGTGGGATATTTGATAACTTAGTGGAAAGTAGACAAAACTACTTTCATCTTATGTATCCATAGTCTACCTAGAATGGCATTGTAATGGGCTGGGAAATCAATCACCATAAAGTTGGTCATGACTATTGACTCCGTTTCCATGACAAGCAACATCATTTTCCTAGTGGTATAGGTAGTGCTACTGTTGAATCCTAGTAGAGGTAGCTCTCTCTTCATAATATCTCATTCTTTCACACCTAAGGCTTTCATCATTGAAAGAAAAAGAAGGTCAATGGATCTCCCAATATCAATCAAGATTTTGTAAACATCACATGAACCTTCCCATAGAATGACTACGGAAGGGTCTTCATGAGAAGATAAGGTCTCATCATTACTAGAGTGCCATGCTATCTCTAGCATATCTTTTATATGCATTATTAACGTCCTCCTTGTATTGTATGAATAGTCCTCACATTAGCTTCATTTATGGCTCTATCCTGTTAATTGGTGGAGAAGTTAGCCTCAAAGTTTCACATTGGGGCTATTGATCAGCTCCTTTGCTATTGTTTCCATGAGGAACTCAAATACCCTATGGATAACAAATATTCTATTTCCTTCTTCAGATGTCTACAATCTCGCATTTCGTGGCCTATTACTCAAACATCCTCTGGCCAAAAAATCTTCTATTTCTTTCTTCAGATGTCTACAATCTTGTGCTTCATGGCCTATATCTTTATGAATGGAACACCATTTAGATGTGTCTCTATGAGGTTCCCTCATTTTTCGTGGCCATCTAACATTTTGTTCATCCTTAATATAGCTTAAGTTAAACTTACTCTCAAAGGTGGACCTCTAAATGGTGATAATAACATCTCCTAAGGTCCACAATTTCTTGACCATTGAGCTCCCATTTTATGACTTGGGGTGGAATGTTTATTTTTGTTGATAATTTTGTGTTAAATTGCTTTATCCAGACTTATCCTCCTTTTCTCCTTTTTTGGTTCAACCTCTACAATATCCTTGTCCTTTTTGTCTAATTTCAACCATGTTTCTAGATTAATAAACTTTATGGCCTCTCCATAAGCCTCTTCTATCATATATCAAACAATTTTAGTTAACTCAACAAATAAATCATAATTTCTCAACTGACCTCATTTGAAGGGTTCTATCACAATAGAATTAGGGTAGTTAGCAATTTCCAACTTTTCATCATTTAACCTTCTCATGTATTGATGAGTGCTTAAAAAGAGTCAAAATTACCATGATTTAATGTACTTTAATTGATAATATAAATTTATATTTGTAAGATTTTATCATATTTTTATATAAATTTGTCTTTTTAGAATAAAAAATATTTTTATTATTTTTCAGGTATTTTCATTCAAAAATAATGTAAAGACTCGAAGAAAAATACTAGAGGAAATACATCACAAATATGTTGAGAAACAAAATGAGGAAAAGTAAAAAAAATGAAAAAATTGGACAAAATGGGTCAAAAAGGTCAAAATCCTTGGAACCGCGTGCATTTGCCAATTCCCACGTGCATGCCCTAATCTGTTGAGCCTCGCGGGTACCATTTCGAGCGCCACACGCATGTCATGCCATAAATCTTGCCCAGTCCACACCACCCATGCAATTAAAACCCTTCTCCTATTGTAAAAATCATCCCACAAATCCCACAAAATCTCTTCTTTGTCTCTCTAGCTTTCTCTCTCTAGTTTTTAGTTTTTTTAGTTTTGAAATTCTTCTCTTTTTGAGAAGAACTAGTTATGCTTTTATAGATTTTTAGTTTTTAATTCAATAAACAAAAATGTAAATCCGTTTGAGGGTTTTTCAACAACAGAATTAGCACCAAAGTTATGTAAGGATTCTTTTTAGGTATAATTTTAAAATGAATTCATTACAATTATTTTTTATGTTTAATTTGTATGTGATTGAATTTAACATGGCTGGTTGATGTAAATATGATATAATAGTAATGTTGTTATGCTTCTGAAATATTAAATTGGTAAAACAATTCTATAAAATAAATTAATTTTGTTTTTATTCAAGATTTTATATTAAGGATGTTAGAGAGAAATATATTATTTTTTATTACAAACTAAAATATGAAAATTAGATTTTAAGGTTTAATTATCCAGTCTTATTCAGAGCAATGCTCTTTTATTTGTTGGTACAATCGCCTTGTAGTTAGAGTGAAGCTCTATTTCAAAAGTTTTTTATAAGAATTGTTATTTGAAAATGTATTGACGACATATTTTCAGTAATGATTTTAAAACTTGAAATTTAGTATTCAGATAATTAAATTCTTAATTTAATTTAGATATATTGAATAAAGTCTAATTAATTGACTCCGTCTAAAGCTGTGATTAGATGGTTTGCTATTTTCTTAGAAATAAAGATAAAATTTAATACTTAATTAATTAATAGGGTCTGTCTAAGGATATTAGTTAATTAATATTAAACAAAAGAATTTGGGCCTTACCTAAGGACACTTTCATACCAAAAAGAGAAAATCAACAAATATCAATTTATGTCTTTAATAACCTAAATAATATGAGAAAACATAATTAACTTAATTATTATATTCATAAATACTTCACTGTTATGAATGATAAAAAATTACATTATTATTTATTGAGTCATATCTATGTTTATTTTTTTTAAATTAGGAAACAAAACTCAAAATATCACGACAGGATGTTTAGGATTTAATTTTGTTTTTAAAAGTTTGAATAATAAATTAAAAATCACATATATTCCTTCCTTGGATCGACCTTGGGTGTATACTTGTCATTTTCTATAAAATGATTCATACACTTGCAAGAGTTTTACAAATATAAAACCAAAGTATTTGCAAGATCGGCATTGCCGATTTTGTTTATCATATATTCATCAATTGGCTCTCCATTTCCTTGGATGATCGAGAAGAGGTGATAAGACTCTTTCCTCATGGGCTTGTTATTGGCATAGTTTATGATGAACAATTTAGAAAATTGAAAGAAAGAGGTTATGGTATAGGGTGCCAAGTTGTTGAACCACTTTTAAGCACCATCATGTAGAGTGCCAACAAAGAGTTTGCATATCATGGAATCTCTTTTGTCCCGAATATGCCTCATAGGGGGCATGGATATTTTAAAATGTTGAACATGAGTTATCAAATCCTCCATACCTTCATAATTTAGAGACTTGGGGGCTTTAAATTTGGTTAGAGGTTCATTGTTCCCTATTTCATCAAAGATAGGAGAGACACATAGTTATTTGCAATCCTTATGCATATTAGAGTGTGACTTATCCTTATCTGACCTCTTGTTTGTTTTTTTGAGAGCCTCCTCTTGTTTCCTAATTGTTTCTTCTATGGCTTTGAAGTGTGCTTCCTAAATCCTTCACTCTTCCATTAATTGCTCATTGTTGAGCCAGATTGTATTAAGAGGAGGGACGGCATTTATTACACTCTCAGCTTGAGTAGGTTCATCTATTATATGATTTGGGCCAATTTCTATAACTAGGTTATTAGCTCGACCTAAGAGATCATCTAGACATGTTCACATGCATAAGGCTCTATTTTGTCGCATTGTCTCATCAAGCTCTCTTCTTAGCTCGAGAAGTTATCAAGCTAGATCTAGATGAGGGTTTACCTCAACTTGTACCTTAACTTGTGCTTTGGCTCGAAATTCTTCATGGATTGGTAAGGTGTTGTTTTGTGATGGCATTTCATTTGCTAGTCTTAATCTTTCCATAATTCGCATTTTAACCATGATGAATATGGTATTTAGAAAGCATAAGGTGGAGTACGTTTTTTGTTTGCAATGTCTCTCTCTTAAAACTTGTGGTGAATCCTTGAGAATATAGTTTCAAAAGTAAAAGCTTGACCTTTAAATCTTGAGTCCAACGATGGGCGACGAAATGTAGGAATGATTCAATTTTAGAGAGAGAAAAGCTAGAGAGAAGTTACATAAAATGAATGGATCTTAGATTAAATTCATATATATATACAAGACATTACATATAGACATGTTGATTACATAGGGGGTACATTTATAAAAATATAATCTAACTTAAGGGTGACCACCTTGTTAAACCTAGCTGATGGTTGGTTCTTAGGTATTTTATTTTATTTTGTATGAGAAAGGGCACTTTACAATCATCACTTTAAGCACAAGCATATACTAACATAAAATGATGATACTTCACCACTTGTTTCTATGTCTAATGAAGCAAGAGATGGAGAATAATCTTCTTACTCAATTTATAATATATCTTCTATTCCTATGAATCCCACTTTCTCAATTACATTGGATCGTATAAATTTCTTAATTTGGTGTGAGAATGATCTCTATGATCCCATCCTATAGCTTGGAGAATTATATTGATCGCACTCAATAGCCACCTCCTAAGTTTCATTTTTGGAAATTCAATCTTGAATTCTAATTTTGTTGCTTGGAATAGATTCAACAATCTTATTAAGAGTTGGACTTATGGTGTTGTGAATGCAACTATGAGTTCTCATTTTGTTCAAGCTAGATCTGCTGTTGATATGTGGCATAAACTTGAAATAGTTTTTGTTACCTCACCTGGTGCTTATGTTATGGATCTTACTCTCCAATTGTAGAAATTTAGAAAAAAATGATCACAGTATTGAGAACTACATTATGAGGATGAAAATGATTATATATCATCTTGTTGTTATTGGACATTCAATGCCTAACCAAGATATGGTGTTTTATGCTCTTGGTGGACTAGATCCCAACTAGAACTCCTTTATTTTAGGCATATTATTCACGTTGATCCTATTTCTTTAGGTAAGTTATATAGTGATCTCTTATCTCATGTATGAATCTTGGAGAATCAATCACATGCATCTTTTTACAAGCTAATGGTTCTAGGTTTAAGTCAAACTCTAGATCGGAAAACAACTTTGAGAACTTTAATAATAGAAATGATGGACCTAATTCTAGAAAGAGTAACTCAAATTCATAATATTTTATGTCTAAGTAAGGTAATGCTAGTAATAGTTTTGAATTTAAAGGCAAGAATCCTATCAATTTTTGTTTTGGTGACAATATTGGCCCTCATTTTAACAAACCATGAGTATAATATCAAGTATGTGATAAGCCTGGGCATTTAGCTAATTGGTACTTTAGACTTCAGGATTTGCTTCTTGGTTGCATTTTTGGTCCACGTGGTAGAGTTAAAGATGTTGCATCTAGTGGCTAGTTCTTCTAACTCAAACAACTCTTCTTGGCTTCTTAATTCAGAAGCTTCTCATCACAAGACTCATGATAATGCTACTTTATATGAAACTTTATCTTACCAAGGAAATGACAGTGTCTCTAGAGGTAATGGCTCAACTATGCATATTTCTAAACTAGGTGCTTTTACAGTTATTGTTGATGATGAATATGCATTGCATCTACCTAACATTATTCATACTCTAAATATTTCACAAAAACTTCTATCAATTCAAAATATTTGTGTTGATTATGATAAATAATAGTTGATTTTCAAGCTAATAGCTTCTTTATTAAGGATGCTCACACAAGGGAGGTCGTGACTCAAGGCAAAGCTAATAATGGGCTATATATGCTTGAAAATGCTATTTTACCCCACATCAATCCCAAACATGTGACCTATTATACATGTTCTATCAATGAGGACAAACTCTGGCATTCTAAACTTGCTCATTTCTCTAATGTTGTACTTAAATCTATTTTTCAAACATTACAGCTGCCTTCCACTATTTATAAAAATAAGTGTGCTTGTGAAAAGTTTCCTTTAGCTAAGGCACACAAGTTACTATTTGTACAAGCTCACACTCATGTGATAACTCTTTTTGAACTTCTTTACATGTATATTTGGGTTTTTCCTATTGTTGCCAGCATAGGATCCAAATATTTTTGAAAAGAAACAAAAATAACACCTTTACAACTTGTAACCATAAAATAGTATTTTTTATGTCCACCTTATACTTCACTCTTATCAAAAAGTATGGCACATCACTTTATTTGGAACACTATCCAATTGGACACTATTCAAATTGAATTGCATCCATTTAGACCCATTTAATGTTTAATGCGATCCAATTGAACCCTTTTCAATATTATTGGGTACTATTTTTTGTCATAAGTTTTAAGAGTGTTATGTTTTATAATTTTCCAATATATTTTGCTCATTATAGATGACTTTACACACTATCAGTGGATTTTATTTATTAATGCTAAAAGTGATGCTAGCATAGTCCTTCTATTCTTCCTAATATGGTAGAAAGACACTTTAATGTCAAGGTGAAATTTTCCAAACTAATAAAGATCAAGAATTTTCTTTTGTTACCACTTTGTTGTCAAAATTGAGATTTGTGCATCCTAGTGAACAAAATGGTGTTATGGAGTGTAGACATCATAGAGTTGTGGAAAAAGTTTTAGAAATGATGTTACAAGCTAGTTTTCCTCTAAAATACTAGATTTTTTGCTTTTAGGTCTGCAATTTTTAGAAGAAAAAAATTACCATTTAAAGTTCTATCACTCAAAATCCCTTTTGAGTTATTATATCATAAGATCCCTATCAATAAAATTCTCTGGTCTTTCGGATGCCTTTTCTTTCCGTACCTTTGTGCTTGAAATAAGCATAAATTGTAACCTAGGTCATCTAGATGTGTCTTTCTAGGTTGCACCCCATATCAATAGGGTATCTTTGTCTTAATCTTTCTTCTCAGTGTCTATATACTAGCAGGCATGTCACATTTCATGGGTTCACATTTCCTTGCCTAGTTTCACAAACTACTTCCATATATTATGTTTCTTTTTTCGATCAATATTTTTTTATTCTTCCACCTATGACTTCTACATCTCTATTTCCCTTTCTTGTGCCTCATGATATTCATTTTCTAGCTTCTTTAATCATCACTCCATCTCTTACACCTTTTTGTATGTTCATAACTCTATGAAAGTAGAGTAATCAGTGCACTTCTCTCATTAATATTGGTCTATTGTATTCAATAAGTAGTATTTTTGGTGTTAAAAATATTAAAATATAAACTTTCTAGTAAAAAGGGTGAAACTATATTTTTTAGAATTTTTGGGGATTTTTTAGATTTTTTATGGATTTCTTATGAATTTTTAATGCATGACCAATCAAAAGCTATCACGTGGATGCCATACAAGCAGAGAGAGAGAATCACATAATGTCGTATGTATAGAGTGAGGTTGCCTTACCATGTGTTACTTGCTATGATATGTGGGAATAATCTCCGTAGGAATGATCTTTTCTTATCATTATATTACTTACTATGATACGTATACTTTCATATTCATTGAACACAATGTGTGGGTCGATCATCTACCTTACTCACTTGTCTAGTATTTGCCTTCTTCTTTACATGCCTTATCCAATAAAGTCTCATGTTCTTCTTGACCCACTTATGCAAATACAAGATCCTAAGAATGAAATCTATCTAATTATTGAATTTCCTCTTCTTAAGGCCTAACATTTTGTTCCAAACTATTATACCATGACAACAAAGTCCAAAGTTGGTATTTTCATGCCCAAACCTTTTACATTTGTTGAAAGTTTATCCACTTCTTCTAAATGTTTGCAAGTTACACTATTGTTTCAACTTATTTTTTTATTGAAGCACTTTGCTCATTTGAGTGGCACGAACCTATGACTTTAGAGATTAAAGCTCTACTTAGAAAAGGAACATAGGAATTGGTTGAGTGTCTTGATGGTATTAAACCTATTAGATATAAGTGGGTTTTCAGAGTCAAATTGAAAGCATATGGACTCATATAAATAATGATTGGTAGCTAAGGGGTTCAATCAGTTAAAGGTATTGATTATAAGGAATATTTTTCCCTTGTTGTTAAACCTTAAACTCTACATCTTGTATTTGCTTTGACTCTTCCTATAAATTGGCTCATTTACAAGTTAGATGTTAATAATGCATTTTTTAATGATGACCTATAAAAAACTAATTATGTGCTATAACCTCTTGGATATGAGAAATTTTCTAAACTTGGCTTTGTGTGGAAGCTAAGTAAGGCCTTCTATAGGCTAAACCATGCTCCTAGGTCTTGGTACCAAAAGATAAGTTCATCCATGCTTGAGTTTGGTTTCTTTAACTAAAAATTTGATGCTAATATGTTCATGTAGATTAATGACATCTTGGGTAATGACAAAAATAATGCCTATTTAAAGGAGCTGATTCAATGTCTTCATAATAAGTTTGCTTTAATGGTCCTTGGTGAAGTTAGTTATTTCTTGGGTAGTGAATTCACAAGAACTGAGAGCTATTTGTAATTGACTCAATAAAAATATATCAAGGATCTCTAGGGAAAGTTTAGTTTCTCTTATAGCATAGCTTCCAAGATAGTTATGAAGTTTTATCCCATTCCATCCAAGAGTGACGGGACATCTATCTTTGACCATTCCTCATACAGGAGCTTGGTGAAAGCATTATAGTATTGTGTTCTTACTAAGCCATACATAGCCTTCTTAGTGAACATATTATGTCAGTTCATGCATGACATACTGATACATATTAGATAGTAACAAAATGCATTTTGACGTTTCTAAAAGGTTCCTTTTCATATGGTTTTACACTACACAAGTCATAAGTTTTTGGCCTCACTAGTTATTGTGATTCAGATTGGGAAAATTCCACATATGATAGAAGGAGTATTAATTGTTATTCAATATTCTTGGGGGACACTTTGATGTCTTCCAAATAGAAGGTAGTTTTCAGATCTTCCATTGAAGTTGAATATAAAACATTAGCTCTAGCATCAACTTAAGTCATGTGGCCTAAGTTTGTGTTACAAGAATTAAAAATTGAAATGTCTCATGTTCCACATTTGTTTTGTGACAATGTAATTACAATTTAGTTGATTTCAAATCCTATCTTGCACACACACATGAACTATGTAGTGAGAGACTAGAATTTCGTAAGAGATCAAGTAGTTAGTGGACTACTAGATGTGCAACATGTTAGGTCCAAGAAACCACTTGCTTATACACTTACCAAACCACTTCTTTAATCTCGGTTTGACTCTCTAAAATGCAAACTCTCTTTCTTACCTCTTCCATGAGTGATAACTCTATGAAAAAAGAGTCAATAGCACACTTTTTTACTTAATATTTATTGTTTTTATTTAATAAATAGTAGTTTGGAGCTAAAAATAGTAAAATACAAACTTTTAAATGAAAAAGGGTGAAAATATAATTTCTATAATATTTTGGGATTTATTTGGAAGTTTATGAATTTTTAACGCGAGACCAATCAGAATCTCCGACGTAGCTTACCACACAAGAAAATGAGCTGATTGGGCAAGCCACGTGGATGCAACACAAGTAGGGATAATGAATCGTAGATCTTTGGGTGAGAGGAGCGACGAACTGCATACATGTTGTCACGTCGTTCATTTTTAGTTTACATGAGATGAAACCTTCACGCCACGTGTCACCAATCTACTCGTCAAGTCATTCCACCTATGCACCACACCTTCCATAACCACGAATCACATTGTGCGGTGTGGTATTGACTCAGACTGGTCTCCCCTGCCACACATCATGCAATGATTCACCTAGGGAATTCCATATGCCATGTGTCATGCCATGATTGGCTGGCATTGTTAATTTTTTTTGTTTTGATCTTAGCCCTTGATCTGAAGGTCCATATTGCACTTGAACTTTATTTAATACCATAATCACCCCATGTATAAACCTTAAGGAGTTGCCATTAGCATAATTTTGATAAGTTTTTGGAGCTAAAAAGAGAGAAAAATATAGAAAAATTCCAAAGGAGATACAATTTTGGTGGAGATTCAAGAGGAGATTAGCACTACAATTAAAGAGATTGATTGTATTTCTTCTTATACTATTTTCTTTATCAATTTTTATGTTATTCTTTATGCAAAGTATAAGCTTTATGGACAAAACTATGTCTAGTTAATTTATTAATATAGAGATCTTATGAACCCAATTTTTGCCATGTGATGGTCTAATATTTTATCCCAAATATAATTTTAATTTAATTATATTATCTGATTTTTATGCTGTTAATTGTTTGGCCAGTAATTTATCTATATAGGTAATTAAATAGATTTGAGAGAATTATTTAATTATTTGTCTTGATTAAATAACATGCATAGTTTCTATAATTGATGAACTTAATGAGTAGTATGCAATTTAATTGGCATGAAAGAAATTCAAATTCCTTCTATTTTAGGAATTGATATAATTCCATTCCAACTTTTTAGCACAAACAAGTATAAAATTTGAAGTAATCAATTCAAATTCAATTTCATTCTACTGAACCAAACACCACTTAAAAATAATGCAATTGATGATATTAATCAAACATCCCTCCTCTTAATTTTTTTTTCAATTTTATCCCAACTCCAAATATAACCCTAAACTGTAAGCCCTAAACATTAAACCCTAAACCCTAAACACTAAACCTTATTTAGAAAAATTATAATTTTAACCGTAAACCTTAACCCTCAAATATAACCCTAAACACTAAATCCTATACATTATACTCCATACTCTATACCTTATACCCTAAACCTTAAACTCTAAATCTCAAAACCAAAAAATGAAATCCTAAACCCTATTTAGAAAAATAATAATTTTAACCCTAAATCTTAACCCACAAACATAACCCTATATCCTACACTTTATACCCTAAACCCTAAATCGCGAAACCCAAAACTCTAAATCCTAAACCCTAAACCCTATTTATAAAAACAATAATTTTAACCTTAAATCCACAAATATAACCCTAAATCATAACCCATAAATATAACCCTAAATCTTAACCCACAAATATAGCCTTAAACCATAACTGAAAAATATAACCCTAAACCCTAAATCATATACACTAAACCCAAAAACCCTGATCCTAAACCATAAATCCTATACCCTATAACCTATAATCTATACACTAAACCCATAAATCCCAAAACCCAAACCTCAAAACCCTAAAACCTATTTAGAAAAATAATATATTTGAATTTTAAGTAATAATTATTTAGAAAAATAATGATTTCAATAATGTATTTTTTCTGATGAAAAAATAACAATTAAATGATATTATTTAAGTTTTATCGAATATAGGTGTATTAAGGTAATATACAATATTTTCCATTCATTCTAGTTATAAACCAAATACTATAATACTCTTTCCTTCTTTGATTCCAATTGTCAAACAAGACAATATTGTTTCCTTTGCCTTCCATTCACATTCTCATTCCTATTCCAATTCCATTTTGTGAACCAATAAATGCCACCATAGGATGATTGAATCTCAACCTTTAGTTTGTAACTATTTTGGACAACTTGCATTGTTAGTTAGTTGGTTAGCTAGAGTTAGTGCAGCTGGCTTGTTCTCTCATACATGTATAGTTAAACTTGTACATATGCTCTAATCAATTTAATAATTCATCCTCTTCATTTTTATCTCATTGTTCTATAACTTCATTGAGTGTCTATGCAATCAACAAATTCAGTCATACATTTTCTCTTTACGATTTTATTCCTTTCATCTTTCTCTCTTCTAAGGGCTTCTCTTGAAGCTCCTGTATGATACAATACCTAAACTTCTTGGGAGATTAGTGGTAGCTACTCACTAATGATGAATGTGACTAAAAATAAAGTTTCCATAAATGATGGAAAACTTCTCCCTTAATAACTTGCTCAAGTTGTTGTTATAGTGCCACCAACTACGGCTTTATTGGAGTAAAACTCGATAGAAGTAATTTTTTTATTTGGAATGAGTAAATGATGACTATGATTTTTGTGTATAGGTTATATGAATATAGAACCAGTACAACTTCCAAGTGGGAAAATTACAATTTCTAATGCTAAGTAACATAAAGAGTCATTTAATGGATTAATTCAAGAGCTTTGTATGGAAGATGGAAAGTTGGGGCACCAAATCCATTCCAACACATGCCCTACCCTACTCATCCCAATAAGGGAACATTATAGCCATGGAGGGTAAAATGATCATTTGTCACATCATTTGGTAGTTCTTTTCTTGTTGGAATTGATAATTCTCAATTACAATTGAATCATGTTTTGTATGTTCCATCTATGCTTGTGAATCTGATTTTAGTTAGTAAATTGTGTAAAGATAATCTTATTCTTATTGAGATTCATGATGGTTATGTTCTTATCAAGGACATTATTCTGAGGATGCTAATTCTTCACAGGGTTTCTAAACATGGTTTGTGTAAGTTTTAGAATAAGTCAGGTGGTGGAAACTCTACTGGTGCACCTTGTCATGCTTTGCTTGCTAATATGTGCCTAAAAAGCATGCATATCTTGTGATTTATCAGAGCTAAAAGAGTTATTTAGGTTTTACTATTACATTTTTACCTAAATATTTTATAAATTATATTTTTCAAATCATGTGGTAGGTTTTAAAATATTTCAGGTACTTTTGGATGTTAAAAGATGTAATTGATAAAGAACCAAAAAAATCCTCACCATTATAGGCATAATTTTCACTTGTTGTGGGACCTAAATGCAAATATTTTTATAGAATACATCAAGAGAGGTCAAAATGTAAAATTGAGAATATTGAAGGCATGTTGCGGCATGATAATATGCGTGCTGTGACATAAGCATCTTAGATGAAATTTCACAAAACTGGAAATAGCTCATGCCACAACATGAGTCGACGAACATTATAGCCCATGTCGAATTTTTGGCACATACCTATCCAAGTTGTTCAAGATTTGTTGGATTTTTATTATAAATTTTTTAGATGTCTACAACCCTAATCCTAATTACATTGTAACTCTTTTATTATAAATATGTAGCTAGGGTTAACAACAAAATAACCACATATTTAGACACAATATTTACAAAAAATATATAATTATGTAGAGAATTCAAAGGCTATAGGTAAGATAGAATTCAAAGAGGCAATTAAGATGTTGGAAATTACCCATTGACATTAGTCATTAGCTTCTTCTTCTTCTTCCATGTAATTATAATTCTTTCAGAATCCATACCTAGCTAATATATTTATGTGATTGGGGGCAATTTTGAAGCCTTAAACTATGAATTTACTTAATCTAATGTCATGATAAATTTTTAGATTCAATCCTTTATTTTTTATTGACTTTATGTTTAAATTCAAAAATTATGCATGTATGAATTAGATAGCTAACTAGTTTACTGCATGAATATATTTAATTATAGTTAAAGATATTAGTATGTAATCACTAATAATTTTATTCAAAGTGGTATCTTGTTGTCTCGCATTATAAGTAAGGTTGAAAACCTTTGTTAACCATTGGTTGTAATCTTGCTAGTGTAGTCATCTCATTTTCATAACTTAATTCAATTAATGGATTAAATCTAGTAAGTGTACCTCTAGGTTGTATATGATTTAAATTGGTTAATAGATTGTATCATTAATCAATTAATGACAAAAAAATTTACAATATTAAGTCTTGTCTTAAGTGCCTAGATTTTCTAAACTAAAGTTAAGAATTGAAGGATAGTTCTGATTTTGGGGAGGATAGTGTTATAATCATATATATTTTCTAATATGTGTGCTTATTATATTATTTATTGTTTCATATTTTACTTTTATATAAAAAAATTTGAAACTCCATTTACAAATTAACTAACATGCTAATAAGTAGTAATAGTTATTGTTGTAATCCTCGTAAGTGTTTTGAAGCGTACCAAGTTTTTGATGCCATTACTAGGGATTGGTTTTACAATTTTCCTACTAATTATTTGATTAATTTTTTTTTGTTTTCTCATATTTTTTATTTTGGTCTATTTTTAATTTAATTTAATTTATTTTTAGATTTTTTTAGTTTACTAATTATTTTTTTCTTTTATCTTTACTTTTAATTTAACTTAGTATATATTTGTTTTTAATTTTTATTTTTAGTTTTCTAAATATTTTTTTCTTTTTTTTCTTTAGGAACTCATTGAATTAAACGAGGGAATTTCTATAATATAAGATCAAAATGGTCACTATAAGAAGATACAATAGAATTCACTTCTTCAAGTGACTATGAAACTGAACAAAAAGAGATGGCAACAGTTGTCCCAATACTTAATGAATTAGTTGTGCCTGACTTGAAGTAGCAACCCTTATGCAGTGTGTACCCCAACATAAAGGTATGATTTGAACTCAAATCAAGACTAATACATATGTTACTTACTTTCAGGAACTTAGCTAGAGAAGACCCAAATAAGAACTCGAAAGAGTTCCATGTAGTTTTCTCCAACATGAAATCAATTGAGATAACAGAAGAAAAAGTCAAGCTTATGGACTTCCCTTTTCTCACTTGTTGATAGTGCAAGGGAATAGCTCTATTATCTTATCTCAAGTACTATCTCAACATGGGCTGATATGAAAAAATTATTTTTGGAAAGGTATTTTCCATCTTCCAAGGCCATATAAATCAGAAAAGAAATATGTGGCATAAGAACATTCAATGGGGAAACCCTATACAATTACTAGAAGAGATTAAAGAGCTTATGTGCCAGTTGCCCTCTCGCCAAATTAGTGAGCAACTTATTCTCCAAAACTTCTATGAGGACTAATGCCAATGAAGAGAATAAAACCTCACACATGGTAAGAAATTTAATTGCAGCTATGGCAGCCAATTCTTAGCAATTTGGCATCCATAATAACCCATAAGAAAAAGTAAATAAGGTAAGCACTAACACTTATCTCAAGGTCCAAGTTAATGATATTACAGCTTTGGTGCAACAATTAGTTAGTGGACAGGGTAAGGATTATGGCATATTCTCTTTAGTGGGACATCTTGTTGACACATGCCATACTCTATAAGAAAACAATTAAAAAAAAGTCAATATTATTGGAGGCTTTCAAGCACCGAGGCCCTTGTAAGACAATTTGTCTAACATAATCAATCTAGGATGGAGGGATCATCTAAATTTGAGCTATTCAAACAACATGCCAATAACATTATTCAACAACCAACAATATCCATTTGACTTCCCAAATCATAGGCCATCTCAACAGCCACAAGGTAAGTATATAGAGGATGTGGTTCTTGCTTAGCTAATCATAATGCTACTTTCAACAGGACACCAAAGCTTTGACTCGTAACTTAGAAATACAAATGAGCCAATTAGCCACAACTTTGGGGAGGATTGAAACAAAAAAATATCTAGTAAGATCCCCTCACAAACTTTGATAAATCCAAAGGAGATTCTTAGTGCTATTGCTCTGAAAAGTGGCAAGCAACCAAAATGTCCCAACCAAGACCTCTCAAGTAGTTTTAACTTCTCATAGAAGTTGTCTCTATCGAGTTGAAGATGTTAAACCAAGCACTATATGGGAGGCAACCCATTGATTTTTCTTACATTTTACTTTCATTTGAAAATTTATTTTTTGTTTTGTATTATCTTTATTATTTTTTATTATTTTAACTTTTTATTATTATTTTTTGTAATTTGATTGTAATACAAATATTACATGACTTAGGTTGGGGGTGAATGATGCATTATCATTAAATATTTTTTTTATTTAATAATTTTGTCTATAATTATTAGTAATTTTTGTAGTTCATGTTTAATTTTTGCAAAATCAAAAAATCTAAAAAAAACAAAAACAATATGTATGCACGTCATGGCATAATAGTGTGCCCGTTGAGGTGCAATGCTCTCGGATCAAAAAGTGATAATATGAAATAGGGTCGTACCGCACCCTGATTTAAGTACACTATAGCACACCATTTTTGGGTTGGATTCTGGTGATAAACTTTCTATCTGCATCGTGGCATGATTTTGTGTGTGATATAACTAGTGTACATTTTTAACCCTAAAGAACCCCTACAAATGCAAGGATTTCAAGTCAAACACAAATTTTCAAATTGTTTCAACCCTTATTCCTCTCCCATTCATTCATAGTTTTTTCTTTGTTTTTCCAGTTTATTGGTTTAGTTTTTCTTTCATTTTCTATTTCTTTATATTTTTTAATTTTTCTTTATTAATATTTGAGCTAATTTTTCTATTATTTTAAAAATTATGTTATATATTTTGTTGAAAATCTTAACTTTATAACTTTATTGGTGATGTATTATTTGTGAGGTATATATTAGTTCTCAATGCATGTTAGAACTGATACATATGATGAATTGAGAATGTAAACCTAATGGTCAAAATTCCAAAATTCATCACTACCAACAAGATAAATTTTCTTGTTCTCTCTCTTTTTAGATGCATTGAAACATTGAGGACAGTATAAATTTTGTTGGGGTGGGAAAAGTTCCTCTTATATTTCTACTAAGAGTTCAAAAACATTTTGGACATAATTTTTCAAAAAATTTATCAACTTTTTTACATCCACTATTTTGAGTCAATTTATATCTCAATGATATTAATATGATTGTGATAACTTTAATATGTAGAGAACTCTATGTTTTACTTCAATTAAGGAAGGATTTGAATGTGAATTGAACATAGTGTGAAACTCTTATAGTTGGCGGCAAGAATGATTGAGAATCTAAGTACTTAAGACTTTTTGTGTATGAATGTTTTATATACATCTTTGAGGTCTCAAAAAACTCTAGAACTTTTTGAAAATCACTTAAGGTGAAATTATAGAACACACAATGCTTAGGAAAGGATTTAGGCTATTTTTGGTATGTTTATACCTTTTAAAGCCTACCACTTGTATCTTGGTCACTAGTACCCCTTTAAGTTTATGTAAATTATAAAACTTTTATTTCTTTAAGAGGTTATAACCTACCCTTTTATAAGCCAAATAAATAGATTATCTTGCACTTCTACTCTTTAAGAGGACTTAACATAAGCACATGTTTGGTATGAACTTTTCATGAAGAAAGGATGGAAATGTAAAAAACATTGATTACAACCCAAAAAATATTGAAAATTACAGGTTTGGAGTTGTAGAAAATCGATTTTAAATGTAAAAAGGATGAAAGGTTAGTAAGTCAATTTTGTATCTCTTCAGTTATAAAAAGAAAAAATTTGAGAAGAAGAGAAAAAGAGAGTGAAAAAGAAACATAAAGAAAGAGAATTAATTACATTTTATGCCCGTAACATATGGGATAATTTATAAAAATACCCAAAATGTTTACTTTGTTGCAATTATGCTCACAATGAATGGGTAACAATGAAAACATGCCTAATTTTGGGCATAATTGTATCATTATTCATACTTTGTGGGCATAATTGTATCATTATTCATACTCTGTGGACATAATTGCAACTTTATAAATACACATTGTTGGGCATGTTTTATCGTTACCCAAAGGTTGTGGGCATAATTGTAATAAAGTAAATGTTTTGGGTATTTTTACAAATTACCTCATTTGTTCTCGGCATAAAATATAATTAACCCAAGGAAAGAAAGAAGAAAGAAAAACATGGAGTATAGTGATATTTGATGCAATGTGAAATTGTACTCATAGTATACTTAGCTATGGATGTGAAGGTAAATACTTGTTGGAGGGGTTGGGTAACATATGGAGCTAATTTAGAACTTAAAATGGTGGTGTTTGAATTTATTAAATTCTCTTAATTTTGTTATTCAACTTTCCATTCTTTCATAACCCCACTCCTTAGCCTAAAGTTATAACCTTGATAAAGATCTATTGTTCTAAAGTAGTGTGACCATTCTATATTAGTAGAGAGTGAACTGAAAGGTAAGCTTATTGGATTTGTGGTTACTATGCACACACATCATATTTACATAATCTAGAGACCAAGAATTTTATTCTATGAAAGTTATGAATAAGATTATTGGGTATGACGATTATATTTTTGTGGTTAGATAGATGTCTAAGAGTTGATCACTAAAGTGAAATTAATATTTTAATTAGTCTTTGATTAAGAGTGAGAATTAAATAATCTATATGTTGAATGTTATAGGTAATCTTTTAGACAAATGTATAATTGATTCAATAATTAGTGTCTTTGTTTATTTTTTTCTATTTTAGTGTTCTAGTTTTATTTTTATTTCTATGAGTCATTTTAATTTAGTTCAGTTGTGATATGTGTGGATAGCAGCATTTAAATCCCTCGAGACTATAAAATTTCCACTAGGTCAACCTAGGGGTTTAAAACCTTGTTGTTTATGCTAAATGCAATCGTGTCAATCTACATAAATGATTTAGGTTAGGTTAGGATAGGTTGATTTGCTCTCCTTTTGAAACTAACTTTGATTGCTCATCTTGCTAGTGACTAACTAGAAGCTGGTTAAGAGATGTGATACATGCCTAAAAAGCACACATATCTTGCTACTAATTAGGGTTAAAAGTCTCAATTAGGTTTTAATGTTGCATTTTTACACAAGTATATTATAAATAATATTTTCAAAATTATGGGGTATTTTTTTATGCATTTCAAGTACTTTTGGACGTTAAAAGATGCAAATGACAAAGGGCAAATAAATCTTCACAATCAAGTACATAAATGTCACACATTGGAGAACCTAAGTGCAAACATTTGTATACATTAAAAAGCAGTCAAAATGTGAAATTGGGAAAATTAAGGATGCATAGCAACATGATTATATATGCACCTCTTGGATGGAATTTCATAAAACTAGAAACAATTTTGTGATATGGCATGAGTCGACACGCATTGCAGTCTATGCATTCTGATTTGCACTTAAATGCCAGATATTCACCATATACCTATCCAATTTTTTCAAATTTATTAGATTAGAATTATAATTGTTTTAGATCTCTACAACCTTAATCTTAATTACATTGTAACTCTTTTACTATGAATATGAAGCAAGGGTTAATGGAAAAATTGCCACAAATTATAGACACAAAATTTATAGAAAATATACAATTCCGTAGAGGATTCAAAAGGTAAAGGCAAGATAGAATTCAAAGAGGCAATTAAGGAGTTGGAAATCATCCATTGATATTAGTCATTAGCTTCTTCTTCTTCTTCTTCTTAGTTTTCTATGATTTTAATTATGATTCTTTCAGATTCCATGCATAGCTAATTTATTTATGTAATTATGAGCAATTTCCAAGCCCTATACTATTATTTTAATTATTATAATGTCATGATGAATTTTTTAGATTCAATTCTTTATTTTTGATATGTTTGATTCTATGTTTAAATTCCAAAACTATGCATGTATGAATTAGAGTACCTATATTATTTATTGCATGAATATGTTTAATTCTAGTTTAAGATGCTAGTATGTAATAGCTAATATTATTATTCAAATTGGTAACTTACTGCATCACATAATGAGTAGAGTTGAAGACCTTCGTTAAAGGTTACCAATGGTTATAATCTTTCCTAGTTTACTCATCTATATTTTAGAATGTAATGAAATGAATGGATTAAATGTAGTAAGTATACTTCTTGGTTGTTCAAGATTGAGATAGGTTAATAGGTTGTATCATTAATCATTATACAACAAGAAAATGTGGTCTATGAAGTATTATCGTAGGTGCTTAGATTTCCAAGCTAAATTTAAGAATTCAATAATAGTTCTAATATTAATTCATGACATAATTGCTTAGATTATATGCACATTATTTTCTTTATTATTTTTTTATTTTTATTTAAAAATTTTGAAAACTCCATTTACTAATTTACTAACAAGCTAATAAATGGTGGTAGTCATTGTTATGATCTTCATGGGTTCAACAAACTTTGTTCTTAATTTACTTATCACTTGTACGATTTGAATATGCATACTTGCATGATCCAAGCGTACCAAGTTTTTTTCACCGCTACAAATTAAGTGAAGTTAAGATTATTCCTCTAATTTAGGTTATATGTGTTTGCATAAGGGTCATTCTTAGGAAAATGTTGGTACCCCTCTATTGAGTGCACTTGTCCTCGACTAGTACTTGCATATGAATCAAGAACAAAAGGACAAGTATTATCACCATGTCTATAAGTACTACCACCTCCATATCTCATTGACTCCCAACTCTTCTCATTCTAGTACTCTTTTATGGGGAATTAGCACCCACCATTTCATAGAGCTCATAAGTCTCTAAAGTTGTCTTTTCTTTCATAACTCCACCTACAACATTGTCAATAGTGAATTGACAACATTGTGTCAACTAGTGATAGAAGAATTTGTTTTGTAATTGTAGTGGGAAGTGGTGACGCAAGCATTGAGTGAGAAATAATTTTAACCTATCCCAAACTTTATAGAATGGTTATCCTTTCATTTGATAAAATGTGACAATTTTGGTTCTCAAATTGAAAATTTTCTTATAGGAATAGTATTTTTTTCATAAACTTGTTATAGACCCCCTCCCAAGTTATAAAGGAACCTAGTGGGAGAGTCATTACCAAGCCTTTGCAGAATCTTTAAGCATGTAATAGACAGACATGATTTTAAATTGGTCCTCATTTAGCCCATACGAGGGGAATGTTTGTGCAATTAAATAGAAATCTCTAATGAAAGTTGAAGGATCTTCATTAGGAATCCCATAGAAGGAGGAAAATATGGAATTCAATTCATAATTCTAACTACCCCCTGACTTTATGCAGGAAGTAGAGTGCCAATAATTGGCCTTGCATACTCCTTGATTGATATTCCCTAAATAAAGCATCACAAATGTTTAATTGCTCTTGTATAAATAAAACCAAAAATAAATAACAAAACAAATAAAAATAAAATAAACAACTAAAAGCAAATAAATCAAAGAAAAGAAATAAAAAGTCAAAAAACAAAAAAAGGGTAAAATTTCAACAAAATCATAAAAGAAAATCACAAAAACAAAAAATTACAAATAATAACTAAAAAGAAAACAAATGAACAATTTAAAATTCCAATTCTCCAACATCGGTGCCAAAAACTTGATCCATAAATTTTAGTTGCTTGTAAGAGCATAAATTACTAGCAAACTAATGACTGGTTGCTTTAAAAGGCCAAATTATCTTCTAAATTAATTAAGGAAAGTAATCATAAACACTCTAACAATGTTCGGTTGATAGAAAAGACTCTAATTTCAAAATTAATGGCTATAATTAAATTAAGCAAGTAAATTAAATTAATTATAGCCAAAAATATGATGATGAATTAATGAAGGATTTTAGTGAGCATGACACTTCATGGAAAGAACAAATTAAATGATTCAAATAACAAAATAAATTTATCGAGTTTATTTTTTCTTTTTAAATAAACAAATCCTCTATAATCATGGTGAGTCCCCACAATTCTCAATTAATAAATAACTTCTTTTAGTTGACCTTGAAATTGATTAATTGTCAAACTAAGGAAAATATATTAACTAAGATCCTCAATTAATTAATAACTTCCTTAGTTAAGTTTGAAATTAATTAATTGGTAAATCTATGGTGAATATATATTCTTCAACTATAAATCAAGATTTGGCCAATCATTAATTTATAGTTAAAAATACTTTTAACCATCTAATTTAATACAAATCAATAAAATTAAATTAGATTCTTATTCATTATGCACAATTAAGCACATATGATGTGTCTAATATATAATTTCAAAATGTTTTCTTTAATTATAAATCAAAATTTGACCCATCATGAATTTATAATTAAATATTTGAAGATTATGAACAAGAAATAAGTCAAATTTTTATTTATTCAACCATAAGATTATTCTTCCAATCATTGGAAATAAATGCTAAAATTTCATATTACAAAATTATTTAATTATAGCTAAATTAACAAAAGTTAATTCAACTATGAAAGATATCATATTGCAAAGAGAAATAAAATATATAATAATAAAAATACCCCTTCTTGAGAAGTGATTCCAGATCTCTAAATAAGCTATCACTAGCTTCTTGAAATTCTTGGATCTTCTTCACAATTAGAAGGTTATTTGTACATAATGGTGGAACATTTATGGGTAGCTAGTGGCTTGATTCTAAATAAATCAATATCTATTTAAGAGGGTTAGGGTTGTATTTATAGACTTAAATTAGGGTCAAACAACTATGTAACACATATTATGGTTTGTGGCCAATTTTTGTACTTACATCACATCATGATTTATTGTGCATGGCGGTGCACATTGTTTTTTCATTCTTCAATTGCAACTTGAGAGGACTATGTAATAACATGAGTAAAGTTGGGTCACAACGAGCATAGATCTTTAGAAAAAACAAGTAGACCCATGAGCCTTGTTTTGCGACATGGATAATGTTTCATCGCGACATGCACGTAAATCCTAGAATGCCTAATTTGAACCCAAGAGCATCTCTTCATGACATGAGTAATGTCTCACTATGCCATAGTTATAATTTCAGAAATTTGACAATCTTGTTCATTCCAACTTGTGTGAAGTTCCATTAATTATCCCATTTTCACTCTTTTCTTTGTGTTTTTCCAAACTACTTCTATAAGCAATTTAACTTACAAAACACGTAAATACTCTCAAAAACAAGATAAAAGAAAAATAAATCATAAAATAAATACTAAAAAAAATAGAAAAATATAAGTCAAAATAATGTTCATCAACAATCATTATTAAATTTAGCTAGACATTAAGAAAAAGCTTATGAAGATCTCAAAAATCTCCTCCAAAAGTTCACTTGATGTGCACTTCGATCTCTCTAGTTTCTTTTTCCAATTTTTGTGTTTATATGACCCTTAAGTTGAAATTTTTGTATTTTCAAACACAATCCCAGTTAGATTATAATTTTCTTGATCTAATGGTTAGAATTAAAGGTCGGTGCTAGAAAAAGCCAAATTTAAGTGATGACTAGACTTCTCGATCGATCTAACATTAAACAATATATTTCTAACCTAAGAGCTCTCGATCGATCCTTGATTGATCTAGCTTTATTTTTCATTCTTCTCATGATTACTTGATCTATCGATCAATTGCTTGATATATCGACCTTGTTTCAATCTATGTAGATTGGCTAAATTTGTACATATTGTTTTACCATGTATGACACAAAATAAACATATGAAATACATGGAGAATAATAATTCAATGTAAATATGTTAGAATTGACATACAAGTATATGTATAAAATTACCCTGATCAACACTCAAAGTATTAATGACTCAAGAAAAAATTTCACATTGGTAAAATAGAGTTTCATAACAAAAATATTTTTCCCACGTTTTATAATTTAAAAAATATTGAATATGGAGAGTATTTATAGAAACTTTCTAGCTACTGGGAATATAGTCGACCCTTTCATCGGTTGCCTCTCCATGCGCATCAAGGGGGGTAATATTTATCCCTATAAGGGTAATAATTGTTACAACACTCGCCAACCTTGTTAATGAGAGCTCAACGAGCACCTTGACTAGTGCACCAAGAGTTTTTTTTTTGGATTTAAAAAATTTCAAGTAATTTTCACAAATACCCACAAAACAAAAAAATAAAAGTGCAACCTAACATGTATATTACATGTACTAACCTAAGTGGTATATGTAAACATGTAAACAAACATTGTTTTAAATTAAGTGAGTATGCATCATACTAAACTGTCACTAACTGTTTTTGAAGGAGGAAGACCCAACTATAAGTAAAATAAGTAGGTTCCGTATTTTGCACATAAGAATGCCAAAAAAGACTCAATGGACTTACATGATTTACAAATCTACTGCACTAATTATAAAGGAAGAGAAGCATGATTAGTAGAGTTATGAAAAGGTAAAGAGTGACTCTTGCTCATTTGGAAAGTTGCACAAATAGAATCAAAATTGGTTTTATTAGAAAATGGTGTATTACAATTAACTAAAGCTCATTTAACTACAAATAGTGAAGTATGACCCAAACTATGGTGCCAAAACTCCATGTCTTAAATATGCACTAAAATAAATAACACTCTTATTCAAGCAAGAAAAAGGAGAACTATAAATTGCAACAATTGAGAAAGACAATAAAAAATGAAGCAGTTAAAGAACCAGTCTTCACTTGTAGATCAAAAGCATAGAGCCATTAATAAGTCCACCTTAAAGTAGAACTTACCCCATGTGTTAGTTATTAACTTAACAACAAAGAGTTGAAACTTAAATACAATAAAATTATCTTGAGAGACTTTGGAAGCACTAAGTAATTTTTTTTTGGCAATATAGGAACATGAAGAATACCATTGAAAACAAAAGATTTATCATTAGATTGTTTAGAAACAAAAGAAGTCAAACCTATATGAGGAATAGAAAGATTTTTACCATTCCAATCATAAGACGTTCATTAACTATGTAGGGTTGAATAGAAGCTAGATTATTGGAACCTGTTATTACATGATGGATAGGACCAGATTCAATGTACCAAAAGGGATTGAAAACCACCTTAGTTGCCACATTCATCATTGTAGAAGGATGAGGTGGTGGTGCATCATAGGGATAAGAATGAAAGGGGAATGGTTAAGTCAAAGGATAGGGAGTTGATGGATATGTAGATGGAACATAAGAAGGATAAGAAAACCAAGATTGAAAACTAGGAACTAACATAGAACTTGAAGAAAAAGAAGACATAGAACTTGAACCACGAGATTGAGAGAATCCAAAAGCAAGCATTACTTGTGCAGAATGACCACTATATGGTGTCAATTGATGAAGTGAAATCACAGAAGCCTAAGTTTGAGAATTTTTCTTAGAAGGATGATAATTGGCATAAAGAAACCAGCATTGAGACACCAAACGCCCATGTTTTCCACATGATACACAAATTATAAATACTCGTAAGTGTATGAATCGCTAATATTTTAACGAAATTTTTACCCCAAAGTCAATCTTCACCGGAATTATAGTGATTAAATTCTATACTTATTTTCTCTTAACTAAAATATTAATAAAATAAAATAAACCTAAACCCTTTAAAAAATTATTGAAAAAGTAGGAAATAAATAAAATAACTAATTAAATAACTAAGTTAAGGAAAAAGCTATGGAAGAATTTAATTTAAAATGATGAGACAATTATTAAAATATTTAGCTAGCCATCCAATCATATTGAAAAAAATACTAAAACTTTTCAATGATCATGAAAATTTTCACTTACAATTAACTAATCAATTTCTTTGATCCATACAATTCATTAATAATTAGAATTAACACAAAAAAATTATAAAATTATCTAATTAATACAATGGTCATGTAATCAAATTAAATTCTTTCTCAAGAGAGCACAATTTGGCCTAGATGATGTTTCTAACAACCTAATTCAAAAATATTATTTTTAATCCTCAATCTAGATTTGATCCATCATTAATTCATAATTAAAGATATCAAGAATAAGAAATAATCTAAAAATTTTATTAAAAATAATTAACCTATCAATATAAAATACCTATGGTATCATAGCAAAAATCCCATAAATATATTTAGCCACACATAATTTGGCTCAAAATTATGAATAAAATTATTAACGGAATCATCATTATAGTCCAAATCAAAATAAAACTAAAGAATAAAATACCCTTTATGTTACAAATACCTAAACTCTTGAATTTTTTGATATTCCTTCTCCAAAAGATTGAAATAATTGTCTAACAATAGTAGATTTCTTCTTTTAGTTGCTTCTGCAAGTTAGGTATTTTTCTTTCTAATTTTCATGCAAAACTTGGTTCAAGGGGGCTTAAAAGGATATAAGTAGGTCACATATTAACTTAGTAACATTTTGGACCATTGGATGATGAAAGTATGATGACTGGGATTCATTTATGAGAAAAAAACACAACAAGGGCCACTGAATGCACTAAAAATGATACAAAATAGAACATCTATTGGCTTGGAAAAAACAACTTCACTCAAGGCAAAGCCGATGTGCGTGTTTACGGGCCATAATGGCATTGTTTTGGTGCTAAAAATAATAAGTTCATCTAGGCATATTCTATGTACATCGACATGGCCTATGAAACTCATTGCTCGCTCTGCTTGGCTATATACCTCCATGTTGTTTCTAAGTGCATGTACTTAGGTTGTTTTTAATCATTTTTGGGCCCTTTTGGCTTATTGTAGCCACAAATACTTCTAAATGCAGCCATAAGCCTTCATAACTTGATAAACTAAACCAAAAATATTCTAGAAAATCTCAATTAACTTATAAATGCAAAAATACTCTTAAATTAACAAAATTCTTAAATGATTGTAAAAATAATGCCTCAGAATATAACAAACTACTAGGACAAATATTGGTTTATCAAATTTCTCCAAACATAGATTTTTCTAGTCTTCAAGCAAACAAAAATAAAAGCAAAATAAAATCCAAAAATATAAGCCTACAAATTTAAATCAACAAAAAATTGCATGCCCTAGTTTTTTTTATTAATCATAATCATGTTTCATGCATAATCATATCAATCTCCTAAACTCAATGCTCCAAAATATTCATATTAAATCTCCTAAACTCAATGTCAAGAATCTGAATTTGCTTTGACTCTAAGCCTTATAAGATTCACTCTTTAAGACATATTGATCCTAATTTTCAAGCACTCATTATGTATATGTGAATATAAGTTGGGTAAATAAGATGGAACAAAAGATTCACATATGTATATAAAGAATAAAAGCTCAAATGCAATAAAATTTATCTAATGGAAGAAATCAAATATTAGGATTGTAAAGACATTATATTGCTTATATCATATTCCAATCAAGTATTTTAAGTAATAAATATCAAGCATATGCCTATAGATGAATGAAAATTAGCATCAATTTGACTTCAAATGGGTTGTTTTAGTTTATAGTGGCAACTTCACCTCTTGAAAAATTTCAAGGTCATCATATTATATTTCTCATTTTTTCCCTTTAAATTTGGTTTTTTTAATAAAGTAATGAGATAACCCAAAAAGAGATTTATTACTCATTGTGAGTGGCTATTTTTGGCTCTTTGAACCTCACATATATCATTAAGCACAAGAATTTAATCATGAAGGCTAGACAAATGCTCTATTTTCCTACACAATTAATTTAATTAAAATAATTAAAATAAACAACATAACTCTTTACCAGATGTATGAAATCCTAACATTTAATGCAAAACCTATAGATATCATCTAATAATTTAAATCATAAAGAAATGTGTTTAAAGAGTAGAAGAAAATTAATTTCTCACAATGAAATGCTAGGAGCTCAAATAACTTACAAGGTAGTCCCCACTATTTTATCATTGGACATTAAACTTAGGTTCATCTATATTTCAACATCAAAAGCAAAATTTATGTACTATGAACATGAACCAATCCTTACAACAAACTTTAAGAATGTTAAAGAAAATTAAGCACACCATGCATAATATACTCTAGTGGTCATGTAGTCTTGAGTCTTTGTTGGCATTCTTGTGTACAAATAACATATTTTTTTAGCTAGTGTAATTGTCTTCTTCTATGTAAGGTTGGTTATTGACGAATAGTAATACACACACATATATAGTTAGATACACTTTGCATATGAGCATTTTTACACATACCATGGGGTTTTCATAATATGCATGCTAGGTTAGGCATTATGGTTTTTGTTTCGTGTGAGCAAGTCAACATTATTGTTCTCTTTTTTTCATTATATGTATGGTTATTTATGAAAAATTACTTGAAAATTTTTGTAAACAAAAACTGGATTTTTTATGCCTTGACAAGGTCCTCGCAGACCCCTCACAAGACTTCCTTGTCGGGTGGTTGGAAAAGCCACAAAAAGGGTGGTCAATGAGCCCTTGGTGATTTACTCTATAAATACCCACTCTATTTTTGTTTCTTAGTGAGAAAAATGTAGTATAGCTTTGTCAAATTGACATCTCATTTTCCTAATTTAGAATCACTATTAAATTGAGTGTTTGTTTGGTATTAGTGATTCATGACTGAATGAGTAAAACCATGCTCTTGAGTGATGAGTTCTTGGGGTGATGATATCTAGTAGGTTTTAGGAAGAGATGAATATTTGTTTCTATTTCACAAATCACCTTAAGTGTATCTTGGTGTTTGTTTTACATTCTTGTGAGAGTAAAATAGCGTTCTTAAGTTATGAGTAATTAAGACTATTTTACTAGTGTAGTGATGAGCCGTGTGTTGATTGGTAACTACAGTTGAATGTGGTTGAGTGGTTTCCCACATTTATTGTGCAATATCTTGTTCACGTTATTGATTATTGGTAGCTAACTACATTACAATGTGTAGTGTTAGCTCCAAAAGAGAGTCAAATTTATGTGTTGAATCAAGTTGTTATAGAGGCAGCAAGTGAGGGAAAATATAGACAGTTAGGGTAGAGTTGTATCAACTAATAGGTAGGGATTCTATGTCCATTTACCTCAATATATTTTTTGTCATGCATGATCAATTTTTGTGTTATTATAATCTAAATTTCTATTATGTATACAACAATATACTAGATTTAGAGTGTTTGGTATTATTTTGTAGTTGCATACTTTCTTTCCTTTCCTTGTAGCATGCCCTATAGCTTTCTATTTGTTTCTTCTATTAATTTAATTTAATTTGTATGCATGCAACTTTGGTGTGTCTCTATGGAGTCAATATCTCTTCACCTTTTTTGTGTACTAGGTATCAAACTTTTTTAATTGGTTTATTATGTTATGTTTGACTGCATACTATATGAGTTCGATCATGATTCACCAAATATTTTCCCACATATAAGGTCTTGAAGTGATTGTAAATTCTTATAACATTTTAGTAAGTTTGCCTGTTTTATATGCTATGTGATGTTTGCTTTGTTTTTATTGTTGCTAATCTAGATAGGAGCCTATGATGCACACTTTCTTTCATGTGTTTACTGTTGATTGTTATTTTGTATTTGTTGCTCATTTTAGTTGTGTGTTGAATTAAGTATGTTGTTTTGTACTTTTTTATGCTACTTACTTAATACACCCTGTGAGGCCTACTTGCAAAAATTGGAATGGAGCTAGCAAAAAGATTCCATAGGTTAGTGTTTTCACCCCTCATATAGATCCCTGTTGCCTATTTAGGTCAAAATAATAATTGACCTTTTTGCAATTATTCCTACATATGGAGTTCTCATAATCAATTATTCACCATAAATCAATAATAAGTAGGAAAATTTTGTCTCAAACTTTTTTTGATTGGCACTAAATTCACAGTGCCAAAGCTAAACTAAACAATGTCCCCATTTTATCCAATTAAGTATATGTTCAAAAAGAATTTAAAGGAAGTAGATAGAAAATAAATACTAAATGTAACTAAAAATAAAAAAGGAAAAGATACTACCAACTATGGTGGGTTACCTCCCACCAAGCGTTGTCTTAACATCTTAACGAGAGATTGCTTCTTCTTCTCAATGAGTTTTCTTGGTATCCTTGAAGTGCTAGTTCTCTGCTTTATCTTGGAATATCTCAAAATAAGGCTTCATTTTAAACAATTTTACATGAAAAATATTTAAAATGAGTGTTACATATGTGAAATCTCTTTCCATGCTAAAAGAACTCATAAATTAGCTTTTTATTCTGGCAATGCATATGCCTTCATTATAGGCATCATTCTGAATTAATTCTATCACAGTTTCCTTCACCCTCCATTCAAAATGGAAATTATTTTATTTTCTATATTTCCTACAAATAAGTGTCATAAATGTGTGAGTCATTTTAATCAATAGTAGTTGTAAGTCATATGGTACTTTGTGTTTATATGTTGCTTCTCTTGTATAAAACACGAAGTCTATTTATTTTACTCATTGATTTGTCTTCCTTTGTATAATATTGGTTATTGCAATCAATAATGCACACACATACATAGTTAAGGACTCTATATTGAAATGAAAGTTTTTCACACGTCATGGGTTGATTATTTAGTATGCTTGATAGACCATATATACTGGTTTTTGGTTTGTTTTGAGTACAAATATTTATAAAAATTACTCAAAAATTTTGGAATGGAAAAAATATTATTTTTGGCATCTCAACAAGGTAGCTCACTAAGGGCCTTACCACACCTCTCGACATTTCTATGGTGAGGTGGTTGGTAAGGGCGTGGTGAGGTTAGCTGGCCGATTGGTAATGTACCATATAAACCCCAATCAATTTGAAAACATTCCAAAATTCTGCCAAAATTTGTATAGTTTCAAATTTTGTGTTCACTAATTATCTTGAAAGTATTTCAGTAATTGTGATACATTTATGTGTACATAGAATAGTGTGAGAAACAATTTTTATGAAGTTTATCAGTACATCTCTATGTAAGTGGTAATCATGGGTTATGGTACCATACTTTACACATCATTGATCTATATATTCTAATCACACCATATTAGGTGGTGTTAGCTTTGTAGGAGAGCCAGGTTTGTAAGTGGAACTAGGTTGTTATAGAGGCTGTAAACAAGGCCAGGAATAGAAAGTTTGGAAATAGGTCCTAACTAATAGAGATATTTATGGTTTTGTTTCTGTCAAAGTTGTAATTATTTTGTAACTTAGTGAATTATTTACTACCGAGTGATTTCCATAAGAAACCAGAGGATGCTACCATATACATAGTAGCTCTAGGTACGTTTAACTCTTTATTTGATTATGTTTTTATGATCTACTATGTTGCGAGTACAATATGAGTCTTGATATTGTATGCTATGCTAACACATATAGGATTGAGACTCTGATTGGAAAAATAATTTATTATTGTTTTGTATAGTTTACTTACTTCTTCTCTGTTTGTGATTATGTCTTCCATTTGAAAATATTTAAATTTTTACCTGAGATTGTTTAGTATACTTTAATAATTATTTTTCTACTTCTTAAAGGGGCGAGTCCTTTAGGATTCTATATCGCCTTACCTAGTTGTATACCGAGTTGTAGACTTTTTCACTTGGTATCAGAGAGGTACTACCTATTTGGGCTTAACCACTCTGATATTAATCCCTTCCACTTTCTTTGTGTGTTTAATTTTATTAAATCTCTTGTAATGGATGATGTAGGAGGTTTAGTCGATAGACCACATCAAATCATTGGATTGTGTTATTTTTACGGGAGATCTTAAATGTGTTCTACCTTGAGATCTACAAACAATGATGTTTGGTTATTATTTGAGGATGGTTGTATATTCCCTATGTGCATATCTAAAATTGATATGTTTGAAGCTAAACTGATTAATGTATGCAACAAAGAGGAGTTTTATCTCATCAATTTAAATTATGAAGGTTTACACCTTCTTATCAGCTTTGCTACTATAGAGGATTCAATGCTAATAGGTAAGTTTACAACTTCAAAGGAACCTTAAGACTTCCTAGAAAATAAATATGATGGGTGAACTCTTCAAATGAGTTTTTTATCTTTAGAAAAGAATGTAGCTACCACTCCTAGATGCTCTACTCTTATGGATTCTCACTCAAAGACTACCCCCTCTAGTTCCTCTCATTGGACTCATGCTAGTGATAATGCCAAGCTTATGTATGATAACTTCAAGTTTAAGAAATTTTTGTCCAAGATCCATAGCAATATTACAGAAAAAGATAAGGATAATTTAGACCTCTCTGTTAACTACTCAGTCTCATCTTGGATGGTGAAAACTATGTGAACAACTTAGAGTTAAATTTGGATAACTACATTAAGTCTCTTCAGATTCTCCTTTGTGATAAATAGAAGTGTCTTTCTCGTATAAGTGAGTTTGAAAAGTCAATTCAGGATAGAGAATCATATGCTCTCAAAGATCAAAGGTATTTCAATGTCATCTTTATGTAATTGTTAAATTTGCAAACTTAAGAAAGAAATTTTCACCTTTGATGATGAAAAGGATATTCTTGAGTCTTTGTTAGATGATTGTGATATTGAAATGACTAAGTTTCATGCTCAAGTTGAAGCAGTTAATACAAAAAATATACTTCTTGAATCTAGTCTTTAGGAAAAAACACATGAAATGGTTGAGACTCTCATCTTCAGTAGTACAATTTCGAGAGAAAAATTAAAGAATCTCGTGAAGTTGGTAATACATAGTCCTTTAGAGATACTTGTTTCGACAAGTTATTAAAGTTCAAAGATACTGATGCTTTCTCCTTTACTACTACTATTGTTTAAAATCATCTGTTCTTGTTGAGATTTTTTACGATTCCACCATCGATGCATTGAATGTACAAAGCTTGTCTCTTTTCCCTACCTCTTATAATTCTGATTACTTCTCCACCTATAACTCCCTTAAATATTTTCCTAGTTGTGATAGGGACATGTTTAGTCATGTGGAAGAACATTTGAATTTTTCTAACTCTTTGACTAGTGAAGTCATAACCATATAAAATGATTGTATGATGATTTAAATGATTCTAAGTTTTCTCTTGGTATTAATACTAATGATCATAATCTCAATTGTAATGAGGTTCACACTACTCTAAAGACATAATCATCCATTTACTAGTACTTCCACAATGGATGCTCCTGACACGTGACTAGAGATAAGTCATTCTTTACGAAGTTGACTCTCCCTAATGATGGATCTACTAGGTTTGGTGATGGAATGAAGGCATTGATATGTGGTAGAGCATCTATCAATGATCCTAGTATTATTGAGCTTAATGATGTTCTATATGTGCAAGAAACCAAGGCTAATCTTATTAGTGTTAGCCAAATATGTGATAACAAGTACACTGTCAAGTTTACTCAAAAGGACTACATTATGTATGATGATTTGGGCAATTCTCTTGTAAGAGGCATCAAATATATTATGTGGGGAATCCTCCCAAAATGGTATGTAACAAGTTGAGTCTGAGTACTGAAGAGTTGTGGTATCAACGATTGGGTTTTGTCAACTACAAATTGTTGATGAAAATTTAAAACCTTAAAGTTATTTAGGGTCTTCCATCTAAATCCTCCATTCCTAATTAAATTGCAAGCACTTGTATGATCAAGTATATTATATTTACTATTGATGATTTCTCTAGATACACTCGGTTTCTATTTTTGAGAAAACAATCGGAAGCATTTGATAACTTCAAATCCATGTATATCAAGCTGCAGAATGAGAAATTTGAATCCATTGGTACAATCATCAAAATCAAGAGTGACCATGGAAGAGAATTTGAGAATTCTAAATTCAGTCCCTTTTGAAATGAAATAGGAATTCAACATGAGTTTTCTGCATCTAAAACCCCTCAACAAAATGATATAGTTGAAAGGAAAAAATAGATTTATTCAAGAGATGGTAAGAGCCATTCTAACTAGAAAAGCCTTAGCCAAATATTTTTGGGCTATTAACGTTGCTTGTTATATATTGAATCATTGCTTCTTAAGGCCTAATACTTGTCACTCATCTCATGATCTTATGCATGAAAAGAGATCAAATGTTAAGCACCTTCATATATTTGGTAGTACTTGCTATATTGTTAGACATAGGGGGAATCTAGATAAGTTTGAGGCCAAAATTGATCTCAGTATTTTAATGGGGTACTCTTGCTTACCATGTATACAACCTAAGAACTTCTATTGTAATGAAATCTATCAATGTTGTAATAGACGACTCTAGAGCAACCAAACTTGTTAACCTGATGATAGTGAGATATTTAGAGTTTGAGTTCTCCCTAAAACATTTTTGATAATGTTGAGACACTTTCCATAATTACTCTTGTTAACCCTTCTAGAACTTCTAAAGATGAGAAAGATGATGAACAAGAAGAATATTCCCTTCCTAAATGGGCAAAGAAATCTCATTTTAGGGATGATATTATCGATAATGTGGAAGGTGGAGTTAAGAAGAGACATCAGTTACATGAGGCTTCTAACTACATGTGTTTCACTTTCACTATCCTTCCTAAAAAAGTTGAGGGAGCCCTATATGATGTACACTGGATACTCTCCATGTATAAAGAAATGAATTAGTTTTAGAGAAACAATGTCTGGTACTTGGTTCCCATACCTACAGATAAACATTTTATTGGTAAACATTGGCTGTATAAAAACAAGGATGATGAAAATGGATTTATTGCTCAAAACAAGTCTCATCTTATTGCTCAAGTTTATATTTAGATTTAAGGAATAGACTTCAATGAATCCTTCACCTCTATTGCCTATCTTAAGTCTGTTAGACCACTCCTTAGTCTTGTCTGCAACTTCAGGTTTAAGTTATAATAGATGGATGTCAAGATTGCTTTTTTGAATGGGGTTATCAAAGAAAAGGTCTATGTGGAACAACCTAAAGGATTTGAAGACCGTCACTTTCCAAACCATGTGTTGAGACTAAAGAAAGCATTGTATGGGTTGAAACAAGCTCTTTATGCTTGTTATAAAAATCTTACCATGTTTCTCTTTAATAATGGATTTTTGATAGGAGGTGGTGACAAAATTTTATTTATTTCAAGAATTCAAGGTGAAGTGGTTTTTGCCCACGTCTATATTGATGACATCATTTTTGGGTCTACTAAGGATAATCGAGCTCAAAACTTTGTTGCCACTATGCAAAGTAAGTTTAAGATGAGTTTAGTTGGCAAGTTGAAGTTCTTCCTCAGATTTTAAATCAAATGGATGAAAGATAAGATCTTTATATCTCAAGATAAGTATGCCAAGGAATTGGTTAAGAAGTTTGGTTTAGTTAATACATACCTCTCGTTCCTAGAATCATATGAGTACCACCCTAAAACTTCATCAAGATTCTTCTGGAAATGAAATAGGGTAGACTTTATAGGAGAGTATGATTGGGAGTATCATGTATCTGATTGTAAATCACCAGGAAATTTCCTTCATTATAGAAGTTTATGCTAGATACCATGCTAGCCCCAAAGAATCACATCTTACTATAGTTAAAGAATCATCAAATATGTCAAGGGCACCTCATAATTTGGTATATGGTATCATCAAGATACTACTATAGAGCTGGTTGGCTATTCCAATGTTGACAGGGCTTGGTGTAATTATGATAGGAAAAGTACATATGGGGGTTGTTTTAGTTTTGGTAATTCCTTTATTTCTTGGCATAGTAAGAAGTAGAGTTCAATATCCCTCTCCACTATTAAGATTGAGATTATTTCTTCTAAGTTGTGTTGTTCAAAATTAATTTGGATGAAGTAAATGTTATCAGACTATGGTATCATGGTTAAAAACCATCTTTTACTCTGTGACAACACCAGTGCTTTCTATATCTCTAAAAATCCGATACACCATTCAAGGATCGAACACATTGATATATGATATCATTTTATAATTGATGTTGTAGAATCGAATACCTTATCCTTGTAACATATTAGCATTGTCTTTCAACTCAATGATATGTTTACTAAACTCTAGACTTTCAAAGGTTTGAATCCCCAGGTAAGGTTATTGGTATGTGTATCTCTCCTTGAGTGACTGCCTTCTAAGTTCTTCAGATTTGTATGAGCCTGAACAACTTTGTATTTTGTTATTTTTTTCTTCCTATTTCTTTTTCTTTACATGAATGATAGGATTATAGCATTTTGTATGCCTTTTCTCACTTATTTAGGGACATTTTTGTGACTTTTTGTGTCAAAAAGTAGGAGACGTTTGTGTGCACACGTATATGTTTATTACCATATTATGTGTTGCATGGGTGGTGAATGTAGGATTTCACTACTTATTTTTTTTGGACTTGCATACACTTAGGGAGTGTTGAATGAAGTTAGAAGAACTTATGTACTTTATATGTTTTTTACATATCGATGTTTACGTGTGTAAGGGCAACATGATAGTATATAGATAGACTAAATGTTGTTTCTGTATGATACATTCATAGGGAATGTGTTTGTTTCATGTGTGTAGGTTATAGGTGTTGATTGAATTCCTTGAGCTTTAAATGTGTTGTGTACTAAAACCCTCATGTTTTAAAGTGAAATAATGGATGAGTTGATCCAAGACGATGGTTGGAGCGCACAAGATAGATGCACTTTATTTAGCTTTACTTTTTAGGTTTGGATGTGTGTCGATAATATTTTCATAGGAACAAAAATCTTTAAGTCATCTTTATGATCATCTCATGATAGATGTGCTTCTATACTTAGTTGTACAATGTTTCTGGCATAGTAAGCCAAAAGGGGAGAATGTAAGTCATATTTTACTTTGTGTCTCTGTGTTGGCTTCCCATATGCAAAATATGGAGTTTTTTTTATTTTATTTAGTATTTTTTTCCTCTATGTAAGGTTGGTTATTATGGATCATTAATGCGCATATGCACTTAGTCAGGGACATAGGGTTTAAAAACATAATTTTCACACCCCACGGGATTGGTTGTTTAACATGTTTGATAGGCTGTGTGTGGTGATTTTTGGTTTCTTTTTGAGTGCAGGTATTTATGGAATTTCCACTCTCAACAATTTTTGGAACAAAAAAAATCTTATTTTTGGCACCTTGACAAGGTAGATCACCAAGACCCTTGTCACTCCTCACGACATGGCCATCGTGAGGTGGTTAGTAAAGGTATGGTGATGTTAACTGGCCCATTGATAATGTGCTATAAATATCCCCTATTAATTTCTTCAATTTTCACCTTCCTTGACACTATGTTTAAATATATATTTTTCACCCACCATGAGGTTGGTTTTTAAGTATGCTTGATAGGTCGCGTGTGGTGATGTTTGATTTCTTTTTGGGTGTAGATATTTATAAAAATATTTCAACAATTTTTGGAACAAAAAAATGATATTTTTGGTACCTTGACAAGGTAGATCACCAAGGGCCTTATCATAGCCCTTGACATGGCCATGGCGACATGGTTAGTTAAGGTGTGCCGAGATTGACTAGACCATTGATAATATGCTATAAATACACCCTATTAATTACTTCAATCAATTCGAAAAACCTACCAAAACTCTACCAAAATTTCTATAGTTTTGAATTCCGTGTTCACCAATTATCTTGAAAATATTTAAGTTGTTGTGATACATTTATGTGAGAATAGAATAGTATGAATAACTATTTTTATAACGATTATAAGTACATCTCTCTATGAATGGTAATCAACGATTGTGGTAAAATACTCTACACATTATTGATCTATAGTATTTGATCACACAACATTAGGTGGTGTTGGCTTTAGAGGAGAGCTAGGTTTGTGAGTTAAACTAGGTTGTTACAGAGGTAGAAAATGAGGGCAACAATAGATAGTTTAGATAGAGGTCCTAGTTTGTGGTTTTATTTATGTTAGAGTTGTAATTGTTTTGTTGCTTAGTGAATTGTTTGCTGGTGAGTGGTTGGAAAAAGCAACCCGATAATGTTACCATAAGATAGTAATTCTATATGGGCTTACCTTGTTACTTGATTGTGTTTGTATCATCTGCTATAGTATGAATATAATCTGAGTCTTGATATTGTATGCTAACACATATAGGATTGAGAATCTAATTGGAAAAACAATTTATTATAGTTTTGTATGCTTTATTTACTTATGCTCTTCTTGTGATTATTTCTCCTACTTGAAAATATTTTACTTTTTACCTAAGCTTGCTTAGTATACTTTAATAATTATTTTTCCATTGCTTGAGAGGATGGGTCCTTTAGGAGTCTATATCTCCTTACCCAGTTGCATATAGGGTTGTGGACTTTTTCAATAGCACTTTTAAACATAAGGAATGTGTAATGATTTAAATACTTTAAAATTTAAAATTTAAAATCTCTTCTAAGATTGTCATGGTCCACTACCCTTTTTGGACATCAATGATTGTCTTGGTTGTGGCCATGAATGGCCTACTAAGAAGAATAGTATGCTTCTTTTCCTAATATGGTATATCTTCCATATCTCCAATAGCACAAAGTAAGTCTGTAATATTATCCTCTTCACTTATACTAATAAATTCACAACTATTCTGTTGGGATAGTTAATAGTTCCATCAGTAAATTGAAGGGATATAGTTATGGTTTAAGCTCCCCCTAACCTAGTTGCAGGCATACCAAATATGACATAGGATTGACAGTTACTCTTATGTTTATCATAGCAATGGACACCTTCTTGTCTCCTAGAGTGATAATGATGTTGGAAGTTCCTAGACCTTTCTATTTGAGAGGCAAATCTTGTTATAGTACCACACTAGTATGTTCTGACATCATTACTTTCTCATCATATTCATATCTTATTTTTCTGGAAATCAAGTCCTTGAAAAATAATGCATATGATGGAATATTCCTGATGACATCTAAAATAGGTAAGTTAATGTTAACTTTGGAAAGCATATTAAAATTAGAAAAAGGCTTATCCTATTTTATATCCATTAAGTAGTGTGGAAAAGGAAATGAGAGTATATAAGGCTCAGGTACCTTATGTAGCATAAGAGATGAAGTTGATCTCTCCTTGTTCTCCTTAAAAGTTTTTAATATTTTATTATTCTTAGCTTGGCCTTCCTTGGGATTTGTTTTCTCTATATCTGTTTTTTCTACATCAAGTGGTAAATCATTAGTAATTTTAGAAGAATCATTATTTAGAATCTTACCACATCGAAAGGCTGTAATATCCTTTGCTTGTTCAGGTTGATTAGGCAACTTTCCCTTTTTCTTGTTTTTACAATTGTTTTGTTAGGTGTCCTACTCACATTTCCACTCTTTCCATAAAGGCCTCTAAGGATTCAAACCTATTATCATGTCTCTCGTGATTTTCCATACTTACTACAATAAAAGCATTCAAGTTCTCTTCCAAGGTTAGTTTCCTAGGTTGATTGGGTACTACTGTTTGGGCCATGTTTTGGCTAGATTATGTATTTTGGGCATAATTTTGATTGTTGTTAGTCTTCTAAGAAAAAGTACGATGATTCATCCAACCAAGATTGTATGTATTCACATATGGATCATTCATAGGTCTAGGTTGGTAAAATTGCATCAAGTTAACTTGTTTCTATTTGTTATCTGCATAAGAAATAAAAAACAAAGAACAAAGTGATAGCACCATATCCATAAACACAACAAATTCCACATACATCATGATTAAATGTGTTCTTGGTAGCAAGGACTTTGACCTGCTTAGTTAAGTCAACAATTTATATTGCCATCTCATTGTTGGAGCCTAGTTCATTTACTCTAATTGTCCTTCCCCCAACAGTTTTCTATTAAGAATCAACAACCATTATCTCATACAACTCATATGTTTCTTCTACTGTCTTCTCTCCCATGGCTCAAAATGTGGCGTTGTCAACAGTGTATTGACATTGTTGTGCCAATCCATCATATAAAAATTGGTTCTATAATTGCAGTGGAAAGTGGTAATGTGGGAATTGAATTAGAAGAAGCTTGAACTTGTCCCAAGCTTCATGAAAGGATTTTCCTTCCATCTATAAGAAATTATCTATCTTGGCCCTTAGGTCAGTGGTCTTTGGGTGAGAATAGAACTTTTCCATAAACTTGTTGTAGACATATCCCACGTAGTGAGAGGACCATGTGGAATAATCATCAACAATGCTTTAGCTTTATCTTTAAGTGTGTAGAGAAAACATCTCATCCTATATTGATCCTTATCATCCCTACAAAGGGAAAATCTACACAATAGCATAGAAATCTCTAATAATGGTTAATGGGTCCTCATTAGGAAGTCCATAAAAAAAGGGTAAAATAGAATAGAGTTTGTTCTTAAGCTCTTAGCTCCTTACAGTTTTTCCCAATTGTATACCTGAAGTAGTAGTACCGATGATTAGCCTTGCATATTCCCTCATCATTTTATGTCTTTCAATAGTGTCCCTCATGTTTGTTGGTTCCTGAATTTTCTTATCTTCCTTAGTAGGAAGTAGCTCAGTATTAGGGTCCAACTTTCTCAAATGATCCTTTACCATATGAATATTTTCCATCAATGACACAAGATCTCTACCAAGGGACCTTCTACCTTGGATAAACTAACAAGAAAGAAAGGTTAATCTAGCAAAGAACAAATAACAATTAAACACAAAAAAAGCAATGTAATAAAATAAAGAGAAAAAAAATTGATAAGTAAAAACAAATAAATAAACGATTTAAAAAAGAAACAATGGGAATTTTTTTTATCTTTTATATTGAAAGAGTCTGAGACTTGATAAATAACAAAGGTAAGGAGATACTAACTACTTAAAGACTCATTCCAAACACACAAGTAGTAGGATGATAAGCACTTAACAAATAACAACAGCAGTAGTAAATAATACTCATGGACATGTAGTATACTTTAAACAACATAATTATAATTTAGTATTCAAAAAGCAAGCAATAAATATTAAAATATTTCTAATCAAAGTTTAAATCTCAATATGTTGAAACATAAAAAATTTAAACTCATATTGTATTAGCCAAAAAATAAAACATGTGTAACACCACATATAACGAGACAAACCCATATAAGACCCCTGTGTATATGGTAAACCCTATGGTTCCATATGGCAACCACTCGGTAGCAAATATATCCACTAACAATAAACATATACAACTTAATATAAATATAAACGCAAATACTTCTATCAGTCGGGACTTCTACCCTAACTACCCTCAACCAATACTACCCAACCCAATCTCATAATGTTGTTCTCACAATATACATAAATTAGTCAAGAGTTCTCAGCAATCAAGCACACTATTTTACTCACAATAGTGTAACACAAATATGAAAATATACTTAAAGTAATTTGTGATATAGAAGAAATTTTGAGTTAATACTGAAAGAGTTTCGAAATGGATTCAATGCTTAAGAAAAGTGAAAAGAATGAGGACTTCATTGAGGTGCCAAAAATTTCAATTTTTTGTTTTCAAAAATGCCGAGTAATTTTCGTAAATGCCTATACCTAAAACGAAACAAAAATCGTCACTCACAACCTAGCATGCATGCTAAGAAATCAATCTCATGGTGTGTGTATAACATACTTTCAAACACAGTATACCTAACTATGTTCATATGTGTATTATTAATCAATAGTAATCAACCTTACATATAGGAAGACATTTACGTTGAGTAAAATAGAAAGACTATATTTTGCACACAAAAAGCCATTAAATATACAAAGGACTATAGGACTTACATTTTTTATAAATAAATAATAAAATAAATAAATAAAAAGACATAAAAACAATGAAAATGATGAAAACAAAAATAACTAACTAACAACCTAATAGGAAACACAGATGATAAATTTAAAATGCCAATCCTTTGGAAACAGTGCCAAAAACTAAATGAATAATTTATATATCTCGCTAGTGTACGAATCATTAATAGTTTAGTGATAAGTTGATCCAAGGTTTGTAGTGATTTTAAATTCTGTACTTATTTTCTCTAAAAATGATAAATTAATAAAACAAAATAAACTTAAACACTCTAAAAAAATTATTGAAAAAGTAAGAAATAGATGAAATAACTAATTAAATAACTAAGTTAATAAAAAACAATTGTAAAATTTTAATTAAAATGACGAGACAATTGACGGAATTTTAACTAACTAATCAATCATATTTTGGGTTATTTAAGTTAATCTAACAATTATTCCAAAGTTGATATTATTGATTTTTTTTTCAATAAAACTAAAAAATTTCAATGATTATGATAATTTTCACTTATAGTTAACTAATCAATTTCTTTGATCTAAACAATTAATTAATTAATTTGAATAAATACAAGGAAATCATCGAATCATATGAACTAACAGAATGATAATGTAATTAATTTAGATTATCGTTCAAGAGAGAAAAATTAGGGGTTGATAATATTTTTAACAACTTAATTAAAAAATATTTTCTTTAATCATAAATCAAGTATTGATCAAATATTAATTTATAATTAAAAATATCAAGAAATAAGAACATAAAATAGGTCAAATATTAATCTAGTAACATTTTAGGCAATGGGATGTTGAAAATCCGATGATTGAGATTGATTTATGTGAAAAAACGTGTAATAGAGTATCATTTAGGTTGGTGAAAAGTGCAAAAGAGGTGTACGCATTTAGGGATCAAAACGGCGTTGTTTTGGCATCAAAAATATTAAGTTCATTCTTGCATATTCTAAGTGCATCCATACAATCCGTTGAACTCGTTGGCCCCTCCGCCTAGAAATATACATCCACACCCTTCCTAAGTGCATCTATTTGTGTTTTTTTGAGTCTTTTCTAGGTCGGTTTCGCTTAATGTAGCCAAAAATACTTATGGATGCAACCACTAACCTTCATAAATTGATAAAAAAAAAATCCAAAAAATTGTAGAAACTCTCCTAATATTTATTAACATACAAAATAACATAAATACCCTCAAAGTAGCAAAATTCTTAAATAACTATAAAAATAATTCCTAAAAATATAACAAAAAATATTGGTTTATCACCGCACAGTTGTCATTGTGGCCTACTATTGATGTTAAACCTCTCTTTACTACCATTTCTACCCTGTACCTAGATAAAATTGTGACCTCCAAGATTGTTGTTTATTCACCCTAGACTAATTATTCATCATAGGTTGTGATGAAATAGATTCATAAAAAACTTGGCGATTAACCTCATCTGATGTATTTTTTTGAGAAATCTGGTTCATATCATCAATTGTCACATTAACATTAATAGATGGTAATATAGAATCACTAATAATTTCTCCCTTCAAAACGATTCTCATGACTTTAAGTGTAGAGCTTTAACATAATTAATTGCCACACTTTCACTGATTTTTTTAGTCACTGTAGAAAAGACACTATTAAAGGTTTCATCTAACCCACTGAATACATACTTGAGCTTTTCCAATTCTAAAATTGGACAACCCGAAGACTATAATTCTTCTTATAATATAATCATTGACTCCAAGATTTTTCTTTTGGAAATTCAATTTGACCTTTTAGTTGTATCATATTTGCTCTAGAACATAAGGCAAATTTTTTCTATAAATTGAACCATGCTTTCCTAGAAGGATCAAACCCTGAGATAAGCTTCAAGATCTCATCTGTCATGCAATTAATTCACCAACAACCCAACATTTTATCTTGTCTTTTCAAAAATTTGTACATCACATTATCTATTCCATTTATCATCAAAATTGGTGGTTCTTGAAGCACATTGCTATACAGTTCTAAACTTCTCAAAATCTTTAATATTTAATGTTTTTAAATTACAATATTAGTTTTGATTGTAACTAATTAAAAAGTTGTGAAAAGAAAAAATATTTGAATGAACTTGAATCAGGACAATATCATGAAGAATTAGATTAGGCATGGTGTTAGCAATAGGATTAATGGCTCTAGCATCGTTGCATTTTAACCTTTGAAGATCACTTGAACTTCAATGCTCTGAAAACATGTCTAATGTTGCTCGAAAGATTGAAACAATGATAATAATGATGAAGATGATGATGAAGATCAAGAGAGATATGAACATTGAATGCATAAAAGATCAAGAAGAAGAAAATTCATTTAGTGTATTGTATTGTAATGTATTGTATTTTCTGAATTATAATGTAAACTTAGCCATCAACCCCCATCTGATGCATTTGTTGAGAAATTGGGTTCATATCATCAATTTTCACACTAATATTGACATATGGTAACGAAGAACCATGAATAATATTTCTTCCTTCTAAACGACTCTTGTGCCTTAATAGTAGAGCTTTTACATCATCTAGTGTCACACTCTTACTGACCATTTTTTCAGCTAAAGAAGAAAAGACACTATTAAAGGCTTCATCTGAACCACTAATTACTTCCATGAACTTTTTCTCTTCTAAAATTGGAAAACCTGGAAATTATAATTCATCTTCTAAAATTGAGTCCAAGATTTCCCATTTTGAAATTGTTTCACCTTTTACTTTTATCATCATTGCTCTATAACATGAGGCAAAGTTTTTCTCCAATACTTCCCTAGAAGTATCAAACCTTGAGATAAGTTTCAAGATTTCATCTTATCTTTTCCAAAATTTGTACCTCGGATTATCTGCTCCATTTATCATCAAAACTGGTTATTCATGAAGCACATAGCCATACAATCCTAAACTTCTCAAAATCTGAATATTTGATGTTTCTAAATTACAAAATTAGAGTTATCTAGTTTAACTATAACTAAGAAAGTCTGCAACCTAGTAAAACACCGGGGTAAGGAGTCGACTAACTCCTAGAGATTAACCTCCAACTCGCACAGTGAAAGTAAAGTAGTAAAGTAGTAAAGCAGGAATAGTAGAAAAAGAAATAAAGCAAGCATATTAAAAGGAAGATAAAATTAATCTAAAAAGGAGAAGGAAAAAAGAGTTTTCCAATTATAATTGAATCCTCGTAACACATACTTGGATTGTGTTTATACAAACTAAAACATGAGGTCATCCAAACATGTCATATGATAAAATCATTGAGTTATCTATGATAACTATTCAACAATAAATAATCTACTAATAATATAAAAAAAGTTTACAATTCAATAAAAATATACCTCTATCAATGAGGACATTTGTCAGTACTTGTCTTATGCTACCATGGAAACTACTATGATCCAAGTTGGATATGGTTTTTCTCGTGAACATTACCACCCTCTCGTTGCACAATCAATTACTAATGGTCAATATAATGAATCCTTAGTGTAAGAAAAATAATCTCTCAAATCTATCGATATAAGTCTTGGATGTTAATTTATTGAATTAACTCAACTTGATAAAATAGTATTTTCCTAAACACTATCATGAACCACTAATACTAAAATTACACTCGAGGTATTAGAAATTCAAAATCATAAAACAATTGTTCTTTTGAAAAGTATGAGTTCCAAAATTTTCAGAGTTTTTCTACTTTTTTTAATTACTCAAACAATTAAAAAAGGGGGAGTTTATAGAAAAATACAATCAATCTGGGCACCTCATCAGTCATGGTAGGAAGGAGAAGTCAAGACCCCCGATGAGAACGCCAAATTTTTTTTTGTTTCTTTAAAATTGCCAAGTAAATTTCCAAAAATACACACCCTAATTTAAACAAAAACACAAAAAACAACATAGCACACATACTAATAAACCAACTCTTATAGTGTGTGTAAAGCTTACAAGGTAACAAAGTGTAACTAACTATGTTGTGTGTGTAGTATCAACAATTTGTAACTAAACTTACATAGAGGAAGAAAAGACACTAAGTAAACAAATAGACTCTATGCTTTGCTTATGAGAATGCCAACAAGAATAAAAGACTTATGACTTATAATTTCCCACTTTGGCTTTCCAAGGGAAAACACTACAAGATTAAACAAATTCTCCTTTCAAAATAAGACAATCATGAAAGATGACCTAAGAAGTTTATTCCCAAGAACAAAAAATGACTCACAACCTATACATGCCCCCAAACACACCTATACTACATGCAACCATCTTGTTATAGTCGAACTATCTTCAATTGCAAACACATCCAAGTTTCATGCTAAACTCCAACTCTAATAAATTCATAAGGTCTCAAGCTAAACCTACATCCTACACACGCATACTCGTGAATGCATCATGCAAATCTATGTGTAGTTTAACTACAAAAACTATTGTGTTACCCCATACACTGGTACACAACAAAAGACTAAGCACATTCAAACATGCAATAACCAAGCACTTTTTCACATAACTCCTCCTAGCTTCATGCAACACTCCCTCTATGTGTATGGAAGTCAAGCAACAAACATGTAATTAATCTTAAGTTTACATCCAATGCGACAAATAACAAAGCAACACACATCAAGTCTTTCAAACAAACTTCTCCCCCTTTTGAAATAGAAAGTTAAAGAAACACCCCTATGTTATGAAGAGAGGGAATACAATCATTCAATAATTCTAACACTCATGCAATAAATAGTGAAGATTAAAGCAATATAAACATGCAACATATAAATAGCAACTACAGATAACAAAACAAAGTACACCAACATAAAAGTTTGCATTAAAAGATTTTTGTACAACATTTTACACAAAAAAATTATTAAAGAAAAAAGACATAAAAAGAAACCACACCCTTGAAGAGAGACACAAAGAGAAACCACACCCTTGAAGAGAGCAACGTCTGCAAACTCAAAGAGAGATTCAGAGACCAATATCCTTCCCCAGGGATTCAAAACTAAGAGAATCTAAAGGTTTAATGAATGAATCAGTTAGTTGAAGGTCTATGTTGATATGTTGCAAGACAAAAGTGCTCAACTCCACTAAATCTCTAATGAAGTGATGTCAAATATTGATTTGTTTGTAAATTGAATATTGGATAGGGTTTTATAAATATAGATGGACAAAGAAAAACTAGATCTTGTACCTTTATACCATAGTCAATTAGTGCTTGTTCATAAAAGTTGAGACTAGCATAAACTTGTAGCAATAAACTCTGCCTTAACTATGGAAAGTGATACTAAACTTTACTTCTTACTATGTTAGGAAATCAAGGAGTTTCGTAAGTAGATACAATCACTTGAAGTACTTTTGCAATCATCATTACATCTAGCCTAGTCAACTTCAAAATACCATACCAATTCATCAATTATGTCACGAGCACCTATATTCCAAACTTCATCATCCCTTTAACATACTTGATAAGCCATTTTACATCAACAATATGAGACCCTTTGGGGTAGGCTTGAAATTTAGCACATATACCAACACTGAAGGAGATATCAAGGTGACTCATAGTCAAGTAAAGTAAACTTTTAATCATACTACTATACAATGTTCGCTCAACATTTTCTTCTAAAGAATCTTGGGAAAGGCAAATACAAGTGCTCATTAGAGTATGAGCAGTCTTAGCTTTATCTAACCCAAATATCTTAACTAGATCTTTGGCATTCTTAGCTTGAGAAAGGAAAATACCATCTTTTAATTATTTAACCAGAAAACTAAGAAGAAATTTAATTATTTGATTAAACTCATCTCAAATTCTTTTTGTACAATTAGGGTAAAATCTTGAACAAGATCATCCTTTATGGATCAAAAGATGATGTCATCAACATAAAATTGGGTAGTGACTATTTCTCATTTTCCTTTCTAAATGAAAAAGAATCTTTGGTCACTCAATATAAAATTCTCCTTGATAACATCATTTAGGATATCAATCTTAACATCTACTTGATAGAGCTTGAAACCAAAGTAACAGTTCAATCCAATCTACACTCTTATGAACGCATGGCATGAAACAAGAGCAAACATTTTCTCAAAGTCAATACCATCTATTTGAGTTACCCTTATGCTACAAATCTTGATTTTTTTCTAACAATCATGTCATTCTCATCCTTTTTTTTTCTTGTACAACAAAGTGGTATAAAGGACATATTTATCGTTTGGTTTGGGAACTAGATACCAGACACTATTCCTTTTAAAATAGATAAGTTATTATTGTATGGAGTTAACGTAATGTACGTATTGTAAGGCTTCCTTAACATTTTTAGGAAGAATAGTCGAAAGTCTAGCAAAGGTAGTTCATGTTCTCTTGGAATTGGCCTTTGGTCTTAAATCCTTTTTCAAGGTCACCAATGATGTTTTTCAGTCATATGAGTACCCTTAGCCTATTTGGGAAAAAAAGTTATTTTTCTTCATCTTTGATAGCCTTTGGTGGCTCAGGAGGATTGACAGTAGAGAACAACTCATCATCACCCAGAACATTCTCATTAGAGCCACATGTTGCTATCCTCAAACTCCATCGTCTTAATAGCACCAGATTCATCAATAGAACACTAATTGATTCCATTATAGTAAAGGATCTAAGATTATAGACATAATGGGTTTAGCTATTATAAGAATACGAAAGTAAGATGTCGAGATCACTCTTACCTTAAAAATTATCCAAATTCTCACTGTCCTTGAATATATAACGTGTGCTCTCGAACACACAAAGATTATTTACATTAGGTTTTCTACCATGTATAAGCTTATAAGGAGACTGATAAGAACTAGATCTAAAGAAGCATTGATTCAAGGTGTAGCAAGTAGAGCACACAACTTTAGTACACAAATTTCCAGTTAAGTTTTTACTAATCAATATTACTCTAGCCAATTCATGAATAATTCTATTCTTTCTTTCAAAAATTCCATTCTATTGGGGAGATTTAGGAGAAGAGAACTCATGTTGAGTACCCACTTTGTCATAGAATGACTTAAACTTAGAATTATCAAATTCCTTACCATGAACATTATGATTTTGATTATGCTTCTGATGGAATTATCCTTTTTGTTTTGAATTTTTACACACAGAGTCTTGAAATTGACAAAGACTTCTAATTTTTCCTTAAGAAACATCACCCAAGAATAACTTGAGATGTCATCTACTACCACCATAAATGCTAACAGTATGTATTGGACTCATCAAATCCATGTGAAGAAGTTCTAAAAGCCTCGAAGAAGAGAGATATGGATTGTTCTTATGGTAGCTCCTACTATGCTTGCCTAACTGGCAAGGACCACATATGATCAAGTATTTTCAAAATTTAAGGGAGACCTCTAACAATCTTGAGACTTGAAATTTTCTTTAGAAGCTTGTAGTTCACATGGCCCAATATTTGATACCAAAACTACTCTACATTGAGACTAACTTTGTTGCATATAAGAGCCAAGGTGTTACCAATGCAAAAATAATTATCTTCTTATCTAATTCCCTTAACCAAAACCTTTCTAGAGAAATCATACACAATGTATTCTTTATCTTTGAATTTATCTAAACACTTATCACATATATTTGACTTATGTTGATGATATTTTCTTTCAGATCATCAAGAAATAGCATATCCTTGAGTTTTGGGCTTTTATGAGCACTAATAGAACATTTACCACAAATCATAGCTTTATTCCCATCACAAAAAGTAACTAAAACATCTTTAAGTTGAAAAAATTTGGTAAAGAATGACTTATCTCCAGTCATATGGTGAGACCCATTGTCAAAATACCAACTACAAGAAGATTTAGTTTTAAGAGCAGTATGGATAATATTACACTTCGGTGGCGTTTGGTTCGTGGAATGAAATCGGAATCGGAATCGGAATCGGAATGGAAAGGAAACAATTTTGTTTGGTTTCACCACTCGAATCAAGCTCGGAATCATGATTACAGTGTTTGGTTTGCCACTGGAATGGAATGAAAAAAGTTGTAAATGACCTTAATACCCCTACATGCTGTAAAGTTCAAATAATGTTATTTAATTACTATTTTTTCGTCAAACAAAATACATTATTGAAATCATTATTTTTCTAAATAATTATTACTTAATTAAAAAGAAATATATTATTAAAATTATTATTTTTCTAAATAGGGTTTAGGGTTTTGAGGTTTGGGATTTATGTTTTAGGGTTTTGGGTTTTGTGATTTATGTTTTAAGGTTTAGGGTTTAGGGTTTAGGGATTTGGGGTTTAGGGTTTTAGGGTTTTAGGTTTAGGGTTTAGGGTTTTAGGATTTGGAATTTGGGGTTTAGGGTTTAGGGTTTTAGGATTTATGTTTTAGGGTTTTGGGTTTTGGGATTTATGTTTTAAGGTTTAAGGTTTTGGAATTTTGGGTTTAGGGATTTTGGGATTTGGGGTTTTGAGATTTAGGGTTTAGGGTTTTAGGATTTGGATTTAGGGTTTTGAAATTTTGGGTTTAGGGTTTAGGGTTTTGGAATTTTGGGTTTGAGAATTTGGGGATTTAGGGTTTAGGGTTTTAGGATTTGGAATTTGGGGTTTAGGGTTTTAGGATTTGGGATTTGGGGTTTAGGGTTTAGGGATTTGGGTTTAGGGATTTAGGGTTTAGGGTTTAGGGTTTTAGGATTTGGATTTTGGGTTTTGAAATTTTGGGTTTAGGGTTTTGGAATTTTGGGTTTGAGAATTTAGGATTTGAGTTTAAGGTTATATTTTAGGTGAGGTAAAATTGAAAAAAAAAAGTTTAGATGGGAATGGAATTATGATTACCAAGGTGGGGAGAAGGAATTGTGATTCCTTCTCTTTTAGTAATCCGATTTCATTCCACCCTCCATTCAGTCCAACCAAATACACAAAATAGAAGGAATCAATTCTGATTCCATTCCATTCTCTCCAACCAAACATGGGGTTAATATCGAAACATTACCATCATTAACCAAGGAGGATTTATAATCTTCATGAAGCATAAGAGCCTCACTCTAGATAATCAAATCTTCATTAGTAAATCTCCACCAATGATTAATAGTTCCTTGACATACCTTAGAACTTTCTTATCAAGAAAGGAATCTTCACCTCTAGAAGCAACAATGGAGAGAAACTCAAAGTAGTCAAAATATGAGAGAGAGAATAATAGTAGGTACTTAGGTTATATGAAGAGGAATCATACACAAGATCGATTTGAGTAGGCTTTAATTTGTGAATGAACCGATTCGGCAATGGAAAGGGAGTAACTTGATCATCAATGTACTCAAGACCTCTCAAATTACCATAGGTCCTACCAATTTTCAACATCTCATCAAATCATTGGGTTCCAAGAAACAACTTCTGAATAGTTTCTCAAGTTTCATCTAATTTTCTTTCAGCATGTAGTTGTTAAAAAGAAAGACTCAATCATTTTAGCATTATCCATTAAGCAAGATTCTAACAACTTAAATTTACGAGAAACATACTCAAGATGGGCTTGATGATTATCAATCTTAGCTTCACAATTTATAAAAAGTGACTCAAGTTAAGCCTTTTCATTTTCAAGCATGAAAATTTCCTACTCTTATTTATCAACATTCTTAAAATCCTTAGAAATAGAACCTAGCCTAACTTGAACAACAAAGTTTTTCAAATCAATGTCTTGTATTAAATTCTTAAAATCCTTAATTGACTTAAAAGATATAAATGATCCAACCCAACCCAATAAAATAATCTTTGTTAAACATTCACAAGAACCACTAATATCGAATTTACACTCGAGGTATTAGTAATTCGAAACTATAAAATAGTTTTTATTTTAAAAACTATGAGTTTCAAATTTACTAGACTTTCCCACTTTTTAAATTACTCAAACAATTAAAAAACGAGGTATTTATAAAAAAGAATCTAAGCAATCTAGGTGCCTTACAAACCTCCTCATTGGCCTAGATGGTGAACCTCGTTGGCCATGGAATCTAGAGAATGGAAAAATCCCTAATGAACACACTAAAAATTAATTTTTGTTTCTCCAAAATTTCCATGTAAATTATCAAAAAATCCATAAACCAACATAAGCAAAACACAAAAATGAAAAACAACCTAGTATGCATACTAACAAACCAATCCTCTTGGTATGTATAAAACATGCAAGCAAACAAAGTGTAACCAATTATGTGTTTCTATGTAGTATTGACCATCAAAAACTGACTTTACATAGAGGAAGACAACATACTAAGCAAACAAAATAAACTCCATTTTATGCTCGTGGGAATATCAATAGGACTCAAAAACTTACATGACTTACAGTAACTAACAAATTGTGAAAACAAAAAATGTCTTGATGAACTGGATTCAAGACAATAACAAGAAGTGTTAGGCTAGGCATGGTGTTAAAATTGGTGTATGAAGATCTCCCATTGTTAGTTTTTAACCTTTGAAGCTTACTTGAACTTCAATGTTCTAATACCATGTCTAATGTTGTTCAAAAGATTAAAAATATGATAATACTAATGAAAATGATGATGACGATCAAGAGAAAAATGAACATTGAATGCATAGAAGATCAAGAAGAAGAAAATTCATTTTGTGTATTGCATTATATTTTTTGAAATACAATGTATACTTGGCCATCAACTCTACTTGATACATTTGTTGAAAACTTTGGTTCACATCTTCAGTTTTCACAATAATATTGACAAATGATAATGGAGAACCACTAATAATTGTCCTCCCTTATAAACAACTCTTGTGAGTTCAGAATAGACCTTTAACATCAATAATCTCCACACTTTCACAAAGCATTATTCACCGTAGAAAATACACTATTATAGGTTTCATCTAACCTACTGAATATCTAATCCACCTAGTACATACCTAAGCTTTTCCTTTTTTGAAATTGGATAGTCTGAACACTATAATTCATTTATTAGCATCTTAATTATCATAATATAATCATTGAATCCAAGATTTTCCTTTTTGAATTCTGTTTAACCTAGTAGTTATATCATCTTTGCTCTAGAATGTGAGAAAAAGTTTTTCTCCAATTTTAATCATGCCTCCTTATAAGTATCAAATGCTTAGATAAGTTTTAAGATTTCATCTATCATGCATCTCATTAATTAACAATCCAACGTTTCATCTTTTTCTTTGCATAATTTGTAACTCGGATTACCTATTCAATTTATCATCAAAACTGGTGGTTCTAGAAGCACATAGCTTTGTATTTCTAAACTTCACAAAATAGTTAATATTTGATGTTCTAAATTACAAAATCAGAGTTATCAATTTTGATTATAACTAATATATTATGAAAATAAACTATGTCTTCATCAACTTGATTCAAGATAGTATCAGGAAGAGTTGGATTAGATATGATGCTACAATAGGAGTATGAGGCTCTACCATTGTTGGATTTTAACCTTTGAAGCTCACTTGAACTATAGTTCTCTTATATCATGACCTATGTTGCTCGAAACATTGAAAAAATGATTATACTGATGAAGATCATAATGATGATCATGAGAAAAATGAACAATGAATGCACAGAAGATCAAGAAGAAGAAAATTCATTTTCGGTATTGTATTATATTTTTTGAATTACGATGTAAACTTAGCTTCCAACCCTTATCTGATACATTTTTTAAGAAATTTGGTTCACATCTTTAGTTTTCACACTAACATTTACAAATGGTAATAGAGAACCACAAATAACTTTTTTCCCCTCTAAACTACTCTCCTATGTTGAGAGTAGAACTTTAACATCACCAATTGTCACACTATAGAAATGACACTATTGAAAGTTTCCTCTAACCCACTGAGTACATGTATAAGCTTTTGCTCTTCTAAAATTAGAAAATCCACATACTGTAATTCATTTGTTAGTATCTTAATTCTTATAATATAATCATTGACTCCAAGATTTCCCTTTTTGAAATTCTTTTTCACCTTTTAGTTGTATAATCTTTGCTATAGAACATGAAAAAGTTGTTCTCCAATTTTAACCATACTTCACTATAATTATCGAATGTTGAGATAAGTTTCAAGATTTCATCTGTCATGCGATTCATTAACCCATAACCCAAACATTTCATCTTGTCTTTTCCAAAATTTGTACCTCAGATTATCTATTATACTTATCATCAAATATTGTGGTTCTTAAAAATTCTAACTTCTCAAAGTCTTTGATATTTGATGTTTCTAAATTACAAAATTAGAGTCATCTAGCCTTAATGTAACTAACAAAATGTGAAAAGAATCGGTGTCTTAATCAAATTGATTAATACAGTATGAAGAATAATTGGGTTAGGCATGGTGTTACAATAGGTGTATGAGGCTCTGCCATTGTTATATTTTAACCTTTGAAGCTCACTTGAATTTTTGATGACTCTATGAAAGTAATCATAAGTGTATTTTTTGATTTAAAATTTGTTTGTTTTATTCAATAAGTAGTAATTTTGGGGTTAAAAATATTAAAATATAAACTTTTTAGTGAAAAATGGTGAAAATATATTTTTTAGAATTATTTTGGATATTTATGAATTTTGTAATTTAGGACCAATTAGAAGACACCACATGGATGTCATGCAAGCAGAGAAGCTGACCATTCAATGCCATGTGGATGCCACACACGTAAAGTGGGCCAATTGGAGTGCACTGGGTGTACCAAGTGACACAAGGCTTGCCATATGTCAATACAACACTCATTCTAAGTTTTTTCACACTTGCAACGGATGTGCCACTTATCATCACGTGATTCACCCATTCCTTCCACTAGAACACCACATAATTCATACCTGAAAATCACATCATGTCATGTGGCATTTACTCAATGTGCATTGACCATGTCCAATCCACCCTGCCATGTGTCGTACGATGATTCGCCTAAGGAATCTCCCTTTCCATATGTTGCATTCCTATTGGACAACGCTATTAATTTTCTATTTTTCCATCTCAATTCTTGATATGAAGTTAATCTGAAGGTCCATATTCCATCTGAGCTTAATTTAACCCCTTAACTTCCCCAAAAACCTTAAGCCAAATTTATCATATTTTTTATCAGTTTTTGGTGTCAAGAAGAGAGAAAAAACATAAAAATTCAAAAGGAGATATAATTTGGGTAGAGCTTCAAGATGATAATGGTGCTATAATTCAAGAGATTGATTGTATTTATTCTTCTTCTCATTTCTTTATCAATTTTTATTTCTTCTTTTTATGAAAAATTGAAGCTTTATGAACAAAATCGCGTCTAGCTAATTTATTAATCTAAGGGTATTATGAACCCAATTTTCAACATGTGATGATCTAATATTTTATCCAAATTATGATCTCAATTTGATTATATTATTTAATCTAATTTTTATACTATTAATTGTTTGGCCAACAATTAATCTATAGAGGCAATTAAATAGATTTAAAAGAATTATTTAATTATTTGTCTTGATTAAATAACATGCATAGTTTCTAGGCAGAGATATATAATTCTTATGTATGTGATCCATAATTGATGAGCTTAATGAGTAATATGAAATTTAATTGACATGAGAGTGTGATTAGGTTAATTACTATATAGCGTGTTGTTTACTTGAAAGATGAATACATGCTAAGTTAGATTCAATGGATCATGTAATTAATTGGTAATTATATTGGAGGGATTTTAGTGATTCACATGTTTAGAAAATTGGGGGATTAAGTATTCCTAGATATTTTCTCATATATCTTCTTAGCTATCAATTCTAAGTTAATTAATTACTAATATTTATGTTTAGTTCTTTTGATTTTGCTTTCTAGAAACACAAAAAAAATTAATTTTTACTTTTTACCTTTAAAATTAGTTTCTAGTAACATAATCTACATATGAATGATCTTTTATTATCATTATTTTACTTGTTCAATACATATAATAGCGTATTCATTACACATAATTCTTGTCAATCAAGTTTTTTGATGCCGTTGTCGGGATTATAAACATTAGAAATTAATTTTTATTTTATTTTAATTACTTTTCTTTATTTATTTCTCATAATTTGAATTTGAATTTATTTATTTAGTTACTATTTTTTATTTTTTATTTTGACATCTCTTTTAGTGCTAATGTGATTAGAAACATTAGAAATTAATTTTTAGTTTATTTTATTTTAGTTATTTTTCTTAATTTTTTATTTTTGTTTATTTATTTAAATTTTTTGACATCTCCTTTAACCTATTAGAAATATATTTAGCTCTATTATTTGAGCAGAGTCTATAAGGGAAAAATTTTGCTTTTAGATCTTGAAATCCAACATATTTTCAGATCAATAAGAAAGCAACATGTTGTCACCTAAGTGAAAAATGGATAATCCATTATAAATAAACAATAATGAGCTAAATTTGAACTATATACCTTTAATAGATGATAAGGACAGAGCTATGAATGAATATGCATTACTTATGCTGGAAGGGCTGAATCCAAGTATTACAAGAACAAATATTCAAGCTAATCAATTTGAATTAGAGTCAGTGATGTTCCAAATGTTATAAACAATTGGAAAATTTAGCAGATTTCCAAGAGAAGATCCTCATTTACATCTCAGATTATTTGTTGAAGTTGGAAATTCATTCAAATTCAATGGTGTGTCCGAGGAGGCATTTAGGCTTAGATTGTTTCCTTACTCTTTGTGAGACTGTACTTGAGCTTGGTTAAACTCTTTGCCACCTGATTTCATTACAACTTGGAATGATTTGAAAGATAAGTTCTTCTTGAAATATTTTCCACCAAGAAAGAATGCCAAGCTTAGGAATGACATTACCTCCTATAAACAATATGAAGGGGAATCTTTATATAAAACATGTGAAAAATTCAAAGAATTACTAAGGAAGTGTCCTCACCATGGTATCCCTCATTAGATCCAAATAGAGACTTTTTACAATGGTCTCAATGCTCAAACAAGAACCATTATTGATGTATCTACTAATGGAGCTCTATTAGCCAAATCTTACAATCAAGCTTATGATTTACTTGAGAAAATGGCTAGCAATAATTATCAATGGCTAATGGAAAATATGGCATCAACATGAAGAGTAGCCAAAGTGCATGAGGTAAATGATATCATGGTACTTACAGCTCAAGTGTCATCTTTGGTGAATCTTTTGAAAGTTCATTTGTTTGATAATTTTCCAAATAATCCTAAATCAGTATGCTATGTGGGTAATATGAACCGAAACAATAACTCATACTCAAATACATATAATTCAAAATGGAGACAATATGCAAATTTCTATTAGAGTAATAATAACAATCAAGGTGGTACTTAATTCAACTATCAACCATTTCCATCCCCTGCTATTCAAAAACCACAACAATCACAAGCCCAAGAGAAGAAGCTAGCTATTGAGAATAATACAAATGATGGAAAGAGGGTGACGAAAGACTTCATCTAGTTAGTAAATACGATAGTATCCACTCAAAAGGCTTCAATTCAAAATTTAAAGACCCAAATAGGACAACTTGCCCATGCCATAAGTCAAAGGCCTTAAGGAAACCTTCCAAATGACACACTTATAAACCCAAGAAGAGAAGGTAAGAAGCATTATAAAGCCATAGCCTTGAAGAGTGGTAAAACTTTAGAGCAAGCACATAAGACTCAAAAGGATGGGAGAAACTAGAAAATAACAAGGATGAGGAGGAACTAGTGGATAAAGATAGCACTAAAAAGGATATAATTTAGCCAAAGAAAATCAACCTATACAAACCCATTATTCCTTTCCCTCTAAGACTATAAAAAAAGTTAGACATGTAGTTTTTAAAATTCCCAGAAATCTTCAAAAAGTTCCTTATAATCATTCTACTTGTAAATGCACTTGAACAAATGACATCTTATGCCAAATTCATAAAGGATACACTGTCAAAGAAAAAAAGGCTTGGAGATCATGAAACATTAATTTTGACTAAAGGTAGTAGTGCATCCTTGATTGAAAATTGTCACAAAAACTGAAAGATCTAGGTATTTTTAACATCCTTTGCACTATTGGGAACATCTATTTTGGCAAGACACTGTATAATTTAGGTTCCAACATTAACCTCATGACATTATCAATTTTCAAGAGATTAGGGGTTGGTAATGCCAAACCCACTTTAATAACATTGTAATTAGTAGATAGGTTAATCAAAAGACCCCAAGGTGTGGTAGAATATATGCTTACAAAAGTAGGAAAATTCATCTTTTCAGTAGATTTCATTATGCTAGACATGGAGGAGGACCATGATATTCCTAACATACTCAGTTGTCCATTCTTAACAACTGGAATAACACTCATTGATGTACAAAAATAGGAGTTAAAAAAAGAGTGCATGATGAACATGTAACATTTAATGTGTTTAAAGTAATTAAATTTTCTAATGCTAATAATGCTAGTTATTGCTATCAAATAGATGGTACTGATGAGCTAACCACTAATGTACTTTATGACATGTGCCCTAGTAATGCTTTAGAGTATGTGCTTGTTAACTTTGTGAACACACATTCTAATGAATACCATGAAACTTATTGAACTGCCCCCACTTAAAACTTTAAAACATGATGCCATGAATAATGACATAAACTCACCAGAAAATAACTCAACCTATTTTAAAGTTGAAAGAATGGAATCAAAGGTTGATATTATGAACTGTGTGAAATATTTGGAGGACATGCCCCTCATGTGTGTATTAAATGTGTTTATGGAATGTCTTGAGATAAGCTCAGGACTCAAACCATCTATTAAGGAGCCACCCAAAGTGGAGCTTAAATCTTTACCATCTCATCTTTGTTATGTATTTTTGGGTGATAACGAGACACTTTTAGTCATAATATCTACTAATCTAAGTATGGAGGAAGTAGAATTACTGCTGAAGGTGCTAAGGAACTTCAAAAGACCTATTGACTAGTCCATTGTAGACATCAAAGGAATAATCCCAACTATATACATGCACAAAATCTTGCTAGAGGATGGAGCTAAACCCACCAAGGATGCACAATTCTAGTCAAACTCTATTATGAAAGAAGTGGTGAAGAAGGAAATTTTCAAGTGGCTAAACGTGGGCATCATTTCGCCAATATCAAATAGTGAATAGGCAAGGCCAGTTTAATATGTACCAAAGAAAAGAGGAATCATTATGGTGGAAAATGAGTCAAATGAGTAAATACATACTAGGATTGTCACGGTATGGAGAGTGCATATGGATTTTTGCAAAGTGAATAAAGCTACAAGGAAGGACCATTTTCCTCTCCCATTCATGGATCTAATGCTTGACAAATTAGTAGGGCATTCTTTCTCTTTTCTCAGATATGGTGGATAAGCATCTAGAAATATTCATCAGTGATTTTTTGGTCTTTGGAAACACATTTGATGAATGTCTATACTATCTCTACTTAGTGCTATAAAGATGTGAAGAAAAAAATTTAGTTTTAAACTAAGAAAAGTGTCATTTCAAGGTACATTAAGGTATAATCTTGGGCTGGAAAATCTTAGCTAATGGTATTAAGATGGGTAGAGCTAAGATAGAAGTGATTAAGAAACTAACACCACCTACTGATGTAAGAGGAATACGGATTTTTCTTGGGCATGCATACTTTTACTATAGATTCATAAAAGATGTTTCCCATAACTCCAAACCCTTATGCAATCTTTTGGAAAAAGACATGCCTTTCAAATTTGATGATAGATGTTTAATGACATTCTAAGTGTTTAAAGAGAAGCTAGTGTCAGCACCAGTTATAGTCACACCAGATTGGAGCAAGACCTTTGAGTTTATGTGTGACATAAGTGATTTTCCTATTGGAGCTGCTCTTGGATAGTGAAGAGACAAAAAATTTCGTTCCATATATTCTGCTAACAAGAAAATGAATAAGGCTCAATTGAATTATGCTACTACAAAGAAAGAGCTCATTCTCATTGTTATGCCTTTATGAAATTCAAATCTTATTTGGTTGGAACTAAAGTGACTATCTACATGGATCATTCTACAATAAAGTACCTCATAACAAAGAAGGATGCCAAACCAAAATTGATAAGATGTGTTCTCCTTTTACAAGAATATGACTTAGAAATCCATGATAAAAAAGGAATAGAAAATCAGGTAGCCGACCATCTATCTAGACTAGAAAAGGAAGCACAAATGGATGATAATATAGTGATTAGGGAGTCCTTTCTCAATGACAAACTCTTTTCAGTAGCTCAAATAGAAATTCTATGGTATGTAGACATTGCAAATTTCCTACCTTCTAACATTATTCCATCATACCTCTCATGGAAACAAAAGCATAAATTCTTCCATGACATTAAACAATATTTTTGGGATGAACCTTGCTACTATAAAGAATATGGTGATTATGTTTTTAAAAGGTGTTCCCCCTATGATAAAGTTTGAAGTATTCTTTATCATTGTCATAGCTCAAACTATAGAGGTCACTTTAGGAGCACAAAAATAGTAGCTAAGGTACTTCAATTTGGTTGTTTTTGGCCTACACTATTTAAAGATGCTTACATTGATGTAAAGACATGTGAAAGAGGCCAAAGGATAAGTAATATTTCAAAAAGAGACAAGATACCCCTAAATAGTATACTTCAAGTAGAAGAACTATTTGATGTTTGGGGCATTGAATTTATGGGACCAATCCCTGTATCCTTTGGTAACCAATATATACTTGTAGGAGTGGATGTATATGTTAAAGTGGTAGAAGCCTTAGTTAGAAACAAATATGATGCCAAAGTTGTCATGACATTTCTAAATAAAAACATTTTCACTAGTGTAAGGACTATGAGTGTTGGCTATTTTCGTGGACAAAATATTTACCTGTAAACTTGTTTTTAGGCCTGCTATCAAGTCCGTCAAGAAAAGCCGAACAAATCCTTGAGTTTCAAATAATCACACTCCAGGTATATCTTTTATAACTATGACACATAGGATTTCATTTATACAATTAATAGTGCATGTTCATAAATCTAAAATTATTTTTGGTGCTTACATATTTTTTTATGTGTCTTAATATTTTTAAGATATGATTTAAAAATATTTTTTTTAAGACTTTGAATAATGAAGCCCAAAATTTTCTAACCCTAATACTAATAGGTTATGTCTATCACTTATATATATACATAGGGTTAGGGTTAAATGTGTGTGCTAAAATAATTTGAGTAAAAAAAATCTACAGAACGACTGAAAACAAAATAACTAGAGTTAGGGGAATTCAAGAGACAGAAAGCCATCATCATCGGCCATTAAGATTGAGAGAAAAGCCAAAATTTTCTTAATTAATATTGAAAGATAAATATTATATTTGAACCCTTGTCGCCACACTTCCTCCTAGAAAATCCATTCAAGAAATCTGATCAGACGCTATATAAAGCAGTATTTAAAGAATGGATATACATTGTCAAGGAGATTTTTTTATGCTTATTACTATTTGGCAAGTATTGAAGTTAATTAGGTGAGAACCTTTACTGTAGAGAAATTAATTTATGATATATTAGTGGAATATTTGATTAATGTCTCACATTTATTAGCCTATTTATTTCATTTTTTTCACATTCATATAGCTTATTTTATGATTAGAATCTTGGATATTTAAATCTAATAATTATATGAGTGATCATGATTATTTGATTTAATTATTAAATATTAAAGAAGCTATTTTTAGTGAATTTGGGCTTAATCTTTTTGCTCTAGAATTTTCTAATTGATTTGATTTAAATGAAATATATTTTGAATCATCTAGTTAAGATTATTCATTGCTAACTATTTTGCAGCTGATTTGTGAACGATCTTATTTGCGAGGAGCTTATTGGAATGTTGGTTTAGAAACTGTTCGTGCTAATATTGGAAATTATGAAAACAGAGCAGGGGCTCGTAAGTAAAGTACATTAGGGAAGTATCCTAGGGAGGATAGGATAAGACCGAGTTTGTACTTGAACATTTGATTTTCATAGTGGAAAGTTAGGTGGTCTGGTGAACCGGTGGTTTTCTTCTTAGGTCATGGTTGTGGCCTAAGTTGTTTCCATCTAAAAATATCATGTGTTATTTTCTTATTTCCGCACTTTATTTTTTACACACGATTGCATGCCTCTCCGCTTTGTTTAGGTTATAAAATTATAAATAACCTATTCACCCCCCCTTTAGGTTAATTACGTCCATAATTTATAAACTTTCAACTAGGTTTCGAACTCTTGGTATCATTATTAGTGATGGAGGTAGTCAATATTTCCATAAAGCCTTTAAGTCCTTATTGTCTAAGTATGAGATTAACCATAAAATTCTATCCCCTACCAACCCCAAACAAGTGGACAAGTAGAGGTTTCCATTAGAGAAGTGAAAAGAATTTTGGAGAAAATTGTGAACATTTTTAGAAAGATTGGTCATCTAAGTTGGATGATGCTTTATAGGCATACAAAACTGCATTTAAAACACTAATTAGTACCACCCGATATATGCTATTTTATGGAAAGACATGTCACTTATTGCTAAAATTGCAACACAAAGCATATTGGGCATTGAAACAATTGAATATGTCCATGGATACAGCTGGTGAGAAAAGAATGCTATAAATAAATGAATAGGATGAACTACGGTATAATGTTTACGAGAATTCCAAGTTTTACAAAGAAAAGACAAAAGATGGGATGATAAGAAAATTATGTATCGTGTCTTTGAACTAAGACAAAAAGTGTTACTATACAAATCAAGACTCAAATTATTTCCGAGCAAACTAAAGAGTATATGTTCAAGTCTATTCACCATTACTAAGGTGACCAACCATGGAGCCATTAAATTAGAAAACAAAAATAAAGAGTGGTTCATGGTTAATGGACATAGAGTGAAGCATAATTAAGAAGATCAATTATCAAATGAAACACCTATGATAACATTGTTGAATGCACCTTAGAAGTTGATGTTCCTATCTAAAAGTAATGCTAGTTGAGAGGTGACCCAACTTTATTTTACTTATATTTTTATTATTTTTGTTTTGTAGGTGAATAAATGTGGAGAATAATGTCGCAACAAGATTGAGCAGCTTCAACGATAGATGTGGTGTGCCAAGACCAAAAGAATTTTCTTTCTTTATTCTTTTTCTTATTTATATGTGCACATTGGGGACAATGTGAAATTTAAGTTTAGGGGAGGGAACTTTAATCTTTTATTTAGTATTTAGTAATCATTTTCAATTTTTTGGAAAACAAAATTATTTTTAGGATGTTTATTTGAGTAGAAATTAATAAATACATGGAAACTAAATGCATACATGCTTGATATGAAACATATGAACCCAATGATAAAAATTTATTGTCATAACTAGGATAAGGAATGAAACATATGAACCCAATGAAAAAGTCTGGGATGCTATTCTTGATGGTTGGGAACCACCTTCGGTAACGAAAGATGGTGTAACAATCATAAAGCCAAGAAGAGATTGGACCACTAAAGAACGCACCCTTAGTGGGGCAAACCAAAAGGGTTTATGCTCAAAATTTTGCTACAGTGTCAATGGATGAGTTCTGTCGCATATCCGACTGTGAGACAGCTAAAGATGCATGGAATGCACTTGCTCTTGGTCAGTTTGATTGAGAATTCTAACATCTCAGTTTGATTCCATTAAAATGAGCTACATGGAAACTTTTGGTCAGTTCTATGCTCGCTTCTGTGATATCACTAATGCTTGTTCTAACCTTGGTGAGAAAATTCCACAACCTATACAAGTACGCAAACTCCTAAGCTCTTTAACAGAAGACTATAAGATGAAAGTTACAGCGATAGAGGAAAGTAAAAATGTAGACACACTAAAAATTGATGATCTTGTCGGGTCATTCCAAACCTATGAGCTTTCTCTTGATCCACTTAAAAAAAAGAAGGATGTGGCATTCAAAAGCTCCAAAAAGGACATCTCTGATAGTGATAATGATATAAATGATGAGTCACTAGTCTTATTAGCACAAAAATTTAAGAAGTTCATGAAGAAGAAGGGTCAACAGAATAATCATTCCAATAAGGGATAATCCAATCGTTTGAATGACCGAAAGTCAAGGGAAATCAAGCCTCCTAGCCTTGATGGTAAGAAAAGTAAGCCTACTAGTCCTCAATGCTTTACTTGTAGGGGATTTGGTCATATTTCTGCAGATTTTGCTAACAATAAAAAGAAATTTGGAAAAGCATTTAATGCTACACTCAGTGACATAAAAAGTGAGCAGGACAATGCTAGTAACTCAGAGGATGATGACACTAATTATTGTGCCTTCACTGCAACTACCAAAGCACACCACAATGACTCCGACCTTAGCTCGGATGAAAAAAATGAGGAAGTAAACTCTTCTCTCTTACTGTCTAAGTTTAATGTATCGAATTATGAGGAACTATTCATGGATTGTCTAGGTGCCAGGGAAGAGAGAGATAAATTGCTTATGGAAGTAACTAAACTTAATGATATCATCAATGTTCACAAAAAAATTCCTCTAGCCTAGAGAAAGATAAAAAGGAATTTTCTGATCATATTAATGCCTTGAATATGAGACTTGCAAAAACCACTGAGGAAAACAAAAAACTTAGGCAAGAACTTAGTATTGCTAAAGAAACGATGAGGAATTTGACCATTGGTGCTGAAAAATTAACCAAAGTCCTAGACTATGGAAAGCCACATGGAGATAAGAGAGGTCTTGGATACATAGATAAAAAATCGACACCTTCATCATCCAAAACTCAATTTGTAAAACCCATTATTGCTCAGGCAGGAAAGGTAGTTTATGCACCTTATCATTCTAAGAAAATTCAGTTTGTTCCCATCTGTCATCATTGTGGTAGGAAAGGACATATTAGACCTAAATGTAGATTTCTTTATGCTTATGATTCTATCACGAGTACAAATGTTTCTAAGACACCTTAAAAAGTTTCAAAATGTAAATTTTTTACTACAAGAACTACACAAAAGAGGAACATAAGAAATCGGTAACTCAAATGTCAAAAATTAAAAGAGGATGGGTTAAGAAATCTGAGTTGCACTACTTTGTGGCCCATATAGCGTTTATAGCTAAATCAAATACCGCTTGGTATTTTGATAGTGGATGCTCTAGACACATGACAAGGAATCATTCTTTGTTTAAAACCTTTAAGGAATACAATGAAGGGACAGTTACCTTGGTGATGGTAAAACATCTAAAATTATTGGAAAAGGCTCTGTTCAAATAGAGGGTATCCCTAAACTTGATGAAGTTTTATATGTGGAAGGATTTAAGGAAAATTTGATTAGCATAAGTCAAATATGTGATAGTGATTTTAATGTGAAATTTACAAACAATCACTGTATTGTAACAGATCAAAAGGGTGAATGTATGATTAAAGGAATTAGATCACATGAAAATTGTTATTATATTGATACATCACCCACAGTAACATGTAACCTAGCTAGCAATGACTCAACTACCTCGTGGCATGAAAAGCTAGGTCATATGATTTTTAAAGATCTGGTTAGATTAAGTAAAACTGAGACTATATGTGGTTTACCTATTTTTTCAAAAATTGAAACACCTGTATGTGGACCATGTCAATTGGGTAAACAAACTAGGATTTCTCATAAGAAGATCAAGAGTATAAATACAAACAGAGTATTGGAATTGATACATATTGACCTAATAGGTCCTATGAGAACATAAAGTATTGGAGGTAAGAAATATATCATAGTTGTAGTAGATGACTTTTCTCGCTACACGTGGGTAGACTTTCTTAGAGACAAGTCAGATGCTTTTGAGTTCTTTATCTCATATTGTACAAAAGTATAGGTTGAAGTAGGTGATAAAATAGTAACCATCAAGAGACTCAGAACAGACCATGGAAAAGAGTTTGAAAATACAAGTATGTTGACTTTTGCAAAGAACATGGTATCTTTCATGAATTCTCTGCTCCTATCACACCTCAAAAAAATGGAGTAGTTGAAAGGAAAAATAGGATACTTCAAGAAATGGCAAGAGTAATGATGCATGCCAAGAGAGTCTCCAAAAGGTTTTAGGCTGAAGCTATAAACACTGCATGTCACATTATAAATCGTGTCTATCTTCGCCCAGGTACAAACCTAACTCCCTATGAGATATGGAGAGGTAAAAAACCCAATCTAAAATTCATGCATATTTTTGGAAGTAAATGCTATATACTTAGAGATTGAGAACAGTTGGGTAAGTTTGATTCAAGAAGTGATGAAGGTATATTTCTTGGTTATTCCCTAAATAGTAGAGCCTACAGAGTCTTCAACTATAGAACTAATGTAGTTATGGAATCCACAAATGTCGTTATAGATGATGGAGGTAAGTAGATTACAAGTGAAGAAGTTAGAAATGAAGAAAATTTCATAACACCTCAATTAACAATGACTAGTGACACAATTGTAATAAAAGAAGAGGAGTTAGAGGAAAGAAAACAAAAGAAGGAAGAAGCATCAACCTCATCAATGATAAATCCAACTCGAACTTCAAAAATTCATCCTATTAAGAATATAATTGGAGATCCTAATGCAAGCATGGTAACAAGAAGAAGACAAATAAGTGAGGTAACCCATTTATGCTATATTTCTCAATTTGAACCAAAAAATGTGAATGAAGCCCTTAGGGATGAATTTTGGATAAATTCCATGCAAGATGAGTTAGTTAAATTTGAAATAAATCATGTGTGGGTATTAGTACCTAAGCCTAAAAACAAAAATATTATTGGAACAAAATGGGTGTTCAAAAATAAATCTAATGAGCGTGACATTGTTGTTAGAAATAAGGCTAGGTTGGTAGCTCAAGGCTACATGCAAGTAGAAGGAGTTGACTTTGATGAAACATTTGTACCTGTAGCTAGATTAGAGTCAATTAGAATTTTACTTGTCATTTCCTATCACATGAAGTTCAAATTATATCAAATGGATGTTAAGTCTGCCTTTTTGAATGGATTTCTGAATGAGGAGGTATACGTGGAACAACCAAAAGGATTTGTTGATCTGAAATTTCTAAATCATGTTTACAAACTCAAAAAGGCTTTTATGGTTTGAAACAAGCTCCATGAGCATGGTATGAGAGATGTACCAACTATCTTTTGAAAAGGGATTTATTCAAGGGGGAATTGATAAGACTCTATTCATTAAAAGGAGTAGTGAAGAGATCTTTATTGCACAAATTTATGTGGATGACATAGTTTTTGGATCCACATCTAGTACACTAGTGGATTATTTTGTGCATGTTATGGCAAATGAATTTGAAATGTCTATGGTAGGTGAAATGACCTTCTTCCTTGGTTTGCAAATCAAGCAATCTCATGATAATATATTTATTTCTCAAACCAAGTACGCTTGTAACCTTGTTAAAAGGTTGGGTCTTAAAACTAGCAAGCCATTACGGACTCCTTTAGGTACCAGCACAAAAATTACAAAGGACATTCAAGGTAAAAGTGTTGATCAAACCCTTTCCAGGAGTATGATAGGTGGTTTACTTTACCTCACTACAAGTAGGCCCGACATATGTTTTAGTGTTAGTATGTTTGCCCGTTATCAAGCTGACCATAAGGAATCACACTTAGAGAATGTAAAGAGAATCATCAGTTATATCTCAGGAATAAGTAATTATGGTTTATATTTTACTACTAACACTACTTATGAAGTTAGTGGTTTTACAGATGCCGATTGGGCAGGAAACCAAGATGATAGGAAGAGCACATCAGGTGGTTGTTTCTACGTTGGAAACAACTTAGTATCCTAGCATAGTAAAAAGCAGAATTCTATCTCACTCTCTATAGTTGAAGAGGAATACATTGCTGCAAGAAGCTCTTGCACACAAATGCTTTGGATGAAAAACATGCTCAAGGACTACGGTCAACCACAAGGTATGATGCCCTTATATTGTGATAACTCTAGTGCTATATGTATTTCTAAGAACCCAGTTCAACATTCTAGAACTAAGGACATTGACATTAGGCATCACTTTATTCGAGAATTAGTTGAAGAGAAAATAATAACACTTGAGTTTGTACCTACTGAGAGACAACTAGTTCATATATTCACTAAAGCCATAGACACTCAAAGATTTGAGTATCTTAGAAGTGCCTTGGGAATTTCTCCCTTAAATTAAATTTCAAATTTTATTTCCAAAAAATAAAAAAATAGCATCCTTGTCTGGCCAATACGGTATTTGACTTATTTAATACTTATATACACATAATCTCATTTTTAGTAACTCAACTAATTTTGATATTTATTGTATAAATTATTATACAATTTTTACTTTTGCACACACATATTCTTATATATGTGATGATCGATGTTGACATAAACTTCTTCACACACTCACGAACACACATATATGTTATGCTTGAAGTTTATGAATTTTCTTGAAAGACTCTAGGACTTCAACTAATCTTGATTGTAGAATTTTGTTGAGTTCTACCTTTGCTTACTAAAATTTTAATGTATGGAGGCACCTAGTATTGAGAGGGCTACCTAATGTGATGTGTGAAGCTACTGCAGTGAGCGGAGAGGGCTACCACACAACTAGTGTGAAATTCATCATGCTAGGTTTATGGCTTGTGCAAAAAAAAAGAAGGAAAGATTATGAAAAAAGTGATTACTTATAAATCTTGTACTTGGAATGCACAAAAATAAAGAGCTAATAGAGGTTAAAAAAATATATCATTTACCTCATTTATAAAAAAAATAAAAAAACAAAAAAAATTAAGTAATCTTTTGGTAAATATATTTTATTTTGTAAGATTGAAGACTCGATTATAATTTTATATGATAGGTGATATTTTTGTCTTTAGAGTCGTTCTAGATAGGTCATAAATGAATTAATTGACATATTTGTGGAGTTTAAACATATATACTACTTTAAGTAAATGTTAATATGTCATTATATGTGCTTGTCTGACTCTTATACTTTACTTATTTATTTATATGATAAATAATCAAAATTAGAGTTAAAAAATGATGAGTTCTCAATTGGTTGTGTGCTTAGTTGTGATTAAATAAGTTTAATACCTTATATGGCTATTTATAAAAAAAAATAAAAAAATAAATTAGATTTTTTCATTTCCATATTCTTTTCATATATTACCTTTTTAATTCGGTTCCAAGTTAGAGAGTCATAGGACTTAGGGAGAGTTTAAAGCATATTGCACTTTTGCATTACTTTACTTTTATATTGCTATATATTTAGGAGGAGTTTAGCTTCATTGCTTTGTCTAATGCTTTGTCCTTCTCGTATGTCAAAAAGGGGGAGAGAATAATCTGTTTTACTTCCATGTTTTTATTTTGTTATGCATATAGGGGAGAAAATATTTAATTAAGCTTGGTTGGTATGAATGCACATTACATGATTATTCTTTACACTTTGCTTATTTGTATGTAAACTGAACTAATGTACAATGAGGCTTTCAAGGCAAGTTGTTGTTTGCTTTGCCTATGTCTTTTCAGTTACTTACAAGCTTCTCAAGTTGCAGCAAAAATGGATTCATCGGACCATAGGATAGTTCCACTATGAACTCTGGGATATCATTATATTTTATCTTTTTCCTATAAGTGTCATGTAGTGAGAGAGAGGTTTTGCCACACGAATATGCCAAAGGTGGAGTTTGTAAGGACTATGAGTGTTGGCTATTTTCATGGAAAAAATATTTACTTGTAAACTAGTTTTTAGGCCTACTATCAAGTCCGTCAAGAAAAGCCGAACAAATGCTCGAGTTTCAAATAATCGCACTCAAGGTATATCTTTTATAACTATGACACATAGGATTTCATTTATACATTTAATAGTACATGTTCATAAATTTAAAATTATTTTTGGTGCTTACATATTTTTTTTATGTGTCTTAATATTTTTAAGATATGATTTAAAAATATTTTTTTAAAGACTTTGAATGGGCTTTGAATACTGAAGCCCAAAATTTCTAACCCTAATACTAATATGTTATGTTTATCACTTATATATATACATAGGGTTAGGGTTAAATGTGTGTGCTAAAATAATTTGAGTAAAAAAAATCTACCGAACGGCTGAAAACAAAATAAATAGAGTTAGGGGAATTCAAGAGAGAGAAAGCCATCATCATCGGCCATTAAGATTGAGAGATAAAGCCAAAAGTTTCTTAATTAATATTGAAAGATCAATATTATATTTGAACCCTTGTCGTCACACTTCATCAAGAAATCTGATCAGAGGCTATATAAAGCAGTATTTAAAGAATTGATATACATTATCAAGGAGATCAATTTATACTTATTACTATTTGGCAAGTAGTGAAGTTAATTAGGTGATGATAACCTTTACTGTAGAGAAATTAATTTATGATATATTAGTTGAATATTTGATTAATGTCTCATATTTATTAGTCTATTTATTTCATTTTTTTCACATTCATATAGCTTATTTAATGATTAGAAGCTTGGATATTTAAATCTAATAATTATATGAGTGATCATGATTATTTGATTTAATTATTAAATATATAAGAAGCTATTTTTAGTGAATTTGGGCTTAATCTTTTTGCTCTAAAATTTTCTAATTAATTTGATTTAAATGACATATATTTTGAATCATCTAGTTAAGATTATTCATTATTAAATCTGTTATAGAACACACACGGGCACTTATGTTTTTGTACTAACTATTTTGTAGTTGATTTGTGAACGATTTGATTTGTAGGGAGCTTATTGGAACGTTGGTATGAAAACCGTTTGCGCTAATATTGGAAATTGTGAAAACAGAGCAGGGGCTCGTAAGTAAAGTACATTGGGGCAGTATCCTAAGGAGGGTAGCATAAGACCGAGTTTGTACTTGAACATTAGATTTTCATAGTGGAAAGTTAGGTGATCCGGTGGACCGATGGTTTTCCTCTTAGGTCATGGTTGTGGCCTAGGTTGTTTCCACCTAATAATATCATGTGTTATTTTCTTATTTCTGCACTTTATTTTTTACACATGATTGCATGCCTCTCCACTTTGTTTAGGTTATCAAATTATAAACAACCTATTCACCCCCCCTCTAGGTTAATTAGGTCTATAATTTATAAACTTTCAACTAGGATTCGAACTCTTGGGATCATTATTAGTGATGGAGGTAGTCAATATTTCCATAAAGCCTTTAAGTCCTTATTGTCTAAGTATGAGATTAACCATAAAAATTCTATCCCCTACCAACCCTAAACAAGTGGACAAGTAGAGGTTTCCATTAGAAAAGTGAAAAGCATTTTGGAGAAAATTGTGAACATCTTCAGAACGATTGGTCATCTAAGTTGGATGATGCTTTATAGGCATACAAAACTTCATTTAAAACACTAATTAGTACCACCCGATATAGGCTATTTTATGGAAAGGCATGTCACTTATTGCTAAAATTGCAACACAAAGCATAATGGGCATTGAAACAATTGAATATGTCCATGGATACAGTTCGTGAGAAAATAATGTTATAAATAAATGAATAGGATGAACTACGGTAGAATGTTTATGAGAATGCCAAGTTTTACAAGGAAGAGACAAAAAGATGGGATGATAAGAAAATTATTTACGGTATCATTGAACTAGGACAAAAAGTGTTACTATACAAATCAAGACTCAAATTGTTTCCGGCCAAAATAAAGAGTATATGTTCAAGTCTATTCACCATTACTAAGGTGACCAACCATGGAGCCATTAAATTAGAAAACAAAAATAAAGAGTGGTTCATGGTTAATGGACATAGAGTGAAGCACAATTAAGAAGATCAATTATCAAATGAAACACCTATGATAACTTTGTTGAATGCACCTTAGAAGTTGATGATTCTATCTAAAAGTAATGCTAGTTGAGAGGCAACCCAACTTTATTTTACTTGTATTTTTATTATTTTTGTTTTGTAGGTGAATAAATGTGGAGAGTAATAGCGCAACAAGATTAACCAACTTCAACGATGGTTGTGGTGTGCCAAGACCAAAGGAATTTTTTTACCATGTTTTATAATTAATTTTATCATCCCTTAAGGTGAAATTCGAAATAGTAGTTAGCAAGAGAAATGATTTATGTCTTATTTGAATCGATTGAGCCTTTTATGCATATTATTGTCAATATTCGTAGTCATCCATTAGAGCCTAACAAAGAATGTTTCATATCTTTTAGACAAATTTTGTTCCTAACCAATATGCATTATTTACTCTTGCACCTTTAGCTTGTATGAAAAGAAAAAAAATGCAATCATGTGTTATGCTATAGAGCAAGGTGAAATGTAATGCACCCTTTGAAAAAAAAAAGAACTCACAACACAATTGTCCCTCTAAAGAAAAAGAAAATAAAATTTAAAATAAATTTAAGGGTAATGTTAAGTTACAAAAAAAAAAGATGTGGAATAAAAGAATGATAAGAGATGCTCCACTAAAATATCAAGTCAAAGCTCAATTTTAGTTAAAAATTCATAATGAATAAAAATAAAGCTAAGTTGTAGAAAAAGCATAAGTGTCTATATTTATCGACCCACACCTAAGCCTCACATTACAAGCATGAAGCCCTTATTGATTTTTAGCTAAGTGCATATTTATATTAGGGGAGATGGATGCAAAAAATGGACTTATGAGACTTGTTCTAAGATTGAATTGATTAGCATGCTCATATAGGTTGATTTTATGAGTGCAATTGATGATATCTTGTGCAACACACTCACGAATCAATTCATTAAAAACCTTGCAAAGCCTTGTGTTGATGGAACGTTGATTGATGAATATATAAATCTCATTGTATTAAAATTGTATGACTATTAAGGGAGGATAGTTTTGGCTAAATATGCATGTATTAATAGATATATTTTTATGAATATACTATCCATGTCATTTTATCTAGTTAGAATTAGATTTACTTGAGGACAAGCAAAGAATTAAGTTTGAGAGTGTGATGACTATATGAAAGTATAGTTATTAGTGAACTTATTAACTTAATAATTGTTTGTTTTATTTAATAAGTAGTACTTTTGGAGTTAAAAATATTAAAATATGAACTTTTTAGTTAAAAAGGATGAAAATATATTTTTTAGGAATTATTTTGGATTTTTTATGCATTTTTTAATGCAGGACTAATCTGAAGATGCCATATGGATACCATGCAAGCAGAAAAGCTAACATATTGACACCACATGGAGGACCAATCAGAGCATGCTAGGTGTACGTGGTGATGCATGCAGTCCACGAGTCGACACGATGCCAGTTTTGCATTTTACTATGTGGTTAATAGGTGTGCCTTGTGTTGTCATATGATTTGTCCATTCCTTCCACTCCGATGCCATGCAATTCATATTTGTGAATCATATTGTGCCATGTGGCTCTAACACAGCAAGTGTTAACCACATCTAGTCCACCCCATCATGTGTCGCGCGTTGATTCATCTAGTAAATCTCTCGTGCCACATGTATCCCTATTAGCCAACACTGTTAATTTTCCTTTTTTTCATCTCCATCCTTGAGTTGAAGCTGATTTGATGGTTCAGATTTCATCTAAGCCTTAATTAACCCCTTAATTGTCCCCAAAACCCTAATTAGTTGAATTTAGCATACTTTTTATCAATTTTTGGTGCTAAGAAGAGAGAAAAATATATAAAAATTTAGAAAGAAATACAATTTTGGTAGAGATTCAATAGGGGATTGGTGCTATAATTTAAGAGATTGATTGTATTTATTATTCTTTTTTATCAATTTTTATGTCATTTTTTATGAAAAAATGGAGCTTTATGAATAAAATTATGTGAATATCTAATATTTTAGCCCAATTATGTTTTCAATTTAATTATAATATTAAGAAAATATTTATACTATTAATTGTCTGGCTAACAATTGATCTATAGAGGCAATTAAATAAATTTGAAAGAATTATTTAATTATTTGTCTTGATTAAATAACATGTATAGTTTCTAGGCAGAGTTATATGATTCTTATGTATGTGATCTATGATTGATGAACTTAATAAGTAGTATGAAATTATATTAACATGAGAGTTTGATTAGGTTAATTACTATATGGTGTGTAGTTTACTTGAGAGAGAAATACATTCTAGATTAGATTCAGTTGACTATGTAATTGATTAGTAATTACATTGGGGGAGTTTTAGTGATTCTCATATTTAGAAAATTAATAAATCAAGTATTTCAAGATATTTTCTCTTATATCTTCTTAGCTATCAGTTTTGAGTTAATTAATTATTGATATTTCTTTTTAATTCTTTTATTTTTGCTTTCTAAAATCATAGAAAAAAATTATCTTTACTTTTTAGTTTTAAAATTAGTTTCTAAAAAAATAATATATGTGTGAACGATCTTTTCTTATCATTATATTACTTGTTGCGATACGTATACTTGTATATTCATTGCACACAATTCATGTCAATCAACTTCAATGCTCTAATACCACATTTGATGCTGCTCGAAATATTGAAAAATGAAAATATTGATGAAGATCAAAAGAAAAATGAACATTGAACATTGAATGCATAGAAGATCAAGAAGAAGGAAATTCATTTTGTGTATTGCATTATAATGTATTGTATTTTCTGAATTACAATATAATGGCAATTTGCCTCTATATTTATTTATTATTAGTTTTGTATGGGGTATTACCTATTTATAAATCAAGAATTAAAACTCAACTTCTAGTCTTGCTAAATGTAAGGTTTGTGAGTGTTGGCGATATTTGTGGACAAAATATTTGTATGTAATATTAGTTTTTAGGTGTGTCTTTCAAGAATATTTTCAAGCTGAAGAAACTATCGAGCCTCAACAATCACATCTCAGGTATATCTTTTTATAGTGCACGCTAAATTTCATATTAGACACATAGGAACATTGTTCAAATAGGTCACTCAATTGATAGAGTGGTGACTAGATTAATCATGCTTAATTAGAACTGGTTGAATTAATTTTTAATATGACTAGATTGATAGATGCATTAATTAGATTGATGAAGTCCTAGATTGGTCAAGATTAATGACTATACTGATCCACTTATTTCTAAATTAATTAATTTTTTCACTATATCCATTGAGATTTGACTATATCGATCAAACTATTCATAGTCAATCAATCGGGCATGACTAGATCAATCGAGTGGCCATGCTTAATCAACGAGATAGTTGTAAATCATTCAAGTGGCTAGTTTTTCAAATTTATCCTAATTTTTACTTGAGCTAACTAATATTTTAACTATATTATCCTTATGTTTTTAAGCTCTTATAAATACTTTTAAGGATAACTTTGTAATTAACCTTTAACCTAGAGTTTTAACTCATACTATTTAATCATACCATTGGCTAACAATTTTGCTAACCACACAAGAGCATTATTTCTCTCTTGTTTTGCTAAAACTATTCAAGTAGGCTTCTTCATTGAGTAAATTTGTCAAACATTTTTGGTTGTGTTTGATGAATTAACAAGTCTACAACATTTTGAATATTGTGCTTTAAACTAATTACTTTAGGGTTGCTAGTTAGTTTTGATATATCTGATATATTTGTTAAATCATCTCATTAGGATTATTTATTATTTTGCTTGCTCTAGGACACACACTTTCACTTGTGTTATTGATGATAATCTTTCAGATACTAGTTGAACAGGTTTGATTACTTGTGTGACTAAAGCTATTGGAATGCTGGTATGGATCCTAACACCTTTCTTGTAGAGACTACATGTAAGTAGATTACTTGGAGACATTACCTAGGTGGGTAGTATGAGTCCTAGCCTTAAAAATGAACCTTATTTTTCATAATGGACAATTAGGTGATCCGATAGATCAGTGGTTTTCCTCATACATCATTGGTCTGGCCTCGGTTTTTTCCACCCAAAAATCTCATGTGTCAATCTTTATATTTCTACATTACTTTATTTACATGTAATTGCATGTCTAGCTATTCTGTGAAATTATAATTTGTTATACTTCTGTTGATCTTCTATTAACCTCATTTGTCTAACATGATACATAACTAAACAAATAGTTTTGTATCAGAGTGGTCACTAGATACACTTAGTATGCCTAGAACCTTGTCGTGGATTATCTTATTGAGAGTAATAGCTTAGATGTTGAGGAAATTAAACTTTCTATTCCTTCTAAAAATATGATTTTGTAAGAACAAAATAATACTTTGAATTTGAGTCTTGTAGATTTGAAAGAAGAAAATAAAAAACTTGTTACTAGTGAAGAAAAATTGGTGCTAGAGCTAAAACAATCCATGAAAGCTATAAAAAGGTTAACAATTGAGGCTAAAAATCTTATAGAAATCCTTTTGGAGACAATAATGGGCTAGGATATATAGATGAGTACACTACACCAACCTCTTCAAAATCAACTGTGTTTGTAAAACCTTTTGATCCTTACCATTCACACATATATCTTGACTCTACTTCTAACTTTATTGCTATATGATACAACTAGGGTAGAAAGGGACATATTAGACCTATATATAGATTCTTTATGATCTATAATTATGTTGATAATCTATATGCATCATATTCAAGAAACAACAATCATGTTTTCATAAATATACACATGATTCAAAAAACGAGAAAAGTTTGGATTAAAAAATCTGACTTAAATTGTTGTGTAGCACATACTACATTTAAAGCTAAATCTTCTACTGTCCGGTATTTTGATAGTGATTGTTCTAGACATATAATTGGTAACTTTTCTCTTTTCAAAACTTTTGAAAAATACAATAAAGGAAAAGTTACTTTTGGCGATGGAAATACATCAAGGATTAATTATAAAGTTACAATTTAGATTGATGGTATACCTAGGTTAGATGATGTACTGCATGTTTGATAAGAGTCAAATTATTGCATTTTTGTTATGATTTAAATGTTGATATTTGTGTGAAAATTGCGTTTATTTGATTATTTAATCCACAAATGTCATTTCACGGGTATTTCGTGTTTAAAGTGCAATTTCAGGTAAAATCATAATTTTGGAGAAGTTTGGGACAAATTTCAATGAACGGGATTGAGTGCAAATAAAAAGAAAACAAAATTTCAAAATTTGGAATTTCATTACCGGCGAGAATATTCTCGCCACGGCGAAAACCTTACGGTGAATACGCTTGAAAATCATGCAGGGAGCACGGATTTTAGCAAAGCAATCTCGCCGCCGGCCAAAGAAATCTCGCCGCCGGCCAATGTAATCTCGCCGCCAGCCAATGCAATCTCGCTGCCGGCGAAAATCCTACAGAAAGCACGGCGAAAATCTTCCCGAGAGCACAAAATTTGGCAAATTCATCTCGCCGCCGGCCAAAATCGAAAACCCAAAAAAATTTATTTTCCAGAAATCTCGCCGCGGCGAGAATAATGTCGCCGCCGGCGAGTTTCGTCCGAAAACAGATTTTTTTGGTTGTTTTGTTCCAAAATTGCCCCCCAAACCCTAGATCTATATATACAATATGATGGAGAAAGAGGGGGACGGCAGAGAGAACAAATCTGAGTCATTTTTGGAGGAGGAAAGGCAATTTTGGAGAGAAAGTTTGGAGAAGCTTGAAGGATCATCACCATTGTTGCTACCAAGTCTTCATCTTCAAGAGTTTTTCATCTCTTCTCCTTAGCCTTCATATTCTGCATTTTATTCAAATTTGTTATTCATGAATTCAATTGAAATAATGGTTGTTCTTATTTCCGTTATGAACTAATTTGTTTTTGCTAAGGCTATGATGTAGTTAAATCAAGGAAATCTGATTTCTTTTGTTATGGTTATATGAATTCATTGTTTTCAAGTCGAGTATTTATTTCCATGCTTAATGCTTTTAAATTTCTGATCAAGATTTAGATGATTTGTTGCATTATATTGAGACCGAGAGGAGATGTGTAATGAATGCTTCTTGTGATAAATATTGTATGTTGAATGCGAGTTTGACACCTAATGCATGATGTATGTGGTTATTCCAGAAATTCCATAAATCGTAATGTGCTTATTTGTGATTAAATCTTCATAGAAATATAGTTGGTTTTCATAGATAAGTAATTCTAATATAACTTGAGAAAGAGTATTAGATAAGTTTGGGTTTTTCAACCATCACTTTTAGCTTTGATTTTCATATAACATGACTTGAAATCGGATTGAATTGATTTAGTGAAATCAAATGCCTTAGCGTTTTTAATCATTTGTGAACAACATTAAATTTTGTTATTTACGTTTAGTTTTATGTTAATTTGCTTTTAAAACAATTTCAACAATTCAGTTTTCAAATAAAATTAGGGTTAGTCAATTTCGGTACTTAGTAACGCCATTCCTTGTGGGTTCGATATCCGTACTTTTGTACACTTTATTACTTGAACGATTCGTACACTTGCGAAAATAAGCATCAAGTTTTTGGCGCCGTTGCCGGGGAATGGTTTGATTTTACTAATATCGATACTACCTAATCTTAGTTTTAATTTGAAGTTAATTTGCTTTATTTTTCTTTCATTTTTAATTTTGTTTATTTTGCTGTTTTATTTTATAAATATATAAAAAAAGTAACTTTGTGTTGTTTTTGTGTTAGTTGACTTTTTTGTTGTAGGATTTTTTTATGAGACGTACAAGAAGCCTTAACCTTCTTCCATTTGATCCGGAGATTGATAGAACATATAGGCGTCTAAACCGAGAGAGAAGACGTTCAACCTCAGCTCCTAATAGACAATCAACCATGGATCCACCATTTGTTGAGGGAGGTGGAAATCGTAGAGCTTTGAAGGATTATGCTGCGCCTAGTGTTATTGGAACTATTTCAGGTATAAGGAGGCCAACTGTTCAAGCCAATAACTATGAGATAAAACCATCCTTTATCCAAATGGTTCAATCAAATCAGTTTAGGGGAATGTCAAAAGATGATCCAAATGCACATATTTCTTACTTTCTGGAGGTGTGTGATCTTTACAAGATAAATGGTGTGTCTGAAGATGCTATAAGATTGAGGGTTTTTCCTTTTTCACTTCGGGATAAAGCCAAGGAGTGGCTAAACTCAGAAATTCTTGTCCAAGTTCTTTCCTCCTGCTAAGACGACAAAATTGAGGAATGAAATCACATCTTTTACACAATATGACCAAGAATCATTGTATGAAGCTTGGGAAAGATTCAAAGAAATGTTGAGGAAATGCCCACATCATGGTATACCAATTTGGCTACAAGTCTCTACATTTTATAATGGGTTGGTTTCAAACTATCGTGCAATGATTGATGCTGCAGCTGGAGGATCTTTAATGAGAAAAATACCAGAGGATGCTCATGAGTTGTTAGAGGTTATGGCAGAAAACAACAATCAGTGGCATTTAGAGCGGGTAATTACAAAAAGACCAGCAGTAGTGCATGAAATTGATTCAGTGAATGCTTTGTCGGCTCAAGTTGCTGCTCTTTCAAGAAAAATGGATTCTTTGTCATCCAAGTTAGAATCCAAACCAACTGCATAATGTGATTTATGTAGTGGAAATCATGCTAGTATCGAGTGCCAAGTTGGAAATCCATTTGCTTCACCAACTGCTGAGCAAGCAAATTATGTTTCAAATTTCCAAAAACCTCAACATAACCCATATTCGAACACCTACAATCCAGGTTGGAGGAATCATCCAAATTTGTCATGGGGAAATAACCAAGGGGGATTCAAATCGTCATCATCTTCCTACCAACCCCAAGAGAAGAAACAAACAAATTTGGAAGAAAATTTGGGAAAGTTCATTGATGAGACGAGAGCAAATTTCATAAATCAAGAGGCAATCAACAGGGACATCCAAGACCAACTGGGGCAGCTTTCAAAGCAGATTGCAGAAAGGTCTCAAGGATCACTACCTAGTGACACAATAAATCCCACAGAACATGCAAAGGCTATCACATTGAGAAGTGGTAAAGAACTTGAAAGGCAGAGGAAATCAGAGAAAAAGATGGAAGAATCTAAAGAAAATCCATCAAGATCCCAAGATATTCAACCTTCCCCATATGCGAAATATGAGCCTCCTATCCCATATCCTCAAAGATTGAATAAGAAAAAGCTTGATAATCAATTTGATAAATTTTTGGATATTTTTAAGAAATTGCATATTAACATTCCTTTTGCAGAGATGTTGGAACAAATGCCGAAGTATGCAAAATTCATGAAGGAAATTCTATCAAAGAAGAGGAAGTCGGAGATTATGAAATCACATGCTAAATGAGGAGTGCAGTCAGCTTCTTCAAAGAAAACCGCCACGTAAATTGAAAGACCTGTGATTTTTACTATACCTTGTACTATAGGGAGTTGCAATTTTGATAAAGTCCTATGTGATTTAGGAGCAAGCATTAATTTGATGCCACTTTCTGTTTTCAGGAAACTAGGCCTGGGAGAAGTGAAGCCCACTTCAATCTCTTTACAATTAGCAGATCGATCGGTGAAATATCCTCTAGGGGTAATTGAGGATGTTTTAATTAAAGTCGACAAATTTATTTTCCCTGTAGATTTCGTGGTGCTTGACATGGAGAAAGATAGAGAGATACCGTTGATATTGGGGAGACCGTTCCTTGCAACTGGAAGAACATTGATTGATGTTAAGCAAGGAAAACTCATTCTACGGGTGCAAGATGAACAAGTAACTTTTGATGTTTTTGAAGAAATAAAATTTCCAAGTGATGTACATTCTTGTTTTCAAATTAACACTCTTGACGGGTTAATCTCGGAAACTTTTGAGGAGAGAACTCCATTGCTACCACTAGAAGCTTGCCTTGTGAAATCTGCAACAATTGAGGAGGAAGATAAGGGGATGAGACAATGTTCCGAATTACTGGCAGCACCTAATGAATATTTGTGCAGTGATGAAAAATTTAAGGAGTTGGGAACAAATGAAACTCCAACCTTAGTGGTAAAGAATGGAGCCAACAAGAATGAGCTAAAGCCAATGCAATCCCATCTAAGAAAAAAAAAATCTTACGTTCACTACCGGCAAGGGCAGTTTCACCACCAACGGAAAGGAGATCTCTCTTTCCTTTCTTACATTGAGGACAATGTAAGGTTTTGGTAGGGGGTGCGGTAAACGGTAAATCTTTTCTCCCCTTCATTTTGAGTAGTTTTATTTATGTGTTTAGTTGTGTTTAATTTTGATTTTCCATTTATTTTTCTGCATTTTGATTTAATTTTTTTTTATTTCTTTATTGTCTTATTTTGATTTTGATTTTGATTTTTTATTTTAATTTGCACGTTGATGATAATAATGTGATTGTGATAACAAGTAGCTGTTAGAAGACATTAAATTTTTCTTCGGTTTAAAGAGAATTTCAAATGTTGATTTTACCTAGTTGGCGACTCTTTTGGTATGTGGTGTGATTTGGTTGATTAGTCTAAATGCTTAGAGAAGTCTTATGTGCGAATTTTTCATGGACATTTTTGTGATCTCAACAAACTCTAGAACTCATTTGAAAACCTCTTGAGGCGAAATAATTTGGAATTGCACTATTTAGGATATGATGTAGGCCATTTTTGGATCGATTGTGCCATTTTAAGCCTACCTTGTTATCCTTATATCACTAGTAACCTCTTTGAGCCTATTTAAATATATTGTTAGCCTTACTTTTCTTTCTTTTTGCCTTATATAACCTACCTTCTATTGAGCCGAAAATATATATATATATATAATTCCTACCTTATTTGTTAAGAGCACTTAATTTTGAACACAAACTTTTCAAGAGGAATTGGAGAAATCTTCCACATATATTGGAAGAAATTGGTTGGGGGTTATGTCTTTTCAAGAGCAATTGGAGTAAGATGCAAAAAAAAAAAAAAAAAAAGAAGAAGAAGAAGAAGAAAGCCTTCACATTCTAGTAAATAAAAGAGTGTTAGTGATGGATGTATTGAGGAAGAACTTTGTTTATCTGTGAAAAAATGGGTTATGATCGAAAGAAACAATTTGGTTTAATGGTGTTACTCTTTTACTTAATTGGTTGTGTTTAATCTAATAAGTGTCCTTATTTGTATTTTGACACTTCCCGTTCTTTCTTAACCAAATACCTAAGTGATGAGTGCTCAAAAAGCACTAAAATAACCATAATTTTATGCACATTAATTGATTAATATATATATATATATATATATATATATTTATATGTTTTATCATATATTTATATATGTTTGTCTTTTTCGGAATCACGGGTATTTTTATTGTTTTTCAGGTATTTTGGCTTAAAAACGTAACTTAAAGACTCAAAGAGGAATACTGGAAGCAATACATCACAAATATATTAATAAATAAATGGGGAAAGGTCAACAAATATGGAAAAATTGGACAAAATGGGTCAAAAAGGTCAAAAATGTCAAAAAGGAGAAAATCGCGCCGCCACGCCCCTGGGCCACCGCAAGACGCCCAGACCCGCCGCCCAGCGCGAGGCAGCGCGCCAAGCCGCGCGCGCCTTGCCCCAGATTCGCGCGCCTGTGCGCGCCCAGCTGCCCTCCGCACGCGCCGACGCCCGTTTCGCCCCATTTTTCACGTGCAGCCGCCCCATGACGTCATGCTGACGTCATCAATGACCTCAGCATTTGCACTCCGCGTTTTTACATTTTTTTAACATTTTTTCACTCACTTTTTCTCTCCATCCTCACCTATAAATACCCCCCTTCCCTTCACTTCTAAACACACCTCAAAACACATTCTCTTCTCTCTTTCTTTCTCTCTTTTCTTAGATTTTTTAGTGTTTCTTAGTTTTTAGCTTTTCTTAGTTAATTTCTCTTAGTTTTAGAGTTCTTCCATTTTTGGGAAGAACTAGTTATGTTTTTGTAATTTATTAGCTTTTTGATTCAATAAATGGGAGTGCAAATTCCGCTTGGAGGTTTTCCAGCAACGGGAATAGCATCGAAGTTCTGTAAGGATTTTATTTTCTTTACAGTTATTTTTTATGCTTTATTCTTACATGTTATATTTAATTTGTCTGTGATTAAATTTAACTCTGCTAGCTGTTTATAAACATGATGTAATAATAACGTTGTTATGCTTGCGAAATATTAAATAGGTAAAAATCTCTAAAATGAATTGATTTTATTTTTATTCAAGATTTTATATTAAGAATGTTAGAGAGAAATATATTATTTTTCATTACAAATTAAATCTGAAAATTAGATTTTAAGGTTTAGTTATCCGGTCTAATTTAGAGTAGTGCTCTTTTATTTGTTGGTACAATCGCCCGGTAGTTAGAGTGAAGCTCTATTTCAAAAGTTTTTATAAGAATTATTATCTGAAAATGTATTGACAACATGTTTTCGTAGTGGTTTTAAAACTTGAAAGTTAGTACTTGATAACTAAATTCTTAGGTTTAATTTGGACACCTTGAATAAAGTTTAAACTGTCTAACCCCACCAAAGATGGCATTTAAATGGTTCATTTTCAATCTCTTAGAAAAAGAAATTAATTTAATTAACCAAATTAGTTATCAACCCCACCCATAGGTGTTAATTGATTTGTTTAGTTAACAAAGAATATCTAACCCCACCAAAGGTGGTATTCATATAAAAAAGAGAGAATCAATAAATATCAATTCATATCTTTAATAACCTAAATAATATGAGCAAACATAATTAACTTAATTATTATATCCATAAATACTCAACTGTTTTAATAGATAAAATTTGCATAAATGTTTATTGAATCTATGTTTATTTTTATGTAATTAGATTAAAAAAACAAAACCCAAAATATCGTGACAGGATGTTTAGGATTTAATTTCGTTTTTAAAAGTTTGAATAATAAATTAAAAACCACATACATTCCTTCCTTAGATCGACTTTCGGAGTATACTTATCATTTTCTAAGAAATGATTCGTGCACTTACGAGAGTTTTATAAATAGATAAAACCAAAGAAACGGCAGGATCGGCGATATCGGTTCTCCCCTATCAAGTTTTTGGCGCCGTTACCGGGGAAGGAATAGTGTTTTTAAATTATTTATCAAAATTTTAAAAACTTTTTGTGTTATAAATAATTGTGATTTTTTTTATTTTGATTAAAAAAAACAAAAATAAATTAAATTTTTTGTTGTTGTTTGTGAATTGTAAAATAAAAACAAAAATTTAATAAAAATTAAAATAATTTTTTTTTTCTCTCATAAAAAAACAAAAAAATAATAAATATATAATAATAAAATTATTGTTCGTAAATAGTAAAAACAATAAATAAATAAAAATTAAAATAATTTCAAAAAAAAAACAAAAAAAAATTTCAAATTTCAAATTTCATAATAATAAAAAAAACAAAGAAAATTAAAAAAAAATAAAAAAATAAAAAATAAAATAAAACTTACCGTTCAAGAATAGTAAAAAAAGTAAAAATAAATAAAAAAATTAAAATTAAAAAATTAAAAAATTAAAATTAAAAAAATTAAAAAAATTAAAAAAAATTAAAAAAAATTAAAAAAATTAAAAAAATTAAAAAAATAAAAATAAAAAAACTTAAATAAATTTTAAATAAAAAATAAAATAAAAAAATTATAAAAAATAAAAAAACTTAATTTTTAATTTTCATTTAATTTTAAGTTTTTTTAAATCTTAATTTTATTTTTTTTACCTTTTTTTAATTTAATTTAATTTTTATTTATTTTATTTTATTTTCTCTTTTTTTAATTTTATTTTTATTTTATTTTATTTTATTATTATTTTTACTATGTTTTTTTTTCTCTTAATTTTCATTTAACTTAATTAACTTAAGTTTTTACTAACTTAATTAACTTAACTTTTTAATTAATTTAGATTTTTATTAACTTAATTAACTTAAATTTTTATTTAAATTAACCTAATTAACTTAGCTTTTTAATTAACTTACATTTTCATTAACTTACTTAACTTAGATTTTTACTTAACTTAACTTAATTAACTTAGAGTTTCATTAACTTAATTAACTTAAATTTTTACTTAACTTAACTTAATTAACTTAATTTTAATAGTATGAAAAGTAAAGATCTAAGGGAGTTCTGTCTAGGAGACTAGTTCTTGGAAGCCTTTGTGCCACTAGTCTTTCCTAGGAACGTTGTTCTGTCTAGGAGGATGGTTTTTAAGGAGCTTTTGCACCACCATTCTTTCCTGGGAGCACTCTTGGTTAATACTGATTATGTTATTTTAACTTAGATATTATACTTAAAAAAACAAAAAAAAAATCTTAAACTATCTCCAAAATTTTAAAAGTTTTAATTACAATCTAAGGAGTTAGTTGTTTTGATTGATCTAGGTACAATTGTGTTTTGATGCCTTTAATTATTTGATTTGTACCTAGATGTGGATGATCTGAAACTCACAAGCATGTCCCTAGTTTTAAGTACAGAAAAATTTGAAAATCAATAGGGCATGACTGAAAAAGTATAGGTAGACAATCTTGTCTTACCTATAGGTTTGATTGACTCAATGATGAGGGGACATTGAGTTTACTTAAAATGCAATCCCCAAGTTACGTCTTGCTAAGACGTTAAACTAAGCGCTGGATGGGAGGCAACTCATCATTTTAGGTAATTTTATTTTATTTGTTTAATTTGTTTAATTTGTTTAATTTCTATTTTTTATTATAGTTTAATTACGTGTGAATAATTTTAAAATTGTTAAAACTAAAAATATTTTTTGAGATGTTAGAAGTTTACAACAATCTGTCTGTATACACTTTAATGAATATGATGGATGCACCTGTATTTCTCCATCACTACTTGCAACATTCTCAAGAAATAGGTAATATTTCCTCTCTTTTCTCTTTATCTTTAATTTACAGTTGTTACATTGAGGACTGTTGCGTGTTTTTCAACACACGAACTCGTGCAAGCATACACGGTCACAAGTAATAAAGATTTGTAAGTAAAGATCGATCCCACGAGGATTTGTTACTATAGTTTGTCGAGTACTAAAATTGTATCTCTCTGATTTTATCCAAAATAATCGTTGGTTAATAAAAAAGTAAAATAAGAAAATAAAAGAAATCTAGGATTGCAATTTTTCACCAAACTAATCCACTCAAATCATGTTATTTTCTTTGGATTTATATTTTTTGGTACATTTAATTTGTCAACCGAAAACTTCTTTTTTATTATTCATACATCTCTTTCGAGCTCCGTATAAACACACCTCGTTAAATTAATTTACTATATCTCTATGAAAATTAAATCTACCGAGATTCATTACGTTCTAAATTTTCAAATGGCCACACATACAATTAGGGTATATCTCTATCCTTCATCATACATGTCATTCTATTTACGAGCAATACACACACAAATGCCTTTCTCAAGTTTATTCATGTGCCACGGATCGTTTTGATAAGATTCGTAAATAATCAAAAAGCATTAAGAACAAAATAGAACGAACAAATCGAACGTCTTATAAATCTAACAAAAATAATTAAAATTAAAGCTTCATAAATTTAGATTAAATGCAACCCTAGAAAAATTAAATTACTTCATAAAATTAAAATAAAAATTATAACAACTACAGAAAAATTAGAAGAAGCAGAAATAAAATTAAAACATCACTTAAAACAAATATTTGGCACACGCAAAACACAACAAAAGCCAAAAATGGCTTCTGCGTGTTTTGCCGTCCAACACACAAACACAATAAAAATTACAAACTGAAAAAACTAAAACACTCTAAAAACTTTCGAAATTAAAACTAAAACTCTACTCTAAAAACTCCACTCCCACCAAACTTTTTTACAACTAAAAACTATCTCCTATTTATAGCAAAAAAATACACCAATAAAATATTAAATTTAAATCTACGCGGGGGGACAAAAAGGTGTGGCGAAAATAATAAATTAAACGCGTGGGGGACAAAAATTTGTATCGAAAATGGGATCGAGGGACGCTGCGCGTTTCTGTTTTAAATTTCTTCCACGCTGCCACGTGTCGCGTTCTGATTCGCGGACACAATTAGTGGGACACGTGGCAGCATCTCATTCGTTGAGAGGAAACGGGCGCACGATAAATGGTCGCACAGGAGCCAACGGCTACAACACGGGCTTGATCCAGCGCGGGCGCGCTCATTGTAACATACCACGTGTCACAACATGATTAGCTGCAAAATTGAGTGGGACACGTGTCATATCTTTATTGGAGGAAAATCGGGTTGCACGCAGAGATCAGCGCACGGGATCAGAGGCGCGCGAACGTGGGCGACAGCGTCTGCGCGGCGTCAGACGGGTGGGTCCCACGCTGCATGCCGGCCTGCGCGGCAGGTGGGCCCCACTCGGGCGCCGAGTCGCGTGAAGGAATCTTCCCTGCATCCATTCGCTTTGGTCGGGTTTGATCTACACGCGCCAATCCTAGCCGTTTATGATTTGATCGGACGGTCCACGTTGCACGCGTGGATGATGACGCGTGTATTCTTCTCTCCTGCACGAATATTAAACTTTATTTAATTATATTTTGACCCACAAATTAAATTCAAATTACATTTTAAACTTTCTTTAATTACAGTTGACCCCTTTGCTATTATTAAATTAAATTTTTCAACTTTTAATAATTACGATTAAGCCCAAATTTAAATTTAATTTGTATTTTCAACTTTTATAAATTGTAATTAAGAACTCTAATATTTGAAATTACATTTGTGGACAAAAATTTGAAATTAAGAACGTTTTCGATACAATTTATTTATTTTTCTTATAATATATAAAAAAACAGTAAATACTAATTTATTAAACTAAAATTAACTAAAAATAGAGAGAACATAGCAATTATGATTAATAAAATAGGTGAAAATAACTATATAAAATACAGTTATCAAGGACAATGTAAGTTCTAGGTTGGGGGTGGTGAAAAGTTACCATGCTTAATTTAAAAAAATTTAACAATTTAAAAAAATAATAAAAAAAATAAAAAAATAATAATTTTTTAGGTTCACATTTTCATTTTTATTGTGTTTGGTTTTATTTTTTTTGTGTGATTTAGTAATTTTTGAAATAAAAAAATAATAAAAAAAATATATTTTCTCACAAAAATTTATCATTTCTTTAAATCAAATTTAAGTAAATAGTTAAGTCTTTTGTACTGTTAAATTAATTTTTGAAAACATATCATGAAATATTTTGTAATTGTTTTTGATAATTAGTTAATTTTTGTCATAACTATTGATAAGATGTAAAAATTATATTAAACCCAAAATCAGTTTTTATGAATTTGTTTTAGTGGAGACTACCTTTGTGAGATATAATTTGAGCCTAATTTTCCTTATTCAGAGTGAAATATATATTTTTTCTACTCCAAACACATTTCTTATTTCTTCAAATTCTTAGATGATCTCTATAGGCATTAATATTGAATGTATGAATTTTTTCTCATCTTAATAGAGTATCGTATATTTTTTATTATTATTTTTGCTTAGATTAAATGATTTGAGTAAAAATTGATAGTATATGCTTTTATCACATTCATGCATGACTGCTACAAAAAAAAGAGATATATCTGGGGTTACCTAAACCAAATCAAACAGAAAAGCCACAAAATTAACCACTCACCAAAATCCTAAAAAAATTGTACAATCTGTACATGGGTTGACTCTCTAAAAAAATGATATATATTGAAAAGTATCTTCAGGAAAATATAGAGAGATAAAGAATATATAGTATAATCTACATACTATGACCCCCATAACCCAAGATTCAAAAAAAAATGTACAATCATACATGGGTTGACTCTCTAAAAATGATATATATTGAAAAATATCTTCTAAAGATATAGAGAGAAATAATATATAGTATAATCTACATACTATGACCCACATTGCCTACAAAGTTGTGAGTAAAGGCTAATTACAAAAGAAAGATATAGGAAATAATTCCCTAAAAAGTCATTGCACTTTCTTCATTTGTAAAAGGCATATATCTTGAAATTTTTTCTTAATGAGTTTGATTTATGCATGAAAATAATTTTTATATATGATATCTTTACAATTTATACATTTGATTCCTTCCATGAGATCAACGTCAAAATAACACTTTGAGCCTTTCTTCTTTATACATATGCGAAAATATTAGTTCATTTCTATACATCAACTCTTTCGCATATAAATTAGTATGAGTGTTTGAACCCATAGGATTCAGTGTTTTGAGAGTATTGACTTGTGAGAAATAGAGTCGAAGCAAATTCTGATTCATGACACTGAAATTGGGTGAAATTAAATTGATACATTTTTGACATGAAATATGAAAATGATTTTCGACTAATTATTATAATAAATCATGGTTGTTTAAAAAGATTAAAATAACTTATCCTTGAGATTTTAATTATGATCTTAAAGGAGATTAAAACGTATGAGACATTTTTGTGATATGTTGTTTTCTTTTATTCTTAAAATTTAAATTTTTGATTTTGTTGTAATTTTAGTTGATTATTTTTATTGTTTCTTTTGATTTTTTTAGTTCAATGTTTATGGGTATCATTACTGAAAACCCTCACGAGACTCAAACTCGTCCACTAGGGCAACCTAGGGGTTTAAAGGCTTGTTGCATAGGCTAAATGCAACCGTTTCAATCCACGAAAGTGATTTAGGATAGTTTAATATTTAGTTTTTATCGCTTCTCTTGCTAAGGGACTAGCAAGAAGCTGGTTGGGGGTTGTGATGAGTGCTCAAAAAGCACTAAAATAACCATGATTTTATGCACATTAATTGATTAATATATATATATATATTTATATGTTTTATCATATATTTATATATGTTTGTCTTTTTCGGAATCACGGGTATTTTTATTGTTTTTCAGGTATTTTGGCTTAAAAACGTAACTTAAGGACTCAAAGAGGAATACTGGAAGCAATACATCACAAATATATTAATAAATAAATGGGGAAAGGTCAACAAATATGGAAAAATTGGACAAAATGGGTCAAAAAGGTCAAAAATGTCAAAAAGGAGAAAATCGCGCCGCCCAGCCGCCGTGCCCCAGCGTTCAGCCGCGCGCAGCACGCCCAAACCCGCGCACGCCAGCGCCCAGCAGCCCCAGTCCCGCGCCAAGCCACGTGCGCCTTTCCCTAGATTCGCGCGCCATTACTGTTCACGCTCGCGCCCCTGCGCGCAGCGCCTGCCCTTCCGCGCGTCGACGTCCATTTCGCCCCATTTTTCACGTGCAGCCGCCCATGACGTCATGCTGACATCATCAATGATCTCAGCATTTGCACTCCGTGTTTTTACATTTTTTCACTCGCTTTTTCTCTCCATCCTCACCTATAAATACCCCCCTTCCCTTCACTTCTAAACACACCTCAAAACACATTCTCTTCTCTCTTTCTTTCTCTCTTTTCTTAGATTTTTTAGTTTTTTTCTTAGTTTTTAGCTTTTCTTAGTTAATTTCTCTTAGTTTTAGAGTTCTTCCCTTTTTGGGAAGAACTAGTTATGTTTTTGTAATTTATTAACTTTTTGATTCAATAAATGGGAGTGGAAATTCCGCTTGGAGGTTTTCCAGCAACGGGAATAGCATCGAAGTTCTGTAAGGATTTTATTTTCTTTACAGTTATTTTTTATGCTTTATTCTTACATGTTATATTTAATTTGTCTGTGATTAAATTTAACTCTGCTGGCTGTTTATAAAAATGATGTAATAATAACGTTGTTATGCTTACGAAATATTAAATAGGTAAAAATCTCTAAAATGAATTGATTTTATTTTTATTCAAGATTTTATATTAAGAATGTTAGAGAGAAATATATTATTTTTCATTACAAACTTAAATCTGAAAATTAGATTTTAAGGTTTAGTTATCCGCTCTAATTTAGAGTAGTGCTCTTTTATTTGTTGGTACAATCGCCCGGTAGTTAGAGTGAAGCTCTATTTCAAAAGTTTTTATAAGAATTATTATCTGAAAATGTATTGACAACATGTTTTCAGTAGTGGTTTTAAAACTTGAAAGTTAGTACTCGGATAACTAAATTCTTAGGTTTAATTTGGACACCTTGAATAAAGTTTAAACTGTCTAACCCCACCAAAGGTGGCATTTAAATGGTTTATTTTCAATATCTTAGAAAAAGAAATTAATTTAATTAACCAAATTAGTTATCAACCCCACCCATAGGTGTTAATTGATTTGTTTAGTTAACAAAGAATATCTAACCCCACCAAAGGTGGTATTCATATAAAAAAGAGAGAATCAATAAATATCAATTCATATCTTTAATAGCCTAAATAATATGAGCAAGCATAATTAACTTAATTATTATATCCATAAATACTCCACTGTTTTAATAGATAAAATTTGCATAAATGTTTATTGAATCTATGTTTATTTTTATGTAATTAGATTAAAAACACAAAACCCAAAATATCGTGACAGAATGTTTAGGATTTAATTTCGTTTTTAAAAGTTTGAATAATAAATTAAAAACCACATACATTCCTTCCTTAGATCGACCTTGGGAGTATACTTATCATTTTCTACGAAATGATTCGTGCACTTGCGAGAGTTTTATAAATAGATAAAACCAAAGAAACGGCAGGATCGGTGATGTCGGTTCTCCCCTATCACTAAGCCTAACATTACAAGCCTCGTAAAGTCCTATTGATCCGAAGTGGTGTATTTTTCTTCATTAGTGGAGAGAGGTTTGAAAAGTGAGCCTATGGACTTTGAGATTTCACCTTTTTGTTTGTGGATGTTGTGCATAATATTATCTGGGCATTATGGCTATTGGTTTGTGGTTTGATGGATGTTTAAGAGTCAATAACAAAAGTGAAATTGGCATTTGAGATTTCTTAAAACTTAGGTGACATTTAATTATTCTATATGTTGGGTGTTATTTACAATTTTTGAGACATTTGTGCAAGTTATTTGTTATGTGATTTTATTGTTTTAAGTTAGGATAGTTATAGGTAAGATGTTTGTGGGTATCATCACTGGAAGCCCTCACGAGACTACAACTCGTCCTACTAGGGCCACCTAGGGGTTTAAAGGCTTATTGCATACGCTTAATGTAATGTTGTAAATAGAATAAATTTCCTTTGAATTTTTCTTTTAATGTCTCCTTTGAAATTATTCATAGATCGCTTTTCTTCTTTGGAGACTAGCAAGAAGTCGTCAGTTGTTGATAAGAGTCAAATTATTGCATTTTTGTTATGATTTAAATGTTGATATTTGTGTGAAAATTGCGTTTATTTGATTATTTAATCCACAAATATCATTTCACGGGTATTTCGTGTTTAAAGTGCAATTTCAGGTAAAATCATAATTTTGGAGAAGTTTGGGACAAATTTCAATGAACGGGATTGAGTGCAAATAAAAAGAAAACAAAATTTCAAAATTTGGAATTTCGCCGCTGGCGAGAATATTCTCGCCACCGGCAAAAACCTTACGGTGAATACGTTGAAAATCATGCAGGGAGCACGGATTTTAGCAAAGCAATCTCGCCGCCGGCGAAAATCCTACAGAAAGCACGGCGAAAATCTTCCCGAGATCACAAAATTTGGAAAATTCATCTCACCGCCGGCCAAATGCATCTAGCCGCCGGCCACATTATTTTGGCCGCCGGCCAAAATCAAAAACCCAAAAAAATTTATTTTCCAAAAATCTCGCCACGGCAAGAATAATGTCGCCACCGGCGAGTTTCATCCAAAAACAGAATTTTTTGGTTGTTTTGTTCCAAAATTGCCCCCACAAACCCTAGATCTATATATACAATATGATGGAGAATGAGGGGGACGGCAGAGAGAACAAATCTGAGTCATTTTTGGAGGAGGAAAGGCAATTTTGGAGAGAAAGTTTGGAGAAGCTTGAAGGATCATCACCATTGTTGCTACCAAGTCTTCATCTTCAAGAGTTTTTCATCTCTTCTCCTTAGCCTTCATATTTTGCATTTTATTCAGATTTGTTATTCATGAATTCAATTGAAATAATGGTTGTTCTTATTTCCGTTATGAACTAATTTGTTTTTGCTAAGGCTATGATGTAGTTAAATCAAGGAAATCTGATTTCTTTTGTTATGGTTATATGAATTCATTGTTTTCAAGTTGAGTATTTATTTCCATGCTTAATGCTTTTAAATTTCTGATCAAGATTTAGATGATTTGTTGCATTATATTGAGACCGAGAGGAGATGTGTAATGAATGCTTCTTGTGATAAATACCGTATGTTGAATGCGAGTTTGACACCTAATGCATGATGTATGTGGTTATTCCAGAAATTCCATAAATCGTAATGTGCTTATTTGTGATTAAATCTTCATAGAAATATAGTTGGTTTTCATAGATAAGTAATTCTAATATAACTTGAGAAAGAGTATTAGATAAGTTTGGGTTTTTCAACCATCACTTTTAGCTTTGATTTTCATATAACATGACTTGAAATCGGATTGAATTGATTTAGCGAAATCAAATGCCTTAGCATTTTTAATCATTTGTGAACAACATTAAATTTTGTTATTTACGTTTAGTTTTATGTTAATTTGCTTTTAAAACAATTTCAACAATTCAGTTTTCAAATAAAATTAGGGTTAGTCAATTTCGGTACTTAGTAACGCCATTCCTTGTGGGTTCGATATCCATACTTTTGTACACTTTATTACTTGAACGATTCGTACACTTGCGAAAATAAGCATCAATGTTGATGGACTTAAATCCAACCTAATAGGAATCGGTCTAATTGTGACAAAAATTAAAGAGTATAATTTATCAATAATCATTGTATTACAATAGATCCAAAAGGTGAATGTGTGGCTAGAGAAGTAGATCTCAGGATAATTGCTACTGTATTGATATGGACCCTATTAATACTACTTGTAACCTAGATAATGATCATTCTATTTAATTATGTCATGAAAATATGGGACATGTCAATTTTAACAATCTTGTTAACTTGAGCAAAAAGGAAATTATGCATGGTCTACCTATGCTTTCTGAAACTGAAAAAACTTTTTATGGACCATGTCAACTTGGAAAACAAAATTGTTGTTCTCATAAGAAAATAAAAGGAGTTAACATAAGTAGACCACTTAAGTTAATTCACATTAACCTCATGGGTTCTATGAGAAATGAGTTTGGGTGGTAAGAAATATATTAGTGTTGTTGACAATTTTTCTTGTTTTATAGGGGTTGGATTCCTAAACGAAAAAATTCATACTTTTGACTTATTTAGTTCCTTTTGTCTTAAAGTCTAGATTGAAGCAGACAAAAGTTAACCAGTGTAATGAGACTAAGGATAGATCATGGGAAGGAATTTGAAAATTCAAGATATACTAAATTTTGCAAACAACATGGTATAGTTCATGAGTTCTCAGTACCAATTACCCAATAGGTGTTACAAAAGATGGCAAGAGTCCTACTACATACAAAGGGAATTTCTAAGAAGTTTTAGGCTGAGGTAATAAATACTTCATGCTACATAATGAACCATGTAGACCTACATCCAAGTACAAACCAAACTCCCTATGAGTTATAGAAAGGTAAGAAACCTAATCTTAAACATTTACATATGTTTGGAAGTGAATGTTACATCCTTAGAGATTCTGAGAATCTAGAAACATTTGACTCTAGAAGTGATAAAGGTATCTTTCTGGGTTACTCATTAATAAGTCATGCATTTAGAGTGTTTAACTTGAGAACTAATACTATAATGGATTCCATCAATGTTGTTATAGATGATGTAGGTACTAATTTTCTAGTTATTGATGACAAAATGGAAAATTTAGCAAATGCTTGAGGAATAGATTGAAGAAAATTTTGACACTAAAAAGGTAGATGGATAGTCAGCCTTAGATGATGAGGTCACCATACCCAACACTCAAACTTACAGGGCGACACGTACTATCAAAAACCATCCAACTAAATATACCATTGGTGATCCAAATGCAAACGTAGCAACTAGAAGGAGATAGGTAAGTGAGATAACTTCTCTCTATTATATTTCTCAAATAGAACAAAAAAATGTTAATGAAGCTTAAAAGATAAATTTTAGATAAATGCCATACAGGATGAGCTAGCCCAATTCATTAGGAATGATGTTTGGACTTCAGTACTTAGACCTAAAGATAAAAACACTATATGAACTAAATGGATAGTTAAAAATAAATCTTATAAACATGATTCGTGACTAGAAACAAGTTGAAGGAATTGAATTTGATGAAACATTTGCTCCTATAGCTAGGTTAAAATCAGTTATGATTTTTCTTGCCATTTCATGCTTTATGAAATTCAAGCTCTTTCAAATAGATATAAATTATGCCTTCTTAAATGGACTACTTAGTAAAAAAGTCTATGTTGAACAACTAACAAGTTTTATTGACCCAAAATTTTCAAAATATGTTTATAAATTCAATAAGGCCCTTTTATGGTTTGAAATAAGCCCATAGAGCTTGGTATAAGGGACTTATAGCTTATATTTTGAATAAGCGATTTGTTTGAGGGAGAGTTGATAAGATTCGTTTTATTAAAAGGGCCAAAAAAGATATATTCATAGCTCAAATAAATATCGATGATATAGTCTTTGAGTCAATATCTAACTCTCTTATTGATGATTATTTTTAGCATAATGACCAATGAGTTTGAAATGTCTATGATGTGTGAGCTCATATATTTTTAGAGTTTGCAAATTAAACCATAAAAAATGGGATCTTTATTTCTTAAAGCAAATATGCATGTAATTTAATTAAGAAATTTGGACTTTAAACAAGTAAGCATTGAGATCACACATGAGTACTAATGGATAAGTCAGGTAAAAGCATTGATCAAACGCTATATAGAAGTATGATAGGAAGCTTGCTATCCTCACAAGAAGTAGACGTGATATTTGTTTTAATATTTACTTTTTTATTTAATAAATAGTATTTTTATGGCCAAAAAAATTAAAATATAAATTTTTAGTGAAAATGGGTGAAAATAAATTTTTTGAGATTTTCTAGAATTTTTAGGAATTTGTAACGTAGGACCAATCAAAAGCTACCACGTGGTATGCCACACAAGCAGAGGAGCTACCTAGGCAAACCACGTAGACGCCACGCAAGTATGAAGAGTGAATCATGTCGCACCGCATGTGAGGAGGATGAAACATGGGCCACATGTCAGCACGATGTTCAATCCGAGTATGGAAATCGGTCAACGTGCCATGCCATGTGTCACCATGTCATTGTTTCGCACATTCCACCCGTGTGCCATGCCATACGTTCTCGTGAATCACGTCACACCATGTGTTGCTGACTCGATAAGCGTTGACCCACGCGTCGCTTCGTGATTTGCCCAATGAATTCCAAATGCCATGTGTCGCGCTGTGATTGGCTAAAACTATCAATTTTGCTTGTTTTGATCATAACCCTTGATTTGAAGCTGATCGAACGGTCCAGATCACACCTGAGTTTTATTTAAGCCCCTAATCACTCCATAAACCCTAATTTTCCTCCATTAGCATGATTTTGGTCAATTTTTGGAGCTAAAAAGAGAAAAATTTAAGAAAAGACATAATTTTGGTAGAGATTCAAGAGGACATTAATATTATAATTCAAGAAATTGATTGTATTTCTTTTTCTACTATTTTCTTTATCAATTTTATGTCTTTTTTATGAAAAATATGAGTTTTATGAACACAATTATGTGTAATCAATTTTTTAATCTAGGGATCTTATGAACCCAATTTTCACCATGTGATGATCTAAAATTTTATCCCAATTATAATTATAATTTAATTATGTTATTTAATCTAATTTGTATGCTATTAATTGTTTGGCCAACAATTTATCTATAAAGGTAATTAAACAGATTTGAGAGAATTATTTAATTGTTTGTCTTGATTAAATAACATGCATAGTTTCTAGGTAGAGATGTATGATTCTTATGTATGTGATTCATAATTGATGAACTTAATAAGTAGTATGTAATTTAATTGACATGAGAGTATGATTAAATTAATTACTATATGGTGTAATTAATTGATATTATATTGGGTGGATTTTAGCGATTCACATGTTTAGAAAATTGGGAGATTAAGTATTCCTAAATATTTTCTCATGTATCTTTTTAGTCACAAAATTTGATTTAATTAATTATTTATATTTACTTTTAGTTATTTTAATTTTGCTTTCTTAAAATATAAAAACACCAAAAAAATTGATTTTTATTATTTTTAGTTTTAAAAATTAGTTTCTAATAAAATAATCTCTATTTGAACGATCTTTACTTATCATTATATTACTTGTTACGATACGTGTACTTACGTATTCATTGCACACACAATTTGTGTGGCAATCAGGTTATGAACATTATCAATCACATCCTAAGAAATCACACATTGACCATGTCAAATCAATCATCAAGTTCATCTTTAGAATAAAAAAACTTTGGTATTTGATTCAATAATGATACTACATGTGAAATTAGTGGATACACAGATAAGGATTGGATAGGAAATCAAGATGTAAAAAGGAACTACATATGGATAATTATATATTGGGAACAATCTTATATCATGGCATAGAAAGAAACAAACTCGATCTCATTATCTATTACAAAAGTAGAATAGATTGCTACTGTACAATAGCTTAGTTTCATCTAGGACACATTTTTGTTGTGAAATGTGCATAATATGTTAATTTCAAACCAACTGCGGAGTTTTGATGGAATCCGGTGCGTTAGTGCTGGTATGATCGCACCCTTCCACAGAGGTGCCGTTTGTGCATAAGGACACATGAAAGGTTAACTTTGGGATCAATAGTGCTGCCAGTTATGTTATTGCTGGTACAATCTTAGTCGTCGAAAGCGGTGCGTTGGTGCTTTGTTACGATGTGCTAAAACAGCCGTTTCGTTGCCCGAGTCAAAAGTTATAGCCCTTTAAACTGTCGATCCTAATTTGTCGATTTTCCCCAGTTACGGATAACAACAATCTCTCTCTACCTCTCTTTTTCAAAACAAAGTTTTTTATGACAAATAAATGTGGATCGAAGGACGCAGAAAGTATAGGGGGGAAAAAATTAGAAAGGATTTTACGGAATCCAAAAGGAAATAGGAAGGAAATGCAAAGGCAAAAGAAAATGCAGAGCTACGGGGGGAATGGATCAAGGATTTTTCTCCTTTTCTTTTTATTTATTTTCTGTGTTCAATTCTTGTTTGGTGTTCGGAGAGGGAGAGAGAGAGATTGTTGCCGCTCGTAGCTGCCAAAAAATCAATCAATTTGAGCCGTAACATTAAACCGCCATAACTTCTTAGTCAGACTACGAAATAACTATCATAGCATATCGAATCAAAGCCCCACTCGATTACTACAAAACCGAACCAGGCAAAGCCCCGTTGGCTATACTTTATTGAACAGATTCCATCATTTACACCACCATCCGAGTGTTTGAAGTTTGGCACATCAGTCGGGATGGACAGGATCGCACCCATCGACAATTGTGCGCAGATATACGCTAGTAGGATTCACGTGTGACTTTGTTTTGATATCGACAATATTTTTTTCTTTGCACTACTTGTGGACGTTTTCGCTGTTGAAGGCAACAGAGGGCTCCATATCATGGGGAAAAAGGGTGCAACACAAGGACTTCCCAAGAGGTCACCCATCCTAGTACTACTCTCACCCAAGCACGCTTAACTGCGGAGTTCTGTTGGGATCCGATGCGTTAGTGTTGGTATGATCGCACCCATGTATAGAGGTGCCCTTTGTGCATAAGAAGGACACCCGAAAGATTAACTTTGGGATCAACAGTGCTGCCAGTTATGTTATTGCTAGTACAATCTTAGTCATCGAAAACGGTGCGTTGGTGCTTCGTTACGATGTGCTAAAATAGCTGTTTCGTTGCCCGAGTCAAAAGTTATGGCACTTTAAATTGTCGACCCTAATTTGTCGATTTTCCCCAGTTACGGATAACAACAATCTCTCTCTACCTCTCTTTTTCAAAACAAAGTTTTTTTTGACAAATAAATGTGGATCGAAGGACGCAGAAAGTATAGAGGGAAAAAAATCAGAAAGGATTTTACGGAATCCAAAAGGAAATAGGAAGGAAATGCAAAGGCGAAAGAAAATGCAGAGCTACGGGGGGAATGGATCGAGGATTTTTCTCCTTTTCTTTTTATTTATTTTTTGTGTTCAATTCTTGTTTGGTGTTCGGAGAGGGAGAGAGAGAGATTGTTGTCGCTCGTAGCTGGCAAAAAATCAATCAATTCGAGCCGTAACATTAAACGGCCATAACTTCTTAGTCAGACTACGAAATAACTATCATAGCATATCGAATCAAAGCCCCACTCGATTACTACAAAACCAAACCAGGAAAAGCCCCGTTGGCTATACTTTATTCCATAGATTCCATCATTTACACCACCATCCGAGTGTTTGAAGTTTGGCACATTAGTCGGGATGGACAGGATTGTACCCATCGTCAATTGTGCACAGATATACGCAAGTAGGATTCACGTGTGACTTTGTTTTGATATCGACAATATTTCTTTCTTTGCACTACTTGTGGACGTTTTCGCTGTTGAAGGCAAGAGAGGACTCCATATCGTGGGGAAAAAAGGTGCCACACGAGGACTTCCCAAGAGGTCACCCATCCTAGTACTACTCTCGCCCAAGCACGCTTAACTATGGAGTTTTGATGGGATCCGGTGCGTTAGTACTGGTATCATCGCACCCATCCATAGAGATGCCCTTTGTGCATAAGAAGGACACACGAAAGGTTAACTTTGGGATCAACAGTGTTGCCAGTTATGTTATTGCTGGTACAATCTTAGTCATCGAAAGCGATGCGTTAGTGCTTCGTTACGATGTGCTAAAACAGCCGTTTCGTTGCCCGAGTCAAAAGTTATGGCCCTTTAAAGTGTCGACCCTAATTTGTCGATTTCCCCAGTTACAGATAACAACAATCTCTCTCTACCTCTCTTTTTCAAAACAAAGTTTTTTAAAACAAACTAACCCCGACGCAGATCGCGCCAAGGAACTCGAACGAATGAGCGTTCTCTCCTTGGCCCGGACACGGTGTCCTTGTGAGGGTTATGTTGTCTTCGATATGTAAAAAATGACTCTCAGCA